>OX328100.1:57618253-58218253 GCA_946811185.2 Hippopus hippopus
ATCGTGGAAAAATGAGAAAATGCTGGTAACCAGCATTTTCTCATTTTTCCACGATGTTTTTTATCTAACTAAAGACAAATGCCATCTCTTGAACTACAACTAATTTGTCGTCTACGAATCCCTCTAGTGAAAGTATCTGAAATTTCCTCGTCTGGCAAGAATAAAAAGATAACATATTTTCATTTCGATCTCATGAATAAATAGAATATCCGATAGCCGATGGGAATTTTCTTTTCCAACAATTTTCTCTGCCAGCCTGAAAAAAAAAAAACCCGCATTCTTGCGTTTCTAGCGACACCCACCCCCACATTGGTTAGTGGAGAAAGCATAAAGGGCTAGATTTATAGGCATTAAATTCTGATTCGATCCCTGTTAGATGTGCCGCAGTCCTTTGGCAAAGTAAAACAACCCTAGCTAGTACCAGTGAAACACGGGAAAGATACGAAGAGAAGAATTCATCTTTCGAGGGGCCCAATGCCCAGAGGATAAAGTGCCAGATTTGTAGGAAGAAAACTCATGTACGATCCCTGTTTGGATTGCTGGTGTCCTTAGGCAAAGCAGTGCAGTACCCAAGCCTAGAGCTTGTGAAGCACGTGAAAGGCACATAGATAGCAGAGTTCCAAAACTGACACGAAAGTAGATTCCGGCTAAAGTCCCTGCATGGATGTGTTTTATGCAAAAACATTTCAGCATCAGATGACCATAAAAATGCGATTCTCACTTTGCCATGCAATACGTCTCATCCGTTGTTTTAAAAAAATTCAGCTGTACACTGGCAAAACGGGACTTAATGCATCCCCAGGATGCATTATACCAAGGCAGTATTCACATAATTATGGATCTATAAAAAAACATTTGTTTAAAAACCAACTGAATTATGTGGTAGACTGGTTCTTTTGCATGCAGAAAATTTAGAAATAGCAAAAGTTTCGACCCATATCAGCCTGCACTGACAGGGCAGGCTGACATGGGTCGATACTTTTTGCATATGTATTAAACCCTCTTTCAGCAGAACATGATTCATTTGTTTAGTTTTGTATCCCACAGGAAGCTGAATGACGAAACTTTGGATAAATTAACATTATTTTTATCGTGTTATTGATGTGTTTTGAAGTTTATATTTAACTGACCTTCAAATCTGTATTCACAGTCCACCCAAGTGGAATTTGATACATGACCTCTTAAAACAGGTGGCCTTTTAATACATTTTCAATTGTTTTATTTCAGAAGGCATATAAAACCGTGGTCTCGATAACCCGTCGGCTGGTAAGCGCGACTAAATGCACTTTTGTATATCAAGATCAGGCAACGTGTAACGTGCAGTGTGAGTTTGAAACTACACTGTCTGCTAAAGAACTTTGAAATGACAGTAGATTACTTTTTACACGGTCCTTTCTTTTTCAAATTAAGTTAGAATTCCGTGGGTCAAAGCAGACTATACCTTATTTCACGTCGCTTACTCTCAATGCTACCGAGTTTGGTAACTCAGTCGTTAACGTACAAGGCCTGAAACCAGGGGACCGTGTGTTCGAATCCCAAGTTCGGCCATTTTGTTCCTGGGAATTGAAGATAACCATTGCGAAAGGATTCATTCCTCTCTTACCGCTCATCTTAATTTCGACGATGGTGATGTGCAAAAGCAGTCTGTGGCTTGGGAGAAATTTTGTTTAAAGTACTTGGAAAAAAAAGCAAACATGGATAGGTAGAACTGGCTGAAGCGATAAAAGTTGAAATAATATTGAAAACGGCGTTAAACAACATACATAAAATATGCTTAACTGTTTCAGCGCCAAATAAATAAACTCGACCTCTTTCGACGGATCTAAATACAATCCACTGAAACTTACAAAGATTTTGATTGTATGGGCTTGACTAAACAAGCAGACGGTATAGATCAAAGATCAGACTGCACGTTCTGTGCAGTCTGATCTTTGATCTATGTCGTCCGCAAAAGTCTCTGTTTTCGCCTGTGGCGCCGAAAGGGTTAAAGCTCAAAATATTAAATGCTCCGTTTAGTCAACGAAAATAAAAATGCCACGTGAGTCTTGCGCGTTAATTTTTCTGTATTTAGTTCCCAACCACTTTATTTTTGAGTCTGATTTCGATTAACTTGAAAGTCTTCAAATTGGAGCTTCCAGTCACGTATTCCCTTTTAACAGAACATTACACCTTTTAGACGACCCTGAAGAAGAACGTTTTTGAACATATTGTGGGAAAATGAAATCAGTATTTTCTCATTTGTCCACAATATTTTTCTACCATTTCAGAGCCAAATGTAATTATTTCATGTAATTTCTAATTAAAACCGAAAAAATGTTTGCCTTACAGATGAATCGTTTTTGACAAATTCGTAATACTTGATCAAATTTATTTGAGCTATGCTCTGGCAAAAGGGAGGCTTAATGCATCTCCGCGATGCATGAGGCCAAGCAAGTCATCAAAGTATTATGGATCTATAAAGTAAATGTTGTATAACAACTCGGCTAAATTATCAGGTACACTGGTCCTGTGGGCTGCAGAAAATTTACAAATAGCAAAAAGTGTCGGCCCAGGTCAGCCTGCGCAAGTCCGCGCAGGCTGACCTGGTTCGATACTTTTTGCAGATGCATTAAGCCCCCTTTTCACAGAGCAAGGCTCATTTGTTTCTAACAGTGTAGTTTCAAGATCAGAATGCAATTTTCAAGCAGTCTGATATAGATCTATACTGTCTTACATTCTCTAAGATCTGACCTAGAAGACCTGAAAGTAGCATTTACTTGGAGTTAATGTTATTTAAAAAAAAAAATGTCTCTTATTATTCATCAAGCGCACTGCATGTTGATCAGAAACAATGACACGCTTTATCTGATGACAAAATGTTACACGTGACCACGTTAAAAGCATATGTTCAGATGACAAGGCCGGCCAGATAGTTCATTGGTTAGTGTATCTGACTCGTGACCTGGTGCTTTTGGGTTCGCTACCCGTATGAGGCAAACTTTCTTTTCTGCGATTTTCCGCCTCTCATCTCTGATGCACTTGAGAAAAAGTAGTTAGTGCCTTGGAAAGACAGTTGTGTCAATATTGGTGTGAGAAAGGCAGGAAACACAAGCGTAAGTACGCTGACCACCCTGATACGACCTTAGCTGTTAAAACGGTATTAAAACCCAATACAAACAAATGAAACGCAGATGACGACTAAATGTGGCTGAAATGATAGGATTTGTCTTTGAAAAAAATCCGAAACAGTGTGGGAAAAGGAAAAATTAATGGGATTTATCTTTAAAAGAATAAAAAGCGTCGCGATAAATAAAAAGGAAATTTTAGGATTCGCTTGAAAGGATCGAAAATATTGTGGGAATAGGCGAAAGTGCTGGGCATCGATAGTACTTGTCCTTTAAAGATTAGAAAACAAGAGATATATCTAAAAAAAAAAGATAGACGGCTTAAATTTTCCAGCAAGTATGCAGGGGCTCTTAAAATAAACATGGGTACATTTTTTACCAATCACAAATTTCGGTTTATTGATTTATTATCAGTACCATAAAAAAAGGTCAAACGCCAGGATATTCAGCTACGCCAAAAATAAAGTGGGAATAAGAGAAAATGCCGGGTGTCGTGAAAACGTAGGATCTTTTGGCAAAGGGTTTTATTACAGGACATTTTTTTTTCTATTACAAACTCCTGAAGATCTCCGCGAATCTATTCTCGTTTTCTGTCAGTTTCCAACGAGACTCTATTAATCTTGCAAGAAAAAAATGCTCAAAGACATGATTAGAAAATTGTCATCTGTTCTATTCTGTTCTGTATTCATATATACCCTGTGCCAAACAATCATGAGTTTTTTTTTTAACAAACCTTGAGAAGGGGCCTTTTGAAAACATTGTGGGAAAAGGAGAAAATGCTGGTTACCAGCATTTTCTCCTTTTCCCGCAATGTTTTCTACACTGAAGAGTTAGGTTTCATATTTGATTTGTCGTCTGCAATAGCTTTGAATTTGGGCGAGTATAAGATTTTGTCGTTTGGTAAAGAGTTAACGCTGTACCAGACGACAAGGTTTTAGACTAATCCATATTAATTGCATTTGCAGACGACAAATTGAATGCTGCTTGAATAAAGAGACTTCTTATAAAGAACAGAAGAAAACCTTGTGGGAAAAAAAGCAGACAATGCTGATCACAAAGTTTTTAAAAGCTGTTTTTCTTTTTCCACGCGTGGTCTTTAAACCTCCGGATTGTAACTAGTTAATCCTTGCTACACAATCCCGAGTTATCACAACTCAGGAAGAAGGCTTTTTAAAACATGGTGGGAAAAGATTACCAGCATTTCTCCATTTCACACAATGTTTTCTACCTTTTCTCAGACAACTTTTCCCTTTTGGGCAATATTAAATTTTTCGCCTAAAAATGCTAATCTATCTGGACAAGTCCAAAATTTTGTCGGTTGGTAAATGGTTTACAGGTATACAGTGCTGGGACAATATTAACCAAGAATGCGTACTGTCCTTTAAATTTTGAACTGGTTGGCTAAGAACCTCCGAATGCAATGAAACTTTCTACAAACAGTCAAACCTGTCTTCGTGGTCATGAGGGTTCTACGTAGCTCAGTAATAAAGTGTAGGACTCGTAATCTGGAGGCCTCGGGTTCGGATCTGAATGGAAAGACTGGGTTTTACGTAGAAGTGTCCTTTGCCAAGACATTTCAGAGCCCTAGCCTAGGACATACGTGAATATGTGAGCTGTCGCCGTGATATGACCGAAATAATGTTGCAAGCGGAGTAAAACACCATTCAATTGTGGTCACATTTACTCCACTTTGAAAAAAAGCCCCGGTATTTGAGTTAGATTCTTTATTAGAATACTCAAAAAACATTAGACAGCCTTAGTTCAAGATCGCATCACCACTCCCGCCGACGTCCTTGGACGTTATGTAAGCCCATGCGGTCTAGGATAGTTGCATTGCTCCATTCTGTGCAGTCTGACCTTGATCTATGCTGCCCGCGAAAGCATATAATCATATAGAATCCCAATCGACGTCGTAAGGGTTGGCGATAAGAAGTAATGGTATTTCCGTATTCTGTAAACCTTGACATTGGCAATAAGACGTCTATATTACATAAGTATTGCATTACATAACAGGATTGGCAAAGACAACTGTCGTATTATACCTTCATTAACTTGTAAGCCAAAAGCTGCTTTTGTCACATCATTAAGAAAAATCCGGTTGATTAAGGCTTCACACAACCATGATGTAGGTTCTTCAAAACATCGAGGGAAAACGAGAAAAACTGGTGACCAGTAGTTCCAACAATGTTTTTTACCCTTTCAAAGACAATTACCATCATTTGAACCACAATAGCTTTTAATATAAACCAGTCAAAATTTTTGCCGTCTCGTAAAGCATTGAACTCTTATTAAGTTGTAAATCACAGGTTGGATTTGTCATATGATACAGCAAAAACTCAATTATTCGAACGTGTAATTATTCGCAAAAATCGGTGAACGTATTTGGTTAAAAGGATTGTTGCTAAAGCCATTAATTTCAGATGCTGTTTTGCGTCGTTCACAACGGTTATGCAGTGTCACTATGGCGGCCAGTTGCCCATACAAGCCTTTTGTTTTATTTGAAAGTTTTTGTTGTCTTTGTCTTGAACATCGTTTTTATCCCTTATCCTGCTAGATAACTGAAATGAAACTTCCAAGACGATAGTAAAACCCCTAATAATGTTGTTTCAATTTATATTTTGGATGAGAAAAAAATCTTCGTATCGGAAAGTGTAGATCCAAGATCAGACTGCATGTTCTGTGCAGTGAGTAAGTGAAATGAAACTTTCAACCCGATAGTAAAAACCCAAACTTTGCTGTTTCAAAGGTATTTTTGGAGAAAAGATATCTCCCTATCGGACAGTGTAGATTCAAGATAAGACTGCATGTTCTGTGCAGTCTGATCTTGATCTACACTGTCCGCAAAAGGTCAGTGAGTCGCACTCAGTAGCTTCAGGGTTAACATTATTTCAGAAATGTTGTGGGGCTAAGTGCATTGCTTCCAGCTTTCCTGGAATTTCTTTTACCAAATGAGAATCCACACCTGAAGGACGGGTACCGTTCTCGGTATTTTTTTCCCCGCTTCTGTCAGACCGAGCCCAAAGACGCAGTGGTAACTTATTGGGCTAGGTATCCAGTGATTGTGAATATGACCATGACCTTCAGCCATGGTTCTGACAGAACGCATCGAAATCCCTAAAGACTATAGTATCATGGCAATAAAGGAAGCTTGTTTACACTGTCAGTCCCAGCCCAGGATCTAAGTTGGTATGAGGACAATGTAGGAAACCGTTTCAAATTGTCAGTCCGAGTCCCGGGATCTAAGCTGATGTTCAAAAGAGCTTGTAGTCAAGGAGCTGTGAATATGACCGTAACCTTCCAACGATGTTCTTGACAAAAAAAAAAAATCGAAATCCCGGAGACTATGGTATCATGACAATAGAGGAAGCTTATTTAGACTATCAGTTCGGGCCCTGGGATCCTAGTTGGAATCCCACAAACCAGTAGTCATGGAGCTGTAGACATGACCATGACCTGACCAGGATTTTGGCAGAAAATATCAAAGTCCCTGGAGACTATGGTATCATGGAAATAGAGGAAGCTTCTTTAGACTCTCAGTCCCAGCTCAGGTTGAAGGTTCCGCACAAGACTATTTATTGATGGGTGTTCAATGAAACAGCCACGTTCTAACCATGACACTTGACACACAACACCTAAACCCCCCCCCCCCCCCCACACACACACACCATAATATCAAGGCTATAGAGACCGCCTATTCAGACTGTCTGGCGATTTATCTGAATTAGACCGGGAATAGATTTGTTACATAACAAATGTTATCCCATTACCTCTTGCAGACGAGTCTTTGCGCCTTTCAACAGATAGAACACGTCAGAAAACATTGTGACAAAAAAAGAAATTGCTCGTTACGAGCATTTTCTCCTTTTGCCAAAATGTTTTTACTTTTATTCATTAAATTTAAGTCGATTATTTATATTTCACAGGTAGATTTAAAAGTCGCCCAGTACATATGTGGTTTTAGAGGAAATTTCGCTTTTTGAGACAATGACGTAACTGTTTTCATGTATATTAAGAGGTCTACTCATGTATGGCTTGCATCACGCGTAAAGGGGCATTCGGACATTTGCGTACAGTGTCGTCTCGGATAGCCTGCGTAGTCCGCGCAGGCTAATCCGAGACAGCACTTTACGACTACATGAGATTTTGTTCTTCAGTTCACTTGCGCAAAACAGAATATAGCACAAAAACGGAAAGTGTCGTTTCGGATTAGCCTGCGCGGACTGCGCTGGCAGATCCGAGACGACACTTTACGCAAATGTCCGAATGCCCCTTTTCGCGTGTTGCAGGCCATATTAGAAATTACGCAACGGAAAAATAAGTAGAGATACAAATTTTTCAACCTTACGCAAAAAATTGTCGTAAAAAGAAGAAATTGCCCTTTTCCCCCAATAGATTATGGGAAGACGTCTTTACCTTTTCAGATCAATTCGTATTTGTACGGTAACCCTTAACCACACAATCCAGTTTTCTAACGTCGAAAGAGATAGAAGACTTTTATAAACATGGTAGGAAAAGGAGAAAATGATAGTTACCAGCATTTTCTCCTTTTCCAACGGTGTCTTTACTCTTTCAGAAAGGAATGATCTGAGTCACGTTCAATTCATCATCTGTAAATGCCGTAAAATTTGGACATGCGTAAAACTTTGTCGTCTAGTTAAGTCAGCGAGACAAGAATTTGGCAGTGGTGCCGTATCAGTTACAATTTGAAAATGGGCATTTTAGCGATTGTCATCTGTTACGTTTTTTACTGACATGAAATGCTGTCAAAATAAATAGTTTTGGCGTCGCTCTATATATGTATATGTAATATATTTAAGTAAACCTATCAATGAAAGTATGATGTTTTTTGTAAGCATCTATATGAGTTATACGTAATCCGAAGGCACGATTTTAAAGCCACCGCTCTGAACTGGCGGGGATTTATAAGCTGAATTCTTGCTGGTAATTTTAAAGGGGTCTATAGACTTTTTTGACTTGAATCATTTATGAGCCATGTTCTGTGAAAAGGGGAATTAATGCATCTGCAAAAAATAACAACCCAGCCAGCCGTCATGGCTCATGTTAGACAAATAGATTTCATGGGTCTACATTTATGTGATGATTTGCTTAGTACAATGCATCACGGAGATGCATGAAACTACCTTTTCACAGAGAATGGCTCATTTTACTTTTTCCGTACAGCATTAACAAGTACAACAAAATACACTTTTCTCTATAATCTCTACAATCATAAAGAGGATGGTAATATTTGTTACAAAGGTGTAATTTTTGCATTTAAATAACAGGATGGGTCGTTTTGCATGTGGTAACTCCGTCTATTTTCATAGGACCAGTATGACGTCACTATGTCTATTTCAATACGACCCCACATAACCAACGCGTGTTATTCATCATTTGACATTCTCACAAATCTTTTCGAAGTTTTGGTTCGAAATCTGAATTTAAGAAGCGATATATCCCGTTATGGAAATACCATCAAAATGATTTTTTCCTTTCACATTTTCTCGATGGCTGGCCAGCTGTTTACTTAATGCACTGATGAAACGTTTTTGAAGTTTGTTTTTATTATAAAGTTCTTGCCTGTCTTCTTTAAGTGGGCGATAAAAATTCATTGTGGATATTCACTTGGTTAATTCTATACAAATACTTGGCTCGAGTATTTCTTAAAATTAGTTTCTTGTTAGCATAATTATTTGGCACTGTGCTTTATAAATGAAAAAGTCAAATGAATGCAAAACCGTGTTTAGTTAAGGACAAACTTAGAGCATTATGGATTCTTAATGCATAGCATTGCGTGTGTAACACCACTATGTTTCCAGCCGTGCTTAACATCATTTGCCCAATTAGCATTTCAAGATAAAAACACATAGACAAGATAAATGGATGGATGGATGATCGCTTTTAAGCTTCCTAATTGATAAGAGACCCCAGTGTACAATTTAGATATAGAGATAACTTGTGTATCTTGGAACGGTCTTGGAAAACATCAATATTTTCTGTCCTGTAAATTCATGAAGTGTTCTCAATGTATACAGAGATCGGGTTGGGCATGTTGAAGTATCCACCAAAAACTTGTGTTCCTTTGATGAGGTTAGTTTCACTGAATGTTTAAAAATAAATATACTTTGCCCTTTTAACCCTTTTTCAAACAATCTCAAGTTTTAAAGAACTTGATGAAGAAGGATTTCGAAAACATTGTCGGAAAAGGAGAAAATGGTGGTAATGAGCACTTTTTCCTTTTCCGACAGTGTTTTCTACCCTTTCTAAAAGCAAACCCCATCATTTGGGTTACCGTAAATTCGTTGTCTGCAAAGCTTTCAATTTCAATAAAAAAAAAAAAAAAAAAATCGTTTCGCAAATAGTTAAGAGGTCCAAAATTATAGTTCTGTAATACTTATGCAAAATCAGTAAAAATAAATGTTTCCCAGACAGCAGTTCTCTGCTTCGCACTGGTATTTACTGGTTACTGAAAAAAGTCGACTTGCGCCAACATTATTATCCGCGTCCAAAGAAAGAAAACTGTTAGATTTTTGTTCAATAACACCTTTTCTTATGTGAGTTTAAAATGTCATAGAAGATAAATAAATAAATCGTAAAAATACTCGTATAAAACACGTGGAAAATAAATGTTTTCAAAAAAGTAGTTTTCCGATTCTTATTTCCGGTAAGTAAAGACAGTCCTCTTGCGCTGATCTTCTTATCCATGTCCAAAGGAAGACAATGGTATTTTTCTTCTGTTTCAATAACACGATTTCTTATATGGGATCTAAATATTTCAGAAGACAAATTATACTGTAGTATTAATGGAAATACGTAAAAATGAATGTTTTCAGAAATGTAGTTTTCTGTTTCGTATTTCCGGTTATTGAAGAAAGTCAGCTTGCGCCAACACCCTAATCAAAGAAAAGGACTAGTTTACCGATATTTTTTTCCGGCTCAATTACACTTTTCCTTATTTGTGTTGTAAGAAAGATTAATAAAAAGCGCAATAATACATGTACAAAGTGCGAAAAAAGAACTGTTTCAATAAGTAGTTGTTCGATTCGTATTTCCGGTAATTCAAATAAGTCTTGCGCCAACATTCTAATCCATATCTTAAGAAAGAAAAAAGTAGTTTGCCGATATTTTTCTGGTTCAATTACACTTTCCCTTATTTGTGGACACAATCGCGACTCTCTGACAGTGATAAATGGTTGTAACGGTTATCTGGGAGAAAATTTGTCAGTTCTTTGTTGGCAAAATATGGGTTAATGGCAAAACATTAGTTTGTCTAACCATGGCCAGAAACTTGGCATCGGAAATAGGGTACGAACAAATCTGGAGCCGTATTCTTAACCACTCTACATGTAAACTGACTTTTTTTTTCTTACTATCAAGCATCTTCATTATGGCACGAGTACTGATTAAGTTCTCCAGGAGGCAATCATCAAAAGTGAAGTTGTTAAAACCGTTTTCGTAATCGATGTAAAATATACAAGTTTAAAATACCAACATCAATAAGTTGATATATATAGAAAGCGATGAATGTCTGGCAATGATTAAGGTTGTCTTAGGTAAGCCGAAGGAAACTTGATTGCTTTAGGAAATACATAACAAAAAAATATCTGGCACCATGTTTTAGGGGTAGAAAATAGCTGCAAAAAAGTGTAATAAATATGGTTACAAAATAGAGCAGCCATATTGTGTGACAACAATAGTAGAAAGCAGAGTTAATAATTATCAAATACCACGAAGCGCACAATGGGACTACCTTTCAACGCGGCGGTATATCTTGTTGATGGTACATGCGTTATTTACTTCCTTTTGAACATTACACGGTAGTAGGGCAAAAGCCTGGTTGAAAGCAACTAGTTTGGTTGTATCGCTTTAAATCATTACTATCTTAAGGCCCCCTTCACACTTAGAAGAAGACACTAAATATCCTACTGCTATACCTTGACAAGTGCAGGGAGAACGGCATGAAATGCAGAGAAAACAACAGCTCAGTTTAAGTTATTACTCTTATTGCCACAATGTTTTCAAATGTTTTCTGTTGCCAGACAAAAAGTCCCTTGCAGAAAGTAATGTGTTATGGAAACCTGTTCTTACGACATCAACATACAGCGATTTACTTTTATATCCAAATCAATCGATTCGACCTACTTGTGTTTTCAAGGTCTAAAAGCACAGTCCAAATGCGGTAAGAAAATGGTTTTGTCAAAGTTTATCATCAGGTAGCGAACGGTGTACAGCACGTAATTGGTCTTTGTCGTCCGAAAAAGCCATGGAGAAAGAACTAAACACACATATATGTAGATCTTCCGTCATTACTAATGACAATCAAAAGAAGCTTTTGAAGACGGCATAGATCAATCTAATCTTGTATCTACACCGTTTTACTACATGATACTTATGCATGACAATAGTGATCTTCAAAAACAGTTGAAATCTAAGTTAAAAACGGACAAAAAAGTGGAATTTCTGGAGTTGGTAGGAAAAGAATTTTAATTCTTTACCAAACGACAAAATGTTAGACTTGTCCAAATTGAAAGAATTTGCAGACAACAAATTTGATGTAGCACAAATGATGAATTGTGTCTTTGATAGAGTAGAAAACGTGGTGGGAAAAGGAGAAATTGCTTTTTTTTAAGCATTTTCATTTTCCTACAATGTTTTCAAAACCCCTTTCTCTGGGGGTCGTTAAAACTCGGGCGTGTTTGGTCAAGGGCTAAATGCGAGAAAAATCCCCTGAACACTTATACTGCTAAATAAGTCGAATGAAACTTTCAAGCCGATGGTAAAAACCTAAATAATGCTATTTCAAATTTAATATTCGAAGAAAAATATCTCCTCATCGGACAGTGTAGATCCTAGATCAGACTGCACGTTCTGTGCAGTCTGATCTTAATCTACAATGTCCGCAAAAGATCAATGAGTCGCGCTTACAGCCTAAGGGTTAACTCTTCTGAAGCGCCATGTAAATAAACTCGACATTTTTCAATATCTGAAAATACAATCCAAAAACGCTTAGAAAGATTGTTTTTATTTTATTTTACAGTCTTGACTAAACAGTAGTCAAGCGCACGTTATATATCCAAAATCAGGCTGCACGTTTCGAGCAGCCTTATCTTGATCTATGCCATCCGTAAAAAGAAAAAAATTTCGCTGTTCTCGCTTGTGGCGCAGAAAAGGTTACAACTCTGCTTTTAAAGTAGTGCCAAATTCGTAATGGGAGTGTGTGTATCTGTTTTCGAGTTCATTGGTCTAGCTTCAATTTCGAGAGAAATTAGGGCAGATCTCGTACTTTTCTTACTAAACATCATGCTGTTAGCTCGATCGGTAACGTATTGGGCTTGAAACGGGGGGGGGGGGGGGGGGGACTGGTTCGATTCCACAGATAGGCCATGGATTGGTGCACCGACCACCGCCATAACATTGGAGTAATGTTGTAAATTGTGACCGTTACCACAGAGCTACCGCAGTGCGGCGACTTCTGTTTTAGCTATGCTGCCTAATTTAAAACCTCCCATCACCATAGCCAACAACACCACCACCATCACCGACATCAACATCCCCCTCCTCAAGCTCATCATCATGCTTATCATCATCATCAATGACCACAACGACGACGACGACAACAACAACATCAAGCAAAACTGCCTTATTACGCTTAAGTGTTTCAAAAGAGTCAAACGGCAAAGTGACCCCTAATTTACTGAAGACATTATCTAAGTATGAAAGTAATTAACTGAACATACTGCTTTTCGTCAAATGCCTTTTTTGGTTGAATACAGAAATAGCCAAAGAAATTTCATACTTCCGGAACTGGATGCTTGTGTTTAAAAACATCAACTTAAACCTGAAGCCTGTGGAGCGGAGGAGCATCGGCCTGTCACACCAAAGGTTCTGGGTTCAAAGGTAGGCCTTTGTCTTAAAATTTAGGGTACAGACTGCCACTCTGTCCCTTATCCTTCATTTCATTTTCTTTTGCTTTGAGTTTAAGTTCTTCTACTTCAACATTCTGACTTTCAAATTTGGACATACCTTGTAGACTTTTAGGAGCAAAACTTCGAGATATAAAAACAAAAGAAACCCATCAAAGATAGGCTTATGTATAGAAGTGCTACTTCGTCAAAATTCTTCTCTAATTTGATATTTATCAGTCTCACTTCCTTGTTATATGACCTTTTTTTACTGAAGAACTATCTTTAATAATTGTCTTATTTCATTCGAGTGTGAGTGCTTGAAAGATAGTGAAACACTTGGAAAGGTTTGTTCACATTGGTTTATATTTTGTACTGTAACAATTTTGATACAACCCTTAAGCCTGCCGCCCTCACCCAACCACCCTCACCACCAAAGTCATCACCATACCTACTACCATCCTCACTACCGCCCTCACAACTCTCACCACCACTACCCATATATTATAATTAACAAGATCACCACGACCACCATCCTTACCACCCACCTAAACTAGGCTACCCTCACCGCAGTAACCCTCACCACTATCGCCCTCGACACCATCCTTACCACCAGTCTCGCCAACCCCTCTGACTACTACCCTCACAACCACCACCACCATCCCCACAACTCTCACCACCTTTAGCTCACCATAACCCTTATCATCGCCACCCTAACTATCAAAACCTTAAAACTTTCCCTGCCTGACCCTTAACACTACTGTCTCACCATCAAGCTCACCACCACACTCTCCGGCGCTTCTTTTACCACATTCAACATCCTTCTCACCACTGCCATCCTCAACACCATTCTCAGTACCATTCTCAACACAACCCTAACCACCCCTACCATCACAACCATCTTCAACACTAATCTCACCATCGCAAGCCTCACCGCCTCCACCCTCACACCCCCAGCACACTACCATCACCAGCCCCGTCACGATCACCACCCCTCCCCGCCACCCTCACCACCATCCTAACCGCCCTTGACACAACCTCCTCACCAGCACCGCCCTTACCACCTTCTGCACCACCTCCTCATTACCATCCTCACAAGCACGTCCACCATTAGTTTAAACATATTTAGTTTAAATCGATTGAGAAACAAGTCTTTACAACTTATACTAATCTCTCTCGATTCTGCTTGCTGGGAACTGTACCAGTACTCGCGTCGAATGTGTGGGCCAATGAACAGTCCCAAAGTCGACATCCGCTCCCGGGTATCTTACTAGGGACCTTATGGTTACGAGGCTGACGCTCTACCTCACAACCACAGACACCACACGCTCACCATTGCCCTTACCACCTCCCTCACCCAAACCTTACCACCACAATTTGTGCAGGCTGATCTTGATCTGCACTGTTTGCAAAAGTGCATTAAGTAGCGCTCAGCAACCTTAGGGTCAATGACTTTCATATCCGAATTTCCACTCATATCTCTCTCTGTAAATGTACTTAATGTTCGGGGAAAAAATCATTTCCGCCCGGAAAAATATTTGTCTAATAATGATTTCATCGTGGCCAGTGGACACTTGGTTTTGACATGTCATTAATTGAACCCTTTACCAAACAATCCCATGCTTGGGCTTTTGAATACATTGTGAGAAAAGGAGAAAATGCTGGTAACCAGCATTTTCTCCTTTTTCCACAATGTTTTCTACTCTATAAAAGACAAATAATATTATTTTAGCCACCCGCTTTTAGTCTGCAAATGCAAACAATATGGACGATTTTATTTTTTTTTAGCGTCTGGTAAAGAGCTAATTGATGAAAAAAATTGTCCATTACTCAATCAGTTGTAAATTGGATTGGATGTAATCATTCCTCCATAGCTACATACACATTAGAATCTGCGTAATTCGAGTACAAGCATTTGTAATCATAGTAGGAAAACTATTGCTTGTAACAAACAATAGATCCTTTTATCGAAATGTTTTTAATTTTATTATCAGTCATACATGTCTTTTTTTTTCCTCCTTAACAGGCTGTAACATTTTGATCTGAATAAACGGAGTATTAGGTTTTGAAAACTTATTTTTGAAAACGAGCGGTTGCTTGTAAAAAGCCAAAGCTCCTTTAATATAATATTTTCCGTAGCATTATTGATGATACGTGTATTTTTACTTCTCCTAAATATTTGTCCTCTCTATGATCTGGTTTTATTTATGTACACGTATTTTTCTTTCGGTCTCTAGAGACATATTGTTACATTTCGATCTGAATAAATGCAGTATAAGACAAAAAAAAAAAAAAAAAATGTAAAAAGGAACAATGGCTGGTAAAATAGAAACACAGATTCTTTTACCAAAATGTTTTACATACCGCCATAAATGATAGATAGAGATAAACGGAACTTTATTTCCTCGAAACTTTTGCTTTTTATACGAGTATAACTTGCTTTTGGTTTGATTGAGTGAATTTTACGTCGCTTTAAAAAATCATAGATTGAAGGAGTCAACCTTTCTAAGAAAACATTGTGGGAAAAGGAGAAAATGCTGGGTTACCAGCATTTCTCCTTTTCCCACTATGTTTTATTCAGCGCTTAACAACACGGTCTTCTAATGCATAATGTTTTTTTTTCCTATCCTGTAGGCAAGTATATGTTTGGTACTGTCAAGTAAAGTGAACTTATATGAGACATACCTTATGGCTTTGCTGAGAGTTGACTGATTGGTTGAATGTTGTTTTACGTCGCATTCAACATTATTTCAATCATGTCACGGGGACAGCTCACATTTTCATGTATTTCCTGGGTTCCACCAGAACTAGGCTCTGAAGTGTCCTGCCCAAGGATACGCCCACGAAAAACCTTTGCTGAGATCTAGTGATATTTCATGTTTATTGTAAATACTTTTTGTATGAATATATACAACTTTGTACTTGTCTTGAAATAAAGTTTTCTGTTCTATTTTGTGTCAAAATGACAGCTGTATTATTGTTGTCTGTCCTTTGTCTCGCCGGTTTTGAGCTCAAGCTCTAGATTGCCTTGCCCGAGGACAAGCCCAACCAACCATCCCCGCAACAGAGGATCAAACAGGTGTGTCCATTTGAAAATGTGATGCCCTGTCCTCGAAGTCACAAAAGACAGCTTAGTTTCGAAAAGCAAGGAAATCGTCTGCGAGGGTAAATTCATTTATCCTAGGAGCGCTAAGCACAGCTTATGTTGCTATTACAGACAGGACAGATGAAGATCAGATTGCACAGAACCAGTCTGAACTGGGATCTACATTGAGCGCTACCTTGTCACACATTCTTACAATATTTTGGCAGTTTTACGTATTTGATGATGTTCAATTCATTTATTCAGCTCTATTACGGTCACAGAGACACACGAACTCGCAGTCTGATCTCAGTTTACACTGTCCGCTTATGAAAAGAAAAAAAAGTTTCTGCTGAAGCAGTCTAGAAATGACAATGTGTGGACCATTGTCCCTTACTGAAATGGCATTGCTCTAGGGTTTAATTTCAACGTTAGGAATTTTCTAATACTTTGTTGTACAAGCAATATAAACATTTTTATAGATCATCGATACGGTGTCCTTCGTTTGAACTTGTATCGATTTGGTAAAATGCTTTCTTGGTCTTAGGCTTGATATATTGCCAAAAATGAATTGTTTTATTTTGTATGGTGTTTCACGCGGTTTTCAGCATAATTTCAGTTATGTCGCGGCGGCTTGTGCGTCTATCCACGCTTTCCTGGCGTTTCTTTTATCGGCATTTCGCACAATACTTTTCCCAAGCCACTGGCTGCTTTCCATTATAACCATCGTTAAATGACTGAATTGTGTGGTAAAGGGTTAACTACTCCGAAGAAAAAAGTTTTTCAAAACATTGTGGAAAAAGGAGAAACCTCTGATCGATTCGGTGTTTTTATACAATCTACCTTCAATATCCATCAAGGACGCTGATCGGTTTGGGAGTAATCTCGGATATATAACCAATTACAGTTGAAACGGGTCAAAACCCAATCAGGAAGGATCGAGACTTACCAGTTCGAATTCTCGGCTCGGATAATTTCTTTTCAAGGATTGATGATAGTCATTGCGACAGGATTCGTTCCTCTCTCGCCAGTGGTTAATGGATTTGTGGGAAAGCAGTCAGTGGCTCAGAAAGGACACTACGCCAAGTATTTGTAAAAGAAACTCCCACAAAGTAGAGATAGATGCTCTTGCGATGTAACTGAAATACTGTTGAAAACGGATTACATCGAGGTTTTGTCTTAGCTGTCTTCGTCTGCGACGACGAGGTTGCCTGCGTTTGCATCGTTGTCTGCGTTCGCGTCGTCGTCTGCGTTTGCGTAGTGTGCATTTCCGTCGCCGTCTGGGTTTGTGTCGTCGTCTGCGTTTGCATCGTCTTATGCGTCGGTGTCGTTGTTCGCCTTCGTGTCGTCGTCTGCGTTACGTCGTCGCCGTCTGTGTTTGCGTCACCCGTCTGCGTTTGCAGCGTCGTCTGCTTTAAATCGTCGTCTACGTTTGCGTCGTCGTCTGCGTTTGCGGCGTAGTTGACGTTTGTCTCGTTGTTTTCGTTGGTCTTATTGTCTGCGTTTGCGTCGTAGTTGACGATTGTCTCGTTGTTTTCGTTGGTCTTATTGTCTGCGTTTGTGTCGTAGTTGACGTTTGTCTCGTTGTTTTCGTTGGTCTTATTGTCTGCGTTTGTGTCGTAGTTGGCGTTTGTCTCGTTGTTTTCGTTGGTCTTATTGTCTGCGTTTGTGTCGTAGTTGACGTTTGTCTCGTTGTTTTCGTTGGTCTTATTGTCTGCGTTTGCGTCGTCGTCTGCGTCGGCGTCTTACAAATTTTTTGATATTACCTGAATTTCTCTGTCATTGTTGAATCGGTTTATATATGGATTTGTGTTTTACGCCTCTTTCAACATTATTTCAGCCATATCACAGCGACAGCTCACATATTCATGTGCATCCTGTGTTTCACCGGTACTAGGCTAGGGCTCTGAAGTATCTTGCTTAGGGCCACTCCCAAGAGAAATAAGTGTTTCCATTGTGGCTCAAACCCAGTGCCTCCAGTCTACGAGTCGTATACTTTTAACACTGAGCTACACAGGGTAGCCAATCATCACTGAAGATATAAGCCATGATCTCGGGCTGGTTGTTAAACATTAGAAAGGAAACGCATGACACACGGGCAAGTAATCCTAAAAACACTTCGGATACAGTTATGTCCCTTTTTGACTGAGTTTTCACTTGCAAAGGAACTGCAGCAGAACATCTGCATCTAAATGCTGTTCTCTTGCTTATCTTTTCAAGAATATGCTGACCCTTTACCAAACAAACATTCGTTTTAACAACAGTGAAGAAGAGTACGTTTGAAAAGCATTGTAGGAAAAAGAGAAAATGCTGGAACCCTTTCCAATATTATTTTACTACCCATTGAAAGACAAATGGCCTGCAACACGCGAAAAGGGACATTCGGACATTTGCGTAAAGTGTCGTCTCGGATCAGCCTGCGCATTCCGCGCAGGCTGATCCGAGACGACTCTTTCCGGCTACATTCGATTTTATCCTACAGTAGACTTGCGCCAAACAGAATATTATAAGAGAACGGAAAGTGTAGTCTCGGATTAGCCTGCGCGGACTGCGCAGGCTATTCCGAGACTTCACTTTACGCAAATGTCTGAATACCCCTTTTCGCGTGTTGCAGGCCAAATATTACCACTTGAGTAACACCTTGTCTGTCGGCAGCAAATGCTTACATTTTGTGCAAGTCATAAATTTTGTGTAGAGTTTAGATATCAAATGCGTAACTCATCCATTGTTACGGTTTTGTTTGATGAAATGACAAGCAAATCTTTATATTTTCGTATAATCATTTCCCAAAGGAATTAAAGGTCTTTTCAATAAAGCTAAGATGGAATTAAAGTAACAAGTCGATCTCGGGAGAGTAAATCTTCCTATTTTGTCCACGTCCAGAAACATAAACTTTGTATTTTATGAAGACAATTGCAAAAACGAATTTGAATTGAAGATATTGAAATAAATAAAATTGGCAGGTTTTTTTGGTCTACAAACCGAAATACTCTTTTTTCTAGTTATAACTCTTTCTCTGCTATTGTGAATTAAAACGTTTTTTTCCAGATGGCGTAGATCAAGATTAGACTTCACAAAACCTGCAGTCTGATCTAGGATCTACACCTTCTGCTGTGTTATGCAAAAACATCACGGTCAGTTACTCACGTTACTATGAAAAAGTTGCGCTTCATCTGTGTAAGAAGGACCATTAAGACTTAACCTGCTAAATAGGTTAAACGAAACTATTCAAGCCAATATGGCCTGCAACACGCGAAAAGGGACATTCGGACATTTGCGTAAAGTGTTGTCTCGGATCGGCCTGCGCAGTCCGCGCAGGCTAATCCGAGACGGTACTTTACGTCAACATTAGATTTTGTCCTACAGTAGACTTGCATGAAATAGAAAATCACACATGATCGAAAAGTGTCATCTCGGATTAGCCTGCGCGGACTGCGCAGGCTGATCCGAGACGACACTTTACGCAAATGTCCGAATGTCCCTTTTCGTGTGTTCGATACCAATTATAAAACCCACTTATTGGTATTTCAGTCATTTTTCGGCGAAAAACATCTCCTTATCGGACAGTTTAGATCCAAGATCAGACTGTCTGATCTTGATCTACACTGTCTGCAAAAGGTCTCTCAGTTACGCTTGGCAGCCTCATGGTAAAACTGAGAAATTCTCGTTCAAATAGAAAATTAATGCAGTTAAAAGGCTCAACAGTGAATAGTAAAACTAGAATTAACAGTGCCAACAAATATTCTAGTTCTAGAATTTATTGTGCTGCCAGTGACCCGAATCATGACCAATCGTACTTTAACAGATCGTCAGGCTTACAATAAGCATCGTACTTACAAATGGTATGAATGAAATTTACCGCTATTTTATACACAGAACTGTTTTCAAAAAAAAGCACCGGAGCTTCCAACCAATGAATTTACAAGTTGCAAATTACTTGTTCGAAAGGGAAAGGACTCCCATTATGGAGATAAATCTGTAATTTTTCGTCAAACCTGGACTTTTTGCTCAACTCTTTTAATCTGAAAGACGAATTTATGTTGGTTGAAACGTTCCTCTTTTGATTTAAGAATATTGACGAAAAAGTGTGAAAGAGATTTCGATAGTTAAATTTTCAACTCCTTGGAATGGCGACATTAATTTATACTTTTTCTTTTGCGTTTATTTATCGTCGCCACCTATTCCCTAGAAAGCTGTAAATTATGTTATGAGGGAAAATACTAGGAGTACCTTGCACTAACCTGCGTACGCACGAAATTTGCGCACGCAGTTTTTGTAAGCAAGCATTTTGTCCGAAACCAAGTTTCACTGAACTGCATAACTTAACGATTTGAATAAATATCTGTATAACTTTACAACATTTCATATCTTTGGGTAAAGCATGGATCGTACGTTTGTATATTTAATCTCCGAAAATCTGCGTAAATCTACGCAGTTTAGTGAAACCTACCCAGGTTCTTTAACGTGTTGGGTGTATAGCACCGTCACATGGGACCTACATGTAGGCTTTACAGTCTCACCCGAAAGAACATAGGAAATTTATGGTGGACCAGCCGTTGGAATAGAACCCACACCCTCAAGTGTCCCGAGCTTTGTAATTGTTCTGCTCCGAGATTTGTCGATTAAAAACAGCGTGTTATACAACTTGAGCTAATTCGGCTGACCGGCCGATGTTGCCTCGGTGTTGGTATGCTATGAACGATCGGCCGAACTATTTGTTTTACATGCAGATCGGTAAACGATGTTGTTTCATCTTGTTGGCCTCCAAAAATAACTTGGCACTTGATTTATAATATCATTTATTGAACATGATTTTCCTTTTATCGAAAACATATATGATCCCTTATGCTGATTTTAGCACATTTGCGGACACTGCAGATCAAGATCAGAATTAACAGAACGTGCAGTCTGATCGTTGATCAACACTGTCCGACACGGTGAGATTTTTCGTATGAAAGGAATTTTAAAATTGCACATTTTTCTATTTCTTGGAAATATTCATTTAATTGTTTTTTTTTGGCAGTGTAACTCTTAACCAGCCAACAAAACTTTAGACTCGTCTAAATTGCAAATGAAAGTGTTTGAAGACTACAGAATGAACGCGGTTTGAAAATGTAGAAGCATTGTGGGAAAAGAAGAAAATGCTGGTTACCAGCATTTTCTTCTTTTCCCTCAATGTTTCAAAAGCTTTCTTCTTCAGGTACATTAAAACACTGGATTGTATGGTAACAGGGTAAGGAATAAACATAAGGATTCTTCAAGTGGCAATGGAACACTCGTGTTGTCGATAACAATTACCGGGCAGACGGACCTCTGAACGTTCGATACCAAAATATCGTGAATTTAACGATTTTTTTCGGCGTAGCTGAATGCGCTGGCTTTAGACCCACTTCTTTGCATTGATATATTCGAATGAATATATAGAAATCTGCAATTGGTTAAAAATGTGGACATACATATTCTGAGGATCCCTTCAGGCCCATTTGCAGGCCATTTTACACCATCTATCTTTTTTAAAACGATATTTCTTGTTTCTTTTTATTTGCAAACTATAAGAAAGTTGTTTTCTAAGTGAAGACTATAAATTCGCTCATGATGATTTGGATCAGTGTTTATAAAATTTGAGAGTGTGTCCAGCTGCGGTCGTGCTTAGCTGAGTTCAACAGAGCTCGCGTTCGACTGAGTTTCTGCTCAAACTTCAAGAGTCCTTTTTTTCAAATTTTTGGAGGAGGAGGAGGAGGTGGAAAAAGAAGAAGAAGAAGGAGGAGGAGGAGGGAAAAGTATTCAAACAAGCATGATGACATCATAACTGGTCTAATGAAAATAGACCTCGTGTCAAAACGTTAAGGAATGACTTCACCTTTATCTGAACTTAGCACCTTTTGCTTAACACAATCGTCCACTTTTTTAGGCTCGCAGAGAAGATGTTTTTTGTTGTATATTTTGTGAAAATTTTGATAATGAAAAAAATTCCCCTTTAGAGATATTGATTCTCACTTATTGGCATATAGGCTCATGCGATTCGAACAAAAATTTAATAACCTGGGCTGAAATACTGAAATTTAGAGTTTGCAATATTTTGTCAGTTAGCCAATAGGTTTCAGGGTAATAAATATATTATTCTTCCGAAGAAAAGAAATAAAGTTTAAACCGGAAGAACAGATTTGTAAACGCCCTGTGACATAATGGTGTGCTAAAAAACCCACTTTAACACACAAAAAAAGTAAAAATTCCATAAATTTGATATATATTTACAGCACGTGATTGAAAAAATATCCAATTCATGCGATAAAGCATAAAAAATGATATCCTGAAAACACGTTTCAGATTTTTACAGCGGTAAAATTTTCCTTACCTATTTTTTTGCGCGGATGTCTGCCAGACTTTTAATGAAAGTCATAAGCATCGTACAATCAGGTGATCAAACGATCGGTCAGCAAGCCGTCGTGCCCCTGCCACCCAGCCAGCCAGCCAGTCAGCCAGGCCTACGGGAGGGCGAGCCAGGGTGCAGTCAGCCTGTCAGTTGTTTGGTCTGCCAGCAAGCCAGCCAGCCAATAATTCAGTCATCCAGTCAACCAGCCAGCGAGCCAACCAGCCAGCCAGCCAGCCAACCAGTAGATGAATTGGTTCAGTAGTAGTTGATGGGTCTGAACAGGGCAAGTTGGCAGTAGAGATGTGTTGTTTACCTTTTACCAAATAATCCCGACTTTCAATGACCCTCACAAAAAAAGCATATGGAAATATTGTGGGGAAAGGAAAAAAATGCGAAAAGCCAGCATTTTCTCCTTTTTCTCACGATGTTTTCTACCCTTCGGAAGTCAAATTTTGAATTTTTGAGCCACATTTATTTTGTTGTCTGCAAACGCTTTCAAAAAGGACAGTCTAAAGTTTTGTTGTTTAGTAAAGAGTTATATTTCAGGTAAAAAGCTCGAGCCGTCTTAATAACGTCTAAATCATTATGAATTGAACTCTTATTCAAGTGTCCAAGACCATCTAGCGACTTGACTAAGACAGAGCATATCAGCCAATTATTTGGCTGGACACTTAACTTACAAATAGAGCGGTATTTACATCTGTTTGGTCAACGCTATGGTGACATAAAAATGCCTTGGTAAATGAATGACAAAAAAGAATTATGCAAAAACGATCCTTTTATTGATAGTTATTACACGATCCGATATGTCTCGTTACAGTCCAAAATAGAAACGAACACACATAAATGCACATAAAGGCAGATAAACGCACATTTATACAATGATACGCGCGCACCGAACCACACGCGTGAACGTGCATAAACACGCGTCGAACCAAAAGCATGAACGCGCATTAACATGCATTATAAGCTCGTGAAAACACATGAACGGGCATAACACAAACATTCGCCGACATACACACTCACTACAAACACTTATATAAATACGAGTAAGCCAATAGGCAGAAAATACTAATTACCCTCAAAATCGCCTTAAAACACATGTATATAAGCCATACATAGCAAAAGGGGGCTTAATGCATCTCCGCGATCCACGATACCAAGCAAGTCACATGATCATTCATCCATAGAGTCCATTTTGTCTAACAACCGACTGAATCATAAGGTATAATGGTCCTTCTACATGCAGAAAATTGACCAATAGCAAAAAGTTTTGGCCCAGGTCAGCCTGCGTAAACTGCGCAGGCTGACCTAGGTCAAAATCTTTTGCAGATGCATTAAACCACCTTTTCACAGAGCATGGTTCATTTGCATGCGTATGAAACTGACATTTACCCGTCATACGCTAAACCCGACTTCAGTTGCTTTTACGGACACTGTAGACCAAGATCAGATTGCATAGATCGTGCAATCTGATCTTTGATCTATAGAGTCCGTTACTTTGTTACTTCCTTTAGCCAGGATAGAATGATTGATTGCATCGTGTTTTACGTCGCTTTCAACATCGTTTCAGTCATATCACGGCTGACATATTCATGTTTGTCCTGGATTTGACTAGGACTAGTGCGGCTCTGAAGTGTCTTGCCCTAGGAAACTCAAACGAAAAGATTTAAGCTAAGACAGCAATACTTCAGCTGTTTCTCTGAATTGAAGAGGTTCTATTCATTATTTCAGCTCTAACTGGATGAATTGGATAACTTTTGTAATTTTAAGGCCGTTCGTCACTGAAAAAATCTTTGCAGAGAGTTATACTTAAGATCAGATTTGCAGGTTCTGTGCAGTCTTGGCCTAATCTATATTATCTGCAAAGCAGTTAAAGTAGAGCTAGGCGTCAGCATAATAAAAGAACTAAAGACAACATATCATGATAAGAAAACGTGACTAGGAGCAATACTCTGTGAAATGGGGGTTTAACGCACAAAAGTCCAAAAATTCCTTGCAGGCTGACATGCGTCGAAACCTTTTGCTTTTGGTCAATTTTCTGTATCTCAAAGGACCATTCTACCTGCAGATTCAGCCGATTGTTAGATAAAATTGATTTTATAGATCCGTAGTTATACGATGACTTGCGTCGTATAATTTCTTCACGAAGATACATTTAACACCCTTTTGCCGGAGCACTGCTCAGAGTCGTGCGGGGGGGTTAATGTATCTCTATGATACACTATACCAAGCAAGACATCACATATTTATGGATCCAGATAACCTAGTTTGTCTAACAATCGGTTGATCATAAGGTAGACTAGTCCTGCGGCATGCGGAAAATGGATCAATAGCCAGTGCAGACTGTGCAGGCTGACATAGGTCAAATTATTTTGCAGATGAATTTGGGCCATGCTCTGTAAAAAGGGGGCTTAATGCAATTGCGAAAAGTATCGCTGACCTGGGCCGAAACTTTTCGCTACTGGTCCATTTTCTGCGTGCCAAAAGACCATACTACCTCATGATTTAGTCGTTTTTTTCAAAAAAGTGACCATTATGGATCCACAATTATGAGATGGTTTGATTGTTATCATGCATCACAGAGGTGCATTAAGCCCCCTTTTGCCAGAGCATAGCTCCATGCGTGTGTTTCTTGATCCGTTACTGTACAATAACGAAGTTTTACGGCACCAAACTAAACAACTTTTGAAATGCTGTGGAGCACTTTAGTTCTATGTACACAGATGCATTTTGCATTGAAGAGAGAGAGAGAGAGAGAGAGAGAGAGGGAGAGAGGGAGGGGGGATTCCAGCTTTCAAAATTAGAAGACACTAACATGTAGCCATTGCTATCTAAAACTAGAATAGTTTAAACCATGAATGGTAAAGCTGGCATGGGAATTCAAAAGTTTCAAGGGTGTATGCAAATTTCGAGATGTTACAGGGATTCTATATGAAATTTTGGACCTTTGATTGTCAATGAAATTTAAAGTCTGAATGATATACCGTTCTTGAAATCTAAAACATAAACTGTATTTCAGTTTCTAAATTTACATCTTGAATAGCGTGATAATTTTGAACCGTTTTTATACTTTAAAACATATACGTGCCAGCCCTGAAACTTAAAAACGTAAATTGTATGCCAGCCTTGAGCTTCACAACATAGATGGTATGCAAACCCTGGTTTTAAATATAAAAACGCTAAACATGCCTGCCAAACACAGATGAAATGGCGCCTTTGAGATTTAAAACATAAATGATAGGCGAACATTTCGCTTCAGAACAGAGATAACATGCAAGCCGTGATCTTTGGTACATAGATGGTATGCCATTCTTCAACTTTAAATCATATATGGTATGCAAGACTGGTATTCTGGAAATGTAAAACGTAAAAAGTATAATATCCTTACAATTCTCGGTGTCTCCGTCTATGGAGTTACAACACCGCCATTTTATGCTAGGATAACGTTTTGGATTTCAAAAAGCAAGATATTGCGAGCGAACTGCAATGGTATCTGTAACAGTTAAATAGATTCTATAGGGCCAAAGGAATAATGAACAATTTCTTAAAAAATGAAATAGTTAATAAAGACAAATTAAGAAAAGCAGAGCGATGAGTTATGAAATAAAAATCAACATGACGACGCAGCAGATACATGTAATTTAATGAAATTAATGTTTGCTTCAATCCGAAATCTGTCATGACTGAATAACTTGGTAGCTCATATATTGATTATAAAGTATCGATAACTAATCTATATTCGCTTCTTTTTCTAAATTCCAAAAAGGCTAACAATCTCAATGGCCGAGACATAATGTCTCGGCCAATGAGATGGTTAGTCTTTTAGGAATTTAGAAATAGAACACATTTGAAATTGTTGGCCGCTTCTGTTGCTACCAGATTTCAATTCTTTCTCATATTTTCCCTTCACGGGACTTCGGTAAAAGAAGGTCAAATAGATATCCCTACAGACAGCAGTTTTCTTTGTCCATATCTATTTTTATAATAAACACAACTCCGCCATTACATCTCGTCAGAGTCGTCCTTGACCTTGTCGTAGGAGGACAAATGGCTCACGCCAGTTCTACTACCTGTACTGTACTGATAATATGACGGCATTTCGCATCGATTCTTCATGCCCTTTGACCTTCGACAACACTTGAATACACCCAAAAATCCATTCCTGAAGTTTTTATTCATGAAGCAGTAAGTAATGGGGTTGCAACACGAGGACAAATAGGACCAAAGAAAGCACCCAGTCAAAACAATCTGGGGGATATTACGAAATGCGTGATTGTAATCTATTGACATCCAAGTCTGGATCACAAACAATGGGGTCCAGAAGATGAAAAACTCAAAGACAACCGC
Source organism: Hippopus hippopus (assembly GCA_946811185.2). Lineage (NCBI taxonomy): Eukaryota > Metazoa > Mollusca > Bivalvia > Cardiida > Cardiidae > Hippopus > Hippopus hippopus. Next base: position 57,645,065 of record OX328100.1, read on the forward strand.
AAAGAGCATCTTAATCACCCGTTTTTTGGCCGCCCTGCTTTTCTCCATGTTAGATTGTCGAATTCCACGTGCATCGAAACGCATTTTTGTGGCGACCTTTTTCGGTTTGTTTAAGTCTTCCATCTCGCTGGGCATGACGCTGCGGCCAAAACCGTCTTTGAAGGTGACGGAGCGTGTTGACGTCCTGCTGGTCTCGTCCTTGTATATGTTGCTGTGCCCGTTTTGTGCCTCTGTAAGTACAGTATGAAAAATATTAAATGATAGATAGATAGACAGATAGATAGATAGATAGATAGATGGACGGGTGGCTGGTAAAGTGGAAGGATGTGTGAGTGGGCGGGCGGACGGACAGGCAGTAAGATAGAAAGTTCTATAAAGGAAAGATTTAATCATTGATTCATCGACCGATTCTTTTTTTAATGGTGTTATATATTATATCTTTTCATATTTCAGTCATATCACGGCGAAAGCTCAGTTATTTAAAAGTTCAGCCATATTTAATTTCTAGGCTGAAATGCATTCAACATGAACGATTCTAAGGCTATTTTTTTGGTTGAAAGAGAACATACATTCTTACACAAATGTAAAATCTAGTGGCAATCAGTAATGGAGAAGGCAGACAGTCAACATCTTACACAAGAAGTTACAGATTCGAATTCCGTGATGAGCGGGGTCAAGGTTTGGAACAGCATACATCATGGCGCTAGTCCTGGGCCTGTATTCGCCAACGATTAAAAATTACATTCTTATTATTCTAACTCTCAAGAATCCTATAAATTTACGCTTTCTGAATGGTTAAACCAAATGTTTAACCAATTAGAAATTGCGTTACTTTGAAATTTAGTATTTTTTCTTGGAAAAGCAATTACGAATGGCTGTCGATTATCGGCCCTGGGTTAATGTCCGCAAAGCAATCACTGACATAAGTAAGTACAACATTCTCTTGCGGAACTTGTTATAAAACCGATGTAAGATTGATATGTGCCATACTTTGTGATATGAAGTTGGTTTTTAAAGTAACTGCAAAAAGTAACGAGCCATGTCAGCCTGCGCAATCCGCGCGTTGGCCGAAACGTTTTGTTACGTGTAAATTTACTGTATGTCCAAGGGCCAGTCGAATTCATCATTCAGCCGGTTGTTTGACAAAAAGGGTTTTATAGATCCACAATCATGTGATGACTTGCTTGGTATAATTCTTCACGGAGTAGCATTCAATTATTATGTTTTGACTAAACTTAGTCTCAAACCTTGCTCTTACCATTTTCATGTTTGTCCATCTTCATTCCACTCCACAACGTGTAAGCAACTCTCCCGTAGGAAACAGACATGATGATAACCGGAAGTAGTAATAGTATGACGTCAACAAAGATGTCGTACGCCATTTTCAAACTGGTATTGTCCCAGATTTCTTTACACAGATAGTTCCCGTACTTAAGTCTTCTATATTTGGTGTTGACAGCCATTGGTACACAAACAGCGAAGGCCAGAAACCAGCAAAGGGCGATGCACTTGTACGAGTGGCTGCGAGTCTGCCATTTTCTCGAATGTAACGGCCGACAAATGGCGAAGTATCGCTCCAGTGAAATGGCTACCAGAGTGAAGCAGCTGACGCTAACCGAGACGCCTGAAAATAAAAAAAAAAAAGTTTTGTATCAGTAAAGTAGGTCTATACGTATTTAATTCTTTACCAGACAACAAAATTTGTGGCTAGCCAATATTAAAAGCGTTTGTAGACGACAAATTAATACGTTTTAAATCTTTGCCATACGATGAAATATTGCCCAAATTAAAAGCGCTTGCAGACGACACAGTAGATGTAGCTCAAATAGCGAAACTGTCTTTGAAAGGGTATAAAACATTGTTGGAAAAAGAGAAAATGCTGGTTACCAGCATTTTCTCCTTTCCCACCATGTTTTCAAAAGCCTCCTTCCTCAGGGTCTTAAAATTTGGAATTGAGTGGTAAAGAGGTAAGCAATGAAATTGTAGAAAACCTTGTCGGGGATATGGAGGAACGCCGCGTATCACAGTTTTTTTTTTCTTTCCGACAATATTTCAAAGTTCCTCCTCTATAGGGTCTTAGTAGTTTGAAAAAATGAAATGTCGTGGAAAAAATAATGAAATGCGTCTGGCACCAATCGTATCGGAGACGTTCTGTTTTTAATTTGTCAAAGCCAGTCAGCATTTTCGTGCGGGTTTTTATTTATTTATTTGCGTCTTGCAGCACATAAAGACTTAAGGAGAAATTACTCCGAATGAGCAATTTCTCCTTTTACCACTATGTTTTACTTTGTGTTCAAATATGAAAGATATTTGTTGTTGTCGTGTTGATTTTGCAAAATTTACGAGGGATGTTTTGAAAGTCGTCATCTGAAAATTTGTTATAAGAGGTAACTTGAACTATAGGGCAATGCAGCTTCATTTGTCTGTCATGGAATACCAACATTTCATTAACACAGTTACTAAACATCACGAACCATTTAAAATGACATTCCCTGTCTAATTTTAAATTTTAAAAAAAAGTAACACAACCATTCGATTTAGCCAGTCAAAAATTTCGTTCCAATAAATTAAAAAAAAAAAAATCTGCAGGATTAAAGTGAGAATGCAAATAAAAATGGATGATGAAAAACTTCCCTTGAATATAAATAAAACAAGTCGTGGAAACAAAAAGTGATAAAACACGCGTAAGTCTGGGAGATTGAGCAATAAAGGACAGATTCTGATTCCGTCAAAGACATTTCTATTGAGGATTTACGGAATATTGGATATGAAACGGTGTTAGTATGTCTAATAGAATAGATCAAACCTGACTAGAAATTGAATATTTGTTTTCGCGTCACTCCACAACACAGATTCTATGTTCTATTCATTACCTCCAAGAAACATATCTGCAGCAGCTGAATTCGTTAAAACATCCATATGAAATACGGATGATCAAAATGATTGGGGCTCTAAAGGGGCTTTAAACCATATTTTGACAAAAAAAAGAGAGAAAAGTTGGAGAGTTGAAAGTTGATTTTTTAAAAATATTTTTTATATATATATAAGAAGTTGTGAGGACAAGACTGTGTATACTTAGAATGCGGGGCGGGGGAAAAAGAAAGATTTTGAAAAAAACAAAGAAATGTCTCCGACGGTACTCAAACTCACGACCTTCAAAACAAAGCAAAAGAAAGCGGTTATTCTATTTTGCAATCGAGTGAGTTAATGTTAACTGGTGTTTAAAATGTATTTCATTCATTCTTTGTTATGCAATAATCGTTATAATGAAAAGCTCTAAATAGTCTCGGTAATTGTTTAATCTTAAGCCATTTTTGCACGCGAATTAAAAATGGCCGTCTTTTCTAAATTTTCTAAAAATAACTTGTGAAACTAAATCTGGTGTAAAGCCCCTTTTACACATGACTATAGATGGAGGCATTGTGGCAAAAAGAAAAATGGCTCACCACGAGCAATATTGCGATATAAAATGGCCTTTGTGGGCTTATAATAGAATGGTTCAACATTTGTAAGAAATAAATGATTGCTTTAAGCGTTTTTTCATTTGATTGTTTCTTTGTTTAACTCTTTATCAGACGACACAATTTTTGACTTGTCGACAGTGAAATCATTTCCAGACGACATACTGTTTGTGGCTCAAATGGTTGGAGTTGTCTTTGAAACTGTGGAAAACGATGTGGGAAAAAGAGAAAAAGCTTGTTACCTCTGGGTTTTTAAAACACGGAATTGTCCGGTAAAAGGCTAACTCTTTACTATACGACAAATTTTTAGACTTGTCCAAATAAAAAAAAATGTGCAGTCGACAAATTAAATGCTGCTGGAAAGGCTAGAAAACATCGTTAATACAGCATTTCATCCTTTTCCCACAATGTTTTCAAAAGCTGTCTTGTTCAGGGTCGTGAAAACACGAAATTGTCTGGTGAAAGGTAAAGGATATTGTGCAATGATTAGCATATACGCCATAACTTTTCTGTATTGCAGCAAACCTGTATTGAAAACACTACGATATGTATGGTGGCATATTTCTGCCACGAGATACGAGATAGCTATCATGATAATTTTAGAAAACTATCGCGATAAATTAAAGTTTCCTGAAAATCTTATCGAAATAGTGTAAAGTTTCCTGAAAAAAGTATCACGATAAACTAAACATTTTAACGCAAAATTTCTCACTCGTGCACGAGGCTGACATGTCAGATAAAATTATCGCGACAGTTCTGTCCTTTTCTCGATATCTATAATTAGAAAATTCACCATTTAGATGAACTCGGTAGTTTTTGACTTCACAAGATTGCAGGTAGTAAAAATTCGAATTATCAACAATATGTAGCTTAATTGGTAAATTTTGACAAGACTTGAAAATACCAGAAGTCTGTAAAATCACAAAGACGAGTCGAAATGCCTCCTACGAACAACTTTATAACCATTCAGGGAAAAGGAAATTCATAAGGATGTAGACGAAGATATTCCGAAACCGTACCTTATTATAAATACCGTGAATGTCAGTTGTGGGCACTAAAGTAAAAAAAAATCATGATAACAGTTAGAATTATCGCGATATTTTTATCATTAAAATTTTTATTATCTAGATAATATTTCCAGGAAACTTTGTTTTATCACGATAGTTCTCTTAGATTATCGCAATAGCTATCTAGTATCTCGCGGCAGAAATATGCCACCATAGATATGAGGACAAATATTTCGGTTTTGTCATTTCGTTTTATTTTTAAAGCTATGCGTGGAGTGAAGTTTGAGGAAGTATTTTGTTGAGAAAGGGAACAGATAATTGATTGAACGATTGATTGATTCGTAAGTTGATTGATTGATTGATTGATCGATTGATGTCGATTGATTGACTGATTGACTGATTGACTGACTGATTGCTCAATTGATAAATTGCTCAATTGATCGATTGCTCGATCGATTGCTCGATCGACCGACCAACCGACTGACCGACCGACCGACCGACCGCCTGACCGACCGACCGACCGACAGATTGATTGATTGGTTGATTGATCGATTGATTTATTTAACAGATTGATTATCAAAACGAGCTCCACTGGTGCGAGCCTTGATCTCTGTATTGTCTTGTCACAGGACACCCCCACAAGCAATCCAGTACTCTAGTAAGGATCGAACCCGGAAGTGCCAAACCCTACATCTTAAGCAATAAGTCACACAGGATTCAGTAGTATAAGAGAAGAAATTATTTTCTAAAAAAGGAAAAGATTTTATAGACTATATAATCTTGTAAACATGGTCATATTTGTGTCTGAATCGCCAAAATGCGAGCATATTCGTACATTAAAAACCTTAATGTCATTTCCGGTATAATAAGTATAGCACGGTGGACCAATTTTTCTGTCTGAAATAAAAGTACATATAAGCCACGCTCTGTGAAAAGGGGGCTTAATGCATCTGCGAAAAGTATCGACCCAGGTCCGCCTACGCAGTCCGCACAGCCTGACCGAGACCGAAATTTTCGCTATTATTTATTTTTCTGTATGTCCAAGGATCAGTCTACCTTATGATTAAGCCGGTTGTTTAAAAAAAGTGGCTTTTATGGATCCATAATTATGTGATGACTTGCTTGGTATCATATATCACGGAGATGCATTATGCCCCTTTTGCCGGAGCATGACTCATGATATGCATTTATTTTCACAACACTTTGAGTGCCAATGGCTATTTTCCAGGTAGTGTAGATCAAGATTAGACAGACAGAAACACATATTTATTTGAGAAAACAGTCAGTTGCTTCGAGTAAGTCTTGGGCAAAATACAAGTAATTTGCATGGATATGCACATTTGCTGCAAATAATGTATAAAACGGTATTAAACACCAAAGGAGAAAAAAGTGGTTGTGATTTGAGGAAACAATCATTGAGATTGATTGTAACAAGTTGTGGAACTTGTGGGCGACAGTGCTGTAAAGGTAGAACGTCGGCATTTAGTTGTTCCGGGCTCAAATCCCGTGATGAGTGGGGTCTACGTGTGGAACTATCCACATCATGGTGCGAGTGCGAGACAAAAATTTACCGATAGCGAAAAGTATCGGCCAGGTCAGCCTGCGCGGAATGCGCAGGCTGACCTGGGTCGATACGTTTTCGCAGATGCATTAGTCCCCTTTTCACAAAGCGCGGCTCGAATTTTGATCGATGTAAAATAAATTTGTTAAAACGAAGCTGTGGAATTTTTTCCGTAATCGATCTTAAATAGACGCCTAAGACACTTTCATCGTCAAGTATATAAACTCTACTTCCTTCGACGATTGAAAATTCCTTTTAAACCCAAAAAGAGTCTTACCTTACAGAATGGACGAAGCATACAGACGGTATAGATCCAAGATCAGACTGCACAAAACGTGCAGTCTGATCTTGGATCTATACTGTCCCTTCCCATGCGAATTTGACAAACGAAAAGAACTTTGGAAGCCTGCTAATTAATTTTTCTTTCACCTTTTGCTAGAAATTTTCATTTTATTGATTTAGCAGTTTAGCCCATTTCCAGGCGATCCTGTGTTTAACCATCCTGCTGAACATAGCTTCTATAAATATTATGGGAAAAGAAGAAAATTCAAGCAACCAGCATAATCATTTTTCACAATGTTTCCTATTCTCCAAAGACAAACCCCACAACTAAAGCCGCATTGAATTTGTTGGCTGCAAATGCTTTCAATTTTGACAAGTCAAATTTTGTCGCCTGCTAAAGAGTTAAGAGTTGAATGACGTCACAAATCTCGTTTCTACTACGAGATTGATCAAATTTGAATTAAAAATAGATCAGGCGTAATTAAAGAGGAGGGGAATTTAATAGACCATTTATGTTCAACCCTTTACCAAACAATCTGTAATTTTACGGTCCTTACTCAGGAAAAACGCGTTTGAAAACATTATGGGAAAAGGAGAAAATGCTGGTATCCAGCATTTTCTCCTTTTTCCATAATGTTTTCCACCTCTTCGAAGACAAATCCCATAATGTGATCCACATTTGCTATGAATTTGCAAAAGCTTAATATCTAAATGGACAAGTTTCAACCTCTGCCGTCAGGTAAAGAGAAACAAATGAAACATATGGGCTTCCCTGATCTAATTTTTATCTTTTTATATAAAACAGACAACTTTGAATGTAATAACAATTTTATTGGTTGTATATTTTCCCTTTTTTCCCCACATAGATTATAATAATTTGTCTTCTTCAAAGAAATCGGATACAATATAATGGACTTTTGAACCTATTACCGCCATGCTCATTTTTTTAAAAACTTATCAGAGATCGAGATTAGACTACACAGAACGTGACTTTATACTTAGAGAGGCAGGAATAAGTTAGCTTTTTGCTATGATATAACTAAATCTTGATTGGCTCAATGAAATTGTCAGTTTGAGCCGCTTCTGACAATATTTCAAATATATCATGGCGACAGCTTGTTGATTCACTTGTTCTCGCAGATTCACATGCAGGATTACTACGCTAGGAATTTAACGTTTCTTGCCAAAGGACACTTGCACAAAAAACCCGGTGCCACGAGTGAGATTCTACAGATAACCAATTCAAGACTCTAACTACTGGACAACGTTGTTGGACCCGATACTATTGAAACAATGTGCACGACCTTGCAAAGATAAAAAACTAAGGTTCTTTAACCCTTTGCCACACAATCTCGAGTTCAAACAATCATAATATCAGAGAAAACACATATTGCAAAGCCTTGTCCATCAATCAGTTATAACACTTTTGATAATTACGATTGTTTGATTCATTCAACTGTCAATAGCAATCTGTTACAGTGTTTTTTTCCCCCACTTGTCAGTACAGTCGGGATCACTTCCGAACTTCTCAATAATGTTTGGAATGTCAATTAGAGCGAGATAATAAAACTATGAAATACCTTCTCTTTACAGCGCAAGTACCTGCCAAGAACTTAACCCTGTACTACCTAACATTACCAAAATGACAAAATTTGGACTTGTCCAACACGAAAGCATTTGCAGTCAACAAATTAGATATGGTTCAAACGGTGGAAATTGTCTTTGAAAGGGATGACTGACCGACTGACCGACCGACTGACTGATCGACCGACCGACCGACCGACCGACCGACCGAATGACCGACCGACCGACTGTCTGACTGACTGACTGACTGACTGACTGACTAACTGATATTTTGTGCCGCTCTCCAGATTATTTAAGTCATATCATTGTGACAGCTCACATATCTATCTGTATTCTGGTTTTCTACTTTACTATGCTGGGGATCTGATGGTCCCGTTTTACTAAGGTAGTTACGAACAAAATTTGCGTAAGTTTTACGTAACTATAGTATGGTGGCATATTTGTGCCACGAGATACGAGATAACTATCATGATTATTTCAGAAAACTATTGCGATAAATCAAAGTTTCCTGGAAATTTTATCTTTTCATTTTATCGAGATAAAATTTCCAGGAAATTTGATTTATCGCAATAGTTTTCTAAAATAATCATGATAGTTATCTCGTATCTCGTGGCACAAATTGCCACCATACTATAGTTACGTAAAACTTACGCAAATTTTGTTCGTAACTACCTTAGTAAAACGGGGCCTCTGGAGTATTTCGCCCATGAGTATTCCCATGAAATAGTCTTGTCGTTGGTAAGGCTCGAACTCAAGGCCTCCAGGTTACGAGTCCTATACTTAACCACCTAGTCAAGCAGCGCCTTCCCCCCCCCCCCCCCCCCCCCCGAAAACATTGTATGATGTGTGGATGTGCAACAGTGTGTCATCCTCTTCTAATTCAAAACTCCAATTGGTCTGGGTGGCAGCGAAATTGTTAAAATGGTGCACATCAAGACTGCCTGGTAATTAACAAATTGTTTTTAACAATCTTTTTTTTTCTTGAACACTTTAAATCGATAAAGTAAAAATAAAGTGGTAAAATAGAGTAAACATTGAGTGATCTAATTCAAACCAACGTAAATAATTATTATCAAAGTGATTTTACCTCGCTGTGAATTTGACCTCTCTTCAATAAAAAAAAATAAAGTGTAATGTATGATGCGGCCCTGTGATATATAGTACTTAATAAATTGCTATCTGAATATGTCTTAAATTAGACAAAGTAACTACATCTAATTTGAAAGTGTTTATTTGGCTGATTAACTAGGCAATCAAGACCAATATAATTTATAAGAAAAGTGAATTAACCTCGCCGTAAATCCAATCTCTGTTCGATAAAACGTATATATTTCATGACACGGCCCTGCAATACGTCTTACTTTGTATTTTATTTCAACAGTTTTAAATGTAAACAAAGTAATAACATTAAAAGGCTTTTTATTGACGTATAAATTTTATGATCAACTGCAGAAATCGATATCGGTGCATTTTTTATTAAATAAATGAACCATACACTTGCAAGACGGGTGGTTTACTGTTCTACATAATGCATTTAACCAAGCGATTTATCACCTAATTATTGGCCGAGCCCCGGTGGCTCAGTCGATAGTGTACAGGACTTGAGCACAGGGGGTCACTGGTTCGAGCCCCGGCTCGGCCTATTTCTTTCCGAGGACTGATGATAGTCATTTCGACAGGATTCATTCTTCTCTCACAACTAACCATTGTTTCGACGATTGTTATGTGGGAAAGCAGTCAGTGGCTTGGACAGAATATTGTGCGGAGTACTGGTAAAAGACACTTCAGGAAAGCATAGATAGGAGCGCTGGCCGCCGCGATATGACTGAAATAATGTTGAAAACGGCGTTAAACACCATACAATCAATCAACATAATTATGGATCCATAAAATCTATTCAGTCGAACAACCAACTAAAGTATACTTTAGAATGGTCCGTGGACACGCAGAAATTTTACTAAAAGCAAAATGTTTCCACACAGGTCAGACTGCGCAGGCTGACCGGTGTCGATACTTTTTGCAGATACATTCAACCCCCCCCCCCCGCCACTTTTCACATAGCATGGTCTCGATTCCACCGGCGACTGCAACCTAGATATCTTTTGCGGAAGGCATAGATCCAACATCAGACTCCACAGAACATGCAGTCTGATCTTGGATCTACACGGTCCGCCAACTGATGCCAAACAATGACCAAAATTATTCTCACTTGCATTGGAATTTTCTTTTCTGACCTCGAAAAATGTATCGAATTTATCCAATTGGAAGGCAAAGGGTTACTTCTTTATCGGACAACAAAATGTTGACTGAAAGCATTTGCAGACGCTAAATTGAAAGAACATCCAAAAACAGGACTTGGTAACCAGCATTTTCTGAAACATTGTGGGAAAAGGAGAAAATGCTGGTAATCAGCATTTTCTCCTTTTCCCACGATGTTTTCAAAAGCTATTTTCCTCCGGGTCGTTAAATAACCATATTGCTTTGCAAAGGATTAAATAAAGCCATAATCGTCAGATAATAAATTTGCGTGCCTGCAAAATAAAAGACCAGTTTATACAGTTAATATAATGGCTGTTAAATCAACCAATCAACCCATCTCCTGTCGTTTTAATATTGTCGAATTTTGACTGTTTTTTTTTTAAATGGGAAATTTTATTAGGTTAAATTGTCTTTGATGGTTGTTATATGACCGAAACTATTAATGAAGAAGCGGAGAATATAGATCAAGATCTGACTGAATGCATGTGTAGTCTGATCTAGTCTAACCTCTCCGGCCACAAAGTGCATCCATGTTTCTATGTGACAGAGTAAGTGTTACGCAGATTTAAACAGCAATTAAATTGAGAAAATGTTGTTCCTGAGGAAATGGTTTTCGAATTCTGCCAGACGCCGTTACTGGCTTATTTAACATATGCTGTTGTTTTTTCCTATTCAAATGGGCTGTTAATGGCGCATGAATCGGTAAATTTTGAGAATTTAGGTCCCGAAATTGAAATTATATTACCTCATTTCTTTTATTACTCGTGTTTAAGTTCTTACGCTTCACTTTTACTTTGACATGATCACTACGTGGTTCTCTGGTTAAGATGCAGTATTTGTGCTCCGGAGGTCCAGGGTAAGATCCATTCTCAACACTTAGGCTGCTAAGCTCGACTCGAGGACCTTTTGCGGGCAGTGTAGATCAAGATCAGACTGCACAAGACGTGCAGTCTGATCTGGGATCTACTCTGTCCGATAAGGAGGTATTTTTCCCCTAAACGATAACTTTGAAATAGTAACATTTGAGATTTTGCTATTAGCTTGAAAGTTTGACAAATTTAGGAGGTTAAAGGCTAAGAATATTTGACTCTAACAAGCTGCATTCTAACAGTCTCATTCATTCTCTTCTTGCAAGCATACTAACAATGTCATGATACCAAGATCCGTATTCATCAATCATTCCCAAGAACATTCCAAGTCTAATACTGGATTTAGAAAGTAACACACCTTCTGATTGGCTAAACCATTTAGTGTAGCCTCTAATTATGGATTTAGAAAGTAAAACAACTTCTGATTGGCTAAACCATTTAGTGTAGCCTCTAATTATGGATTTAGAAAGTAAAACAACTTCTGATTGGCTAAACCATTTGGTTTAGCCAATCACAAGTTGTGATACTTTCAAATTTAGACAATTCTTGAAAATAAGATTAAGAGAGCTGTTAAGACTGGTTGGTGAATATGTACCCAGTCTTACCAATTGGCACACTGTCACTGTTTTGCAAAACTATTGAACTGTCACCGTGTCACATAGTTCCCAAATCAGAATGTCCATACTCACACACTTAGTCTCAGTACTTTTTACATGCCCATTCTCGCTTCCACTGTCTCACATTTCCACACTTACAGTCTCTCTACTATTCTCACTTTAACAGTCTCTCAGTCTTACATTTTCAATCATACTTAAACATTGACCAACCCCGAAATCGAACCTTGGATGTCCCGGCACAAGATCATTAGTAGTAAAGGAAGGGAGTATGGGAACTACCCAGGCCGGGGGTAGTTCCCATACTCCCTTCCCTGAGCGCCCTATATCACCGTCCCTGACAAAAAATGTGTCCCTATATGCTGTCCCCGAAAGATTTTTTTTTATTTTGTCCGTATGGTAACGTCCCTGAGAGGGATTTAGCATTCAAAATGGCGGCCGTGTGGATGGCACTCTGGGGACAAAAATGCCCCAGGCTCCCGTCCCTGAGCGGAATTTTTTGCAAAAAAGGGAAAAGGGGGGGAGTTTTTCCCAGGCTCTCTACCCTGAGAGGGATTTAGCATTCAAAGTGCAGATCTTATGACTGACAGGCTGGGTAAAAAATGGTCAGATCACTGAGTTGGACTTAGTTTTTTCACCCTATGGATGATTTTTTCTCTTTCTAATTGCCTGACCTTTGAGTTGGACTTAGTTTTTTCACCCTATGGATGATTTTTTCTCTTTCTAATTGCCTGACCTTTGAGTTGGACTTAGACTTTTTTCTGCATCTCTATGAATGATTTTTTCTCTCTAAATGGAATTTGTTCCTATATCGCTGAGTTGAACTTAGACTTTTTTCTTCCTCTATGTATGATTTCTAAATGTCTGATCACTGAGTTGGACTTAGTCTTTCTGATTTTTCTGCATCTATGAATGAATTCTCTTTTTAATTGCCTAAGCATTGAGTTGGACTTAGACTTTTTTCCCCTATGAATGATTTTTCTCTTTCTAAAAGGAATTTGTCCCTATATCATTGAGTTGGACTTAGTCTTTTTTCTACACCTATGTATGATTCTTACTCTTTGCAGTATAACTCTCTGGAGTGTATCTCTTCTAAAAGAAAGATAGAACTTTCGTGGTAGATGGTTAGTCCTGAAAAGGACTGTTGGGTTAACTCTGAAAAGAGCTGTGACAATTTGAAGAAATGACAATTTGAAGATAGAACTTTCGTCTGACAGCTTGAAGATAGAACTTTCGTCTGGCATCTTGAAGATAGAACTTTCGTCTGACAGCTTGAAGATAGAACTTTCGTCTGGCATCTTGAAGATAGATCTTTCGTCTGACAACTTGAAAATAGATCTTTCGTCTGTCCTCTTGAAGATAGATCTTTCGTGGTAGATGGTTAGTCCTGAAAAGGACTGTTGGGTTAGCTCTGAAAAGAGCTGTGACAATTTGAAGAAATGACAATTTGAAGATAGAACTTTCGTCTAACAGCTTAAAGATAGAACTTTCGTCTGACATCTTGAAGATAGATCTTTCGTGGTAGATGGTTAGTCCTGAAAAGGACTGTTGGGTTAGCTCTGAAAAGAGCTGTGACAATTTGAAGAAATGACAACTTGAAGATAGAACTTTCGTCTAACAGCTTGAAGGTAGAACTTTCGTCTGACAATTTGAAGAAAATGACAATTTGAAGAAAAGATAGAACTTACGTCTGACAATTTGAAGAAAGGTAGATCTTCCGTGGTAGATGGTTAGCCCTGAAAAGGGCTGTTTGGGGTGTCCCTAAAAGGGAGCTGGTTTTGGAGGTTGTGTTTTTAAGCACAACCTCCAACCTTCCTGCAGGCTGGACAGCTACTTGCTGCCCGCCTCTTTAGCCTCTTCAACTCCCGTTCATCCAGGTCAAAGTCCAAAGAGAACGAAGGCTCAGCGTCTTTGTTCCAATCTTCGCTCTGAGGCACGACGAACTCCTTCTTCTTACCGTCCGTCTTCTTTACTTTTGTCGATAGCTGGGCAAGGTCCCAGAAATCCATTTCTCTTAAAGCACATTCCATTTTTGTTGTAAGCCGGAGAGATGAATGATGTGCGGGAAAATAACGCTGGGTTTTATAGCTTTACAGGAGGATTGAACTAGTTGACCCATGACGTCATTTTCTCCTATGTTTTTCCCGCGTCGGCGTTTCATGCTGTTTTGGCTCCAAAAATTAATGTTATCCAATCAGATTCAGCGTTTTATTTCTAATACTAAATGTTTTATTGTTGACCAATCCGTGGGTTTGTTACATTTTCTTGTTCGGGTTAGAAAAAACTAGAGTTTAACTAACCTATGACTTTTTTGATTATGAGTCTTCTGACAAAATGAAAAGAAAGATGATTATTTAAGATAGCTAGCCCTGAAAAGAGTTGCTTTTTTGTACAGAATGCACTTTTTTATACCCCTCTCTTTCTTTTGATTGATTCCATTTTATCTAGCATTTGCATCAGATGTTCAATTTCATGTCTGATATATCTGAAACGTTCTCTTTCTTCTAACCAGAAGAGCAATAAGAGAAAAAATGTTAATCCAAACATTGTACGATACTGGCTCAGGTTTTACAAAAAGTTAATGGTGATGAGAAAAAATAATCAAGAGTTTAGTGTTTTATATGTGTAATGGATCACTTTTTAGTTTTTTCATCCTATGAATGATTTTTCTCTTTCTAAAAGGAATTTGTCCCTATATCGCTGAATTGAACTTAGACTTTTTTCTTCCCCTATGTATGATTTCTAAATGTCTGAGCACTGAGTTGGACTTAGTTTTTTCTTCACCTATTATGATTTTTTCTCTCTAAAAGACTGAGCACTGGGTTGGACTTAGCTTTTTTTATTCTATGAATGAATTTTCTTTTCTAAATGTCTGAACATTGAGTTGGGCTTAGTCTTTTTCTGCATCTATGAATGATTTTTTACTCTTTGGAGTGTAACTCTCTGGAGTGTGAGTCTTTGCAGTGTAACTCTTCTAAAAGAAAGAAGTTTGACAATTTGAAGAAATGACAATTTGAAGAAAGATAGAACTTTCGTGGTAGATGGTTAGCCCTGAAAAGGGCTGTTTTGAGAAGAGCTGATTTTATGAAAATGTTTATTCAGTATCAGCATCAGTCGATTCACTGTCTGACTCACTCCTTTCAGTGGCGATTTGCGCACGGAAAAGACGGGTCACCTGCTCAGTTTTTAAAATAACATACTGAAAATACATCTCAAGCATGCCCTCAATAATGAGTTCCTTCATCCGAAGGTTATAACAGAACAGCCTGTTATTAGCAAGCTCAGCCCTCTCGTATCGTCTTCTCACTGCAGCTAGGCGTTGTTTAAGTAAGACGATTTGTCTCCTTGCTCTTATTAACTTTCGCTCAGTATCCATCCAAGTGACGACTGGTGATTGTCTTGAAGCCATTGTGAAAAAATGAAATGCTTGGAAAATAAATCACCGAGATTTATAGCTTTTCAGACGGATTGAACTAGTTGACCCATGACGTCATTTTCTCCTATGTTTTTCCCGCGTCGGCGTTTCATGCTGTTTTGGCTCCAAAAAAATAATGTTATCCAATCAGATTCAGCGTTTTATTTTAATACTAAATGTTTTATTGTTGACCAATCCGTGGGTTTGTTACATTTTCTTGTTCGGGGATTTTATTGTTGATCAATCCGTGGGGTTGTTACATTTTCTTGATCGGGTTAGAAAAAACTAGAGTTTAACTAACCTATGACTTTTTTTGATTGTGAATCTTTGCAGTGTAACTCTTCTAAAAGAAAGAAGTTTGACAATTTGAAGAAATGACAATTTAAAGAAAGATAGAACTTTCGTGGTAGATGGGTAGCCCTGAAAAGGGCTGTTTTGTTTTGGAGGCTGTGTTTTTTCCAGTTCTAATGGCAACACCCGAAATTCGCTTGACAAATGGGGCATGCTGTAATCTTCCTCCCGAACTCGATATCAACCAAGATGATATCCGGTGTTGTCTTTAATAATAGCTGAACTAATCTTTCGCCGAGATCTTTGTATGGCTGTGTTATACGTCGCAGTTGGTTTTGTTCCTCCTCTCCTACGAGACGGGTGGTTAGTTGCAATAACTGCTGCCCTGCATTTAGATACTCTCGGAGAGCCTCACGTAGTTGATGATTTACCTCCTCCATATTGATAATGTTTCCTAATATTGACACTGCTTTCGAAGTGATCGTTAGCTGAGAATCAAAGAAATGGTGAATGTATGAAAAATAACGCTGGACTTTATACGTTTAAGGAGGATTGAAATTTTTAAAGAGCTCGGACCTGGCAGAAAGCACATACATTTTTCCATGCTACGTTTCATGCTGTTTTGGTTCCAAATTAATGTTATCCAATCAGATTCACCGTTGTTTTTTCTAATACTAATTGTTTTATTGTTGACCAATCCGTGGGTTTGTTACATTTTCTTGTTCGGGGATTTTATTGTTACCCAATCCATAGGTTTGTTACATTTTCTTGTTCGGGTAAGAAAAAACTAGAGTTTAACTAACAGTTGTGAGACGTTGTATGGAAAAATGTAACCAGAACAAGTCTTTTGGGGAAAAAACAGAATGAAGAACTCTATTGTTTTTGAACTTTTATTTATTGAACTTTTATTTACTGAACAGAACTAAACATTGAAACATTTTTTTGCAATGCATCATAAAAAATTTCTTGACAATGAAAAAAATTTCTTGACAATGAAAAAAATCACAAGCAAACATTTTTTTGCAATGCATCATAAAAAAATTTCTTGACAATGAAAAAACATTTTCTTAACAACTAAAAAAATCACAAGCAAACATTTTTTTTGCAATGCATCATAAAAAATTTCTTGACAATGAAAAAACATTTTCTTAACAATGAAAAAAATCGCACTGAAATATTTTTTTCACAATGAATTATTCACAACGATTTGATCACGATGAAAAAAACACACTGAATTATTTTTTCGCAATGAATTATTCACAACGATTTGATCACGATGAAAAAAACACACTGAATTATTTTTTCGCAATGAATTATTTACAATGAATTAATCGCAAAACAGTATATAACAAATTTTTATAATGCAAATTCACAAACACCACGAGTTTCACGTTTGTTTTCATATTCCGTAATGTCTTTATGTAATTGGTCATACCCAAAAAACATTTTATACTCACTGTCCATATCGTCGAAATCTCGTAGTCCTATGAATGGAGCAACATGTCTATAAGCGTCTTTTGTTGAAAGAGCTGAATATACCACTTCTTCTGTAACATCTCTATCAAATAGAATATACCCTACCATGGTCTCCTTTGATTCTCCGTAGGAATCATGAACAGATCCTTTTTTGTAGCGTAAGTAAAAGTCAAATAGAACTGATTTCATTTTCACAACGTTAAGAAAACTTTCTTCTGTTGTTCCTATGATAAAAAATGTCCATCGGCTTGTGGATCTAAACAGTTTACTAATAGCATTGTCTTTCATACAGCTATCTGCTAAATAAGTCTTGAGAACGAGATCCAGCCCCGAATCGTCCACCATCATCGCAATAAAGTTGATTATACCATACACTTTGTAGGACTTTTCTCCTTTTGCAATCCACTTAAACAATTTTCCGATCCAAATTTTCACACAGAAAAATTTAATGTTAAGCTGTGTTCGTTCATCAAGCGTATGCTGTCGAACAAATTCTCCATAAATTTTTTCACGTAGTTCTATTGGTAACGGCAACATAATTGTTATTTTTCGATCACCGGCTAATATTTTTTCCCCGACTTACTTTGAGTGATTGGTACACAACAATGTGATATGAAATTATTTTCTCAAGCTTTTATAACCATAGGGTACAGTATCAGTACCATTTACAATGACTCTCTTGGTGTATACAGAACGAAACGTTTTTGTTTGTGGTTCACTGGTAACCGTTCTATCTCTGTGTCTTTTAATTCTACAATCATACTGAATTTTGATTTCTACTGTGCGATCCAATGCACATTTCGAATATGTATCGAAATTTACCACCTGTTTTGTATTGTAATCCAGAGTAACCCCCTTTACTTTACATTTGCTTATCTCTTTTCCATCTTTTGTTTTCATTTTGTAAGCATAATTCTTAGGTCCAAGTCCTCTGAATTGAATAATTTTACAAGCAGGCTCTTCATCAGTCCATTTTCCTAACCGGCTGTTAATAATAGGGGGATTCCATAATTCAGGGTCGTGAATGTACATACAACTATCTGTATCGAAATACAGAACTCTATCTTTTAACTTTTCAAGAACACTGTACAATTCCAACCTTGCATAAGCTGTTACGTAAGAACCTACTATCACATTGGCTGTAGCATGGGTGTCAATATGTTCCAACTTTGATTCATAGTTAACCAAGATGAATGAACAGTCCTCGTCAAAGATTTCTACATGCTTTACAATGAAATTGGGATTGGTTACTAATTCGAAATATTTAGACGGATCACTGATGTATTCCGTCTTGGTCATTTTTTCACGCTGAGCTAATTTTCCCCAAAGGCAGTTCAACATAATCTTAGCAAATGATCTTCTCCCAGGATTTCTTTGAATACAACTTGGATCAAGACGAACACCTTCTGCCTTCTCATATTCACAAACGAACTGATCTTTTTCTGAGTCTGATTGACAGCTATCTGGATAACCACTGGCTTCTTGCTTAATTTTCAAGAAATTGTCCACATAATGTTTAAAGAACTGATCTGACACAGAGTTGAAATGCCAAATTTCATACACTTGCAATAATCGATAGCCGCAGTCAAGAGCCTTGAATAATTCAAAAGTAACCCAAGTTCCGACCAAAGCCCTCTCTTCTTTACCATGTCTACAAATGTTTGAACTTTCTTCTGCACATTTCATACAGAGGGGAAACATCATTTTGTTGTTACAGTGAACTGGGAGAACGGGGTGAAACAAATCAGTTGGAGGTAAAACTTTACACTTGATTAATCCCTCATATTGGCGAATATTGTTCATATCAATATTCTCAGTAGACAAAATTTCTGGATGACCTACAGGGTAGGATTTGTGTTTACAAACATAAGGGTATAGAGAACAGATATCGATGTACTTGATTTCCTTTTTGGTTTTTTCATCAACATCATATCCAATTTTTATTGCATTACATCTTCCCCCGGACAAACCATCCCTCGGATCGATAGGGTCCCAATGTGGATATAACTTTTCAATGAGTTTTTTGTACTCTTTATCCTTCATCTTAGCATCAAATTCGTGTTCCCAAATGTACACTACATTATATCCCATGTCTTCGATATCTGCTATACGTTCAAAAGTACATTTGAACAATTCAGACATAGGTTTTCCATTAATAGGATTGATCTGTTTTCGGTCTGTATAGCATACAGGACAACCATGATAAAAATCTCCAAGAAATTCATAAACAGTGTTTGTTTGATGGTGAAAACCATCTACACTATATTTCCCGATTTGAGCTTCACCACCATTTTTTGCATGCTGAATATTAATACCTTTTTCCTGGGCAATGCTTTGAACCCATCGTATCGCTTTCATAGAAAAGCGACGTCTGGATGAGTCTTTACTTGAAATGATAGCTATTTGATTTTTTGGTAAATATTTGTTTCGCCACACCTTGTTACAGGCATCTGCGATGGTAATCGCCTCTAAAAATGGACAAATACCACCCTGTTCGATAAACAGCTTTCTGAATTCAGCACATCCTCGTCTGAGGATATCAACATCTGACCTACAGTACATTTCCATCTCCTTCTGAAAATTGAATTCCTCACCATTTCGAACTTTGTCATTATACCAAACTATAAATTTCGACCTAGCCTCTTCAGACATTGAGTCGGGTTTGTAATAAGACATATCCAAGTAGGGTCCGATGTAACTCCAAAATTCATCTGTATTCGCCCAGTGAGGAAAGTAACCTTTTTTCATTTCTTGAAGGCCAAAGGTGGATGGAAATTTTGCCAAACCAAAACTCATGAAATTGAAAGAATCGATCAGACGTACACCGTTCAGTTCTAACTTCATAATATTGTTTCCATTCATGATCAATTTTGGAAGTTTTAACCCAACTTTGACAATATAGTCAAGAATGAACTGCCCGTCATAGCCTTTGAAATTATGGGCAATAGCCGTAACCCCTTTATGATGTTTTGAAAAGAGCCAGTTGCAAAATTGACTCAAAGTTTTTTCACCTTGAAAAATAACTTCCCTACCCTCTTCAAATTCACTGCATGTAGAACAATGAAAATCAAGTGATTTATCGATACATTCATCACACGCTCTGTGTGCGATACAATAATTTGGGATATGTACACCTGTGTCTTGTTTGCATTCAAAATCAAAGAAAATAAACTGTGGTTTTTTGACTACAGAAGAACTCGTCTCGTCATCGCTGTCATGGTTCAACTTACTTTGGTAAGGTTGAATATAGCATTGATGAGAAAAGTTAACAATTCTCTTACAGATATGACATCTTTTCTTTCCATTGCAAACATGATTTTTCTTTCTGACATGATATTGTGCACCGCATTTCGAGCAGAGTTTCACTAATTCACAAATGGATTTCATTTCTTTACCATTTACAGTTCTGTGATTTTCAAAGCATTCAGCACTAAAAAAACGTCTACTGCAAACACTGCAAACATATTCTTTTGATTCTGATGGACATTTTCCTTCGCGATAACAACCTTTACAGATATTTGAACAAGCATGACTTTCCCGTTGAGGGTAACCCACATCACAGAACTCACAATAATATGCACAACTAAGAAAACCTTTGATAGATTTGATGTAGTCATAATGGTTTTGATGAAAGTACAAATGTATGATCTTACTATTGGCTTTCACTTCTGGATGTTTAAATATTTTTGCCACTTTTGAATGCTGTTGGTGAACTTTAATGACATAGCCTTTTTCATACAAGAATGTTTGAATTTTTTTGTATTCATCAATTCCTACAGACTGTGTTGGTGAAACTCCAGCTTCATGTAACAATTTCTCAGCTTCAGTCTTTTGAAGAAGACATTTTGAATGACGAATACGATCCCATTTTCTATTCCATGCCTCGGTGTTTTCACGCTCACTGTAGCAAATTCCCACAACAACAGCTCTTGCGAAACATAGTTGGTCATGATTGTCAATTTGAATAATAGATCGCTTCTTCTGGGCAAAAAACTTTGAATCTAATTCTGACGATCTATATTTTGGTTTTCCGCTACCACTTGGTGGTATTGTATGTGTGATGTCAAATGTCATGAATCCATCGTTCAAGACGAAATCTGTATTCGATTGTAAAACTCGTTCAATTTCATTCAGCATAGTTTCACCTTGTAACTGGTCTGCAGCTAAAAAAGGAATATGGATTCCCATTTCCAACGAAGGATGATTGATGGTAATTCTAATCATGTCCGTCGGGTTGGCATTTAACTTTCGAATGATTTCACGGGTAACATCGTCAAATAATCCAAGGAGTCTCTGAGGTGTTAATTCTTCAAATTTCTTAAAACTCAGCATCAGCACATGTGATTCTGTTTTAAATTTTCTTGACCTCTTATTACCCTTTTCTGTTAAATCATATAGACTTTTCATGTCTAAGTTAGAGTTGGTACTTTCATCGTCGCTATCATTTTCTTCTTTCAACGGTTTAGTTTTTTTCTTTTTTGTTGGTGGAAGCACCTCATCGCCACTTTCTTCTTTCAACGGTTTAGTTTTTTTCTTTTTTGTTGGTGGAAACACCTCATCGTCACTTTCTTCTTTCAACGGTTTAGTTTTTTTCTTTTTTGTTGGTGGAAACACCTCATCGTCACTTTCTTCTTTCAATGGTCTAGTTTTTTTCTTTTTTATTGGTGGAAACACCTCATCGTCACTTTCGCTGTCTGAATAGGTTATTATTCTTTTTCTTTTACCCATCGTTTTAGCTCTGAGTGAAAAGACAATAATGCAGAAGTGAGAAAAACCAGCAATTTATATACCCTCTCCGTTGTAACAGTGTATAAATAAGCCGTTAGTTGTAAAAATCTATTCATTCTCCTACTCGATCTCAGGCAGTACAGCTGATAAAAAATATGAGTGAGTTAAAGCTGCAAAATACATCACCACTTAAAAACAGGGTGTATCTGTATGTTAATCCATACACCCACGATTATGAGATCAGCAATATACCATCAAAGTATAATGTTAAACATATCGGAAACTATGTGGGATCATTTTTTTCCCAGCAACATTTAGAAGAAAAAGATGTTTACCGTACTACCAGGTACAGAGTTTTGGATCAAGCGACGCTCGACAAACGATATGGTGCGAATGGTGTGAGAACAAATATTTGTTTCACATGCAACGAAGCAGGACATTGGGCCAAAGAATGTCCAGAAAAAGAAAATCAGCTAGGAACATTTGTTTTTGTCTACGTGAACCCACACAGTCACGACATTGAGATTTCACCATCATTTTACAACGTTGGTGGATTCAAAGATATGAAATTCGTCGGCACACTAAATTCATTCTGCAGTGAAAATACATGGAAAAAAAGTTCACTACAAGCTACATCCTCATCGGCTGAAACTCAGATCGTAGACATGCAGAGCGATACAGCGGCTAACAACGATTCAGAAATCTGCAAAATAACAGAACAGACAGAGAAAAAAATATCTACAAACGATAATCTAAGAAAACAACAAACTTTGGATCTAAAAAACGAATTTTCTGCAGAACCGGGTTGTTCGTACGGAAAGGAAAAACAGCAAAACATCGAAAAGAAGAAAAAACGAGTAACAAAGAACTATTTCTTTTACAAATCAACAAAACATGAGGACAAAATCTGTCCAGATGTGGAATTAAAAACCAACGATAGGAAAAGAAAACGTAAAACCAAATGTGAATCTGACATCTCAAAGAAAAAGAAAAAAAACATACTGAGTGAAAAAAAGATTTCAATACAATATTGATTATAAACAAAAAAGACTGACTTGATTTTTCATTCATTTTTGTCTTTTACAGTTCATTCATTTTTTGTCTTTACAGTTCATGATTTGATTTTTTCATTGTACATAAGTTCTTTTTGAAATAAAAAATATAAAAATAATTACTTCTTACTTTTTTTCTAGTTATGACTGTAAGTCTTTTTTTACTTTTGACAATTTGAGAAGAAAGATCTTTCGTGCTAATTGGTTAGCCCTGAAAAGGGCTTTTTTTTGAAGGATCTCACATTAACATTCAGCTCTACGATTCTTCCACCCGATCCACTGGGATGATTTCACATCCACAGTGTTCGCAGCAAATCGTCGAAGCTTCATCGTCATCATAAAATCCTTCATCTGTATCTGGACAGTTATGCTTCTGCCCAAGATACTCGAGTATGGAAAAACATTTCCCACACTCTATCAGACATCTGTTTGCACAGTGAGGACATACAAGAATTCGAACCATTCTGGAACAAATATGATTTTTTATGTAAAATATCACTGGGCTTTATAGCTTTACAGGAGGATTGAACTAACTGACCTATGACGTCATTTTCTCCTATGTTTTTCCCGCGTCGGCGTTTCATTAACATTGCGCAATCAAATCGATGGTTATATCGGTGTTTTTACCACTCCTAATTCGGTGTCACACAGTACAATACCGGTGCTTTCCGCCAGGTCCGCCCTCTTTAAAAATTTCAATCCTCTGTAAACGTATAAAGCTCAGTGTTATTTTCATACATTCACCATTTCTTTGATTCTCAGCTAACGATCACTTCGGAAGCAGTATCAATATTCAGAGTCAGTTACAATATGAAGCACAACTTAGATGAAATCAGCTTGGACGATTTTCCATCAGTGGAAAACAATGGAGACGTTCTTTCATCAGTTATGAATTCGACAATTATCAATCCACCACCGGAGTTAAATTCGACAACCATCATTCCAGCGATAGTGTTTGACAACATTTATGAAGAGGTAAAGCAGCTAAATTTGAAACAAGATAGCATGATGATCCGAATCATAGATCAGCTGGAGACTTTAAACAGGCATTTGGAGGAAATTAAAACTTTAACCGTAAGTACTGATCACCTCAGTAGTAATATCGAGGTACTACGTCAACAAGATCAGCGCATTTCATCACCTCCTGTGAAGATTCCTGTGGAGTTCGAGTTTGATAAATCCAATCTTCACAAATTAGTGGACTCTATCGTAAGTGTTGTGAAGAAAAATCAACCAAAGAAAAATCAGCCAGAGGAAAAACAACCAAGAAAAACAACAAAGCGGAAATCTGAGGAAGATGGTAACCATATCCATAAGAAGCAGCGAATTGATCAAAAACCAACTATACCAATATTGACAGGACAGGGTAAATACGGGAAAAACATTGACAATCACGTTGATTTCAAGATACCGAAAAAACCAAAGACAGAACGAAAACAACCAAGAAAAAACAACAAAACGGTAGGAATATGAAAACAAATATGACACTCGTGGTGTTTGTGAATTTGCATTATAAAAATTTGTTATATACTGTTTTGCGATTAATTCATTGTAAATAATTCGTTGCGAAAAAAAATAATTCAGTGTGTTTTTTTCATCGTGATCATAT
This sequence comes from Hippopus hippopus, assembly GCA_946811185.2. Taxonomy (NCBI): domain Eukaryota; kingdom Metazoa; phylum Mollusca; class Bivalvia; order Cardiida; family Cardiidae; genus Hippopus; species Hippopus hippopus. The sequence goes on from OX328100.1 coordinate 57,669,273, forward strand.
CGTTGTGAATAATTCATTGCGAAAAAATAATTCAGTGTGTTTTTTTCATCGTGATCAAATCGTTGTGAATAATTCATTGTGAAAAAAATATTTCAGTGCGATTTTTTTCATTGTTAAGAAAATGTTTTTTCATTGTCAAGAAATTTTTTATGATGCATTGCAAAAAAAATGTTTGCTTGTGATTTTTTTAGTTGTTAAGAAAATGTTTTTTCATTGTCAAGAAATTTTTTTATGATGCATTGCAAAAAAATGTTTGCTTGTGATTTTTTTCATTGTCAAGAAATTTTTTTCATTGTCAAGAAATTTTTTATGATGCATTGCAAAAAAATGTTTCAATGTTTAGTTCTGTTCAGTAAATAAAAGTTCAATAAATAAAAGTTCAAAAACAATAGAGTTCTTCATTCTGTTTTTCCCCAAAAGACTTGTTCTGGTTACATTTTTCCATACAACGTCTCACAACTGTTAGTTAAACTCTAGTTTTTTCTTACCCGAACAAGAAAATGTAACAAACCTATGGATTGGGTAACAATAAAATCCCCGAACAAGAAAATGTAACAAACCCACGGATTGGTCAACAATAAAACAATTAGTATTAGAAAAAACAACGGTGAATCTGATTGGATAACATTAATTTGGAACCAAAACAGCATGAAACGTAGCATGGAAAAATGTATGTGCTTTCTGCCAGGTCCAAGCTCTTTAAAAATTTCAATCCTCCTTAAACGTATAAAGTCCAGCGTTATTTTTCATACATTCACCATTTCTTTGATTCTCAGCTAACGATCACTTCGAAAGCAGTGTCAATATTAGGAAACATTATCAATATGGAGGAGGTAAATCATCAACTACGTGAGGCTCTCCGAGAGTATCTAAATGCAGGGCAGCAGTTATTGCAACTAACCACCCGTCTCGTAGGAGAGGAGGAACAAAACCAACTGCGACGTATAACACAGCCATACAAAGATCTCGGCGAAAGATTAGTTCAGCTATTATTAAAGACAACACCGGATATCATCTTGGTTGATATCGAGTTCGGGAGGAAGATTACAGCATGCCCCATTTGTCAAGCGAATTTCGGGTGTTGCCATTAGAACTGGAAAAAACACAGCCTCCAAAACAAAACAGCCCTTTTCAGGGCTACCCATCTACCACGAAAGTTCTATCTTTCTTTAAATTGTCATTTCTTCAAATTGTCAAACTTCTTTCTTTTAGAAGAGTTACACTGCAAAGATTCACAATCAAAAAAAGTCATAGGTTAGTTAAACTCTAGTTTTTTCTAACCCGATCAAGAAAATGTAACAACCCCACGGATTGATCAACAATAAAATCCCCGAACAAGAAAATGTAACAAACCCACGGATTGGTCAACAATAAAACATTTAGTATTAGAAATAAAACGCTGAATCTGATTGGATAACATTAATTTTTGGAGCCAAAACAGCATGAAACGCCGACGCGGGAAAAACATAGGAGAAAATGACGTCATGGGTCAACTAGTTCAATCCTCCTGTAAAGCTATAAAACCCAGCGTTATTTTCCCGCACATCATTCATCTCTCCGGCTTACAACAAAAATGGAATGTGCTTTAAGAGAAATGGATTTCTGGGACCTTGCCCAGCTATCGACAAAAGTAAAGAAGACGGACGGTAAGAAGAAGGAGTTCGTCGTGCCTCAGAGCGAAGATTGGAACAAAGACGCTGAGCCTTCGTTCTCTTTGGACTTTGACCTGGATGAACGGGAGTTGAAGAGGCTAAAGAGGCGGGCAGCAAGTAGCTGTCCAGCCTGCAGGAAGGTTGGAGGTTGTGCTTAAAAACACAACCTCCAAAACCAGCTCCCTTTTAGGGACACCCCAAACAGCCCTTTTCAGGGCTAACCATCTACCACGGAAGATCTACCTTTCTTCAAATTGTCAGACGTAAGTTCTATCTTTTCTTCAAATTGTCATTTTCTTCAAATTGTCAGACGAAAGTTCTACCTTCAAGCTGTTAGACGAAAGTTCTATCTTCAAGTTGTCATTTCTTCAAATTGTCACAGCTCTTTTCAGAGCTAACCCAACAGTCCTTTTCAGGACTAACCATCTACCACGAAAGATCTATCTTCAAGATGTCAGACGAAAGTTCTATCTTTAAGCTGTTAGACGAAAGTTCTATCTTCAAATTGTCATTTCTTCAAATTGTCACAGCTCTTTTCAGAGCTAACCCAACAGTCCTTTTCAGGACTAACCATCTACCACGAAAGATCTATCTTCAAGAGGACAGACGAAAGATCTATTTTCAAGTTGTCAGACGAAAGATCTATCTTCAAGATGCCAGACGAAAGTTCTATCTTCAAGCTGTCAGACGAAAGTTCTATCTTCAAGATGCCAGACGAAAGTTCTATCTTCAAGCTGTCAGACGAAAGTTCTATCTTCAAATTGTCATTTCTTCAAATTGTCACAGCTCTTTTCAGAGTTAACCCAACAGTCCTTTTCAGGACTAACCATCTACCACGAAAGTTCTATCTTTCTTTTAGAAGAGATACACTCCAGAGAGTTATACTGCAAAGAGTAAGAATCATACATAGGTGTAGAAAAAAGACTAAGTCCAACTCAATGATATAGGGACAAATTCCTTTTAGAAAGAGAAAAATCATTCATAGGGGAAAAAAGTCTAAGTCCAACTCAATGCTTAGGCAATTAAAAAGAGAATTCATTCATAGATGCAGAAAAATCAGAAAGACTAAGTCCAACTCAGTGATCAGACATTTAGAAATCATACATAGAGGAAGAAAAAAGTCTAAGTTCAACTCAGCGATATAGGAACAAATTCCATTTAGAGAGAAAAAATCATTCATAGAGATGCAGAAAAAAGTCTAAGTCCAACTCAAAGGTCAGGCAATTAGAAAGAGAAAAAATCATCCATAGGGTGAAAAAACTAAGTCCAACTCAAAGGTCAGGCAATTAGAAAGAGAAAAAATCATCCATAGGGTGAAAAAACTAAGTCCAACTCAGTGATCTGACCATTTTTTACCCAGCCTGTCAGTCATAAGATCTGCACTTTGAATGCTAAATCCCTCTCAGGGTAGAGAGCCTGGGAAAAACTCCCCCCCTTTTCCCTTTTTTGCAAAAAATTCCGCTCAGGGACGGGAGCCTGGGGCATTTTTGTCCCCAGAGTGCCATCCACACGGCCGCCATTTTGAATGCTAAATCCCTCTCAGGGACGTTACCATACGGACAAAATAAAAAAAAATCTTTCGGGGACAGCATATAGGGACACATTTTTTGTCAGGGACGGTGATATAGGGCGCTCAGGGAAGGGAGTATGGGAACTACCCCCGGCCTGGGTAGTTCCCATACTCCCTTCCTTTACTACTATCATTACAGTAACCAATTCTCTTTTCTGTAGTCTCAAGGCCATTACATTCTAGTAGTAACATGAGCTTAATATTAACATCCAAAGTTCTATGTCCCGGACGTATTACCCATCATGCAACGTGATTGTGCTCGTTTGTTCAGTATTCTTCTATTCACCAACGAGCAACCAAGACACACATAATACAGACAGAGGCATACAGAGAGAGAGAGAGAGAGAGAGAGAGTGCTCATTTTTCTTTTAATGCGCACGAGCCCTGTGTGAGAAAAAGTTTATTTTCAGTTAATAGAATAGGCTCAAATATTATTCAGTTAATAGAATAGGCTCAAACCTTATACAATCCAGGAACATTTGAACAGAGCACCTGAATCAATCATGTCGCGGTGACCAGCCTAAATCCGTCGAAAACCTATAGAAACTTATAAGAGCCGTGCTCCTGAAAAGGGGATTTAATTCATCTGTATAAAGTATCGACTCATGTCAGCCTGCCCAGTCCGCGCATGCTGACCCGAATCTAAATTTCGTGCTGTGCTGTTGTCGAATTTTCTACAAGGACCAGTGTACCTCTTTTTCCAGAGCATGGCTGAAATAGTTATCTGCCTTTTTCCTGGAACAAGTTACAGATTCATTTCATAATTAAAAAAAAAACAATGAAATATGGCCTATTTCATGGACGAACATTACTCCAATCAAACTTTTGCATCTGCTGATAAAATCAGTTTTTATTTTTGGAAATTTGATAAGCATGTTTATTTTAAATATATAAAATAGATTGATAAGTTTGCACTGAATTCTATAAAGTAAGATAACCCTGCAATAATCATGGACGAAGCAAAGAAACCTTCTTGAAAATTTGTGGATTATGTAGATTAAGATCAGACTGCACAGTACGTACAGTCTGATCTTGATGTACAGTGTCTGAAAAACAGATAAGAACGCGTGTTTATTTCATACAGATCATTTGCGCTGAATTTTATAAAAGACATAGCCATGCTCTGTGAAAAAAGGAGTGATATATCTGCAAAAAGTATCGACCCATGTCAGTCTACGCAGGCTGACATGAATCGAAACTGTTTGCTTTATAAATTTTCAGTATTGTCCAAGGACCATTCTACCAAAGGATTTGGTCGGTTGTCAGACAAAATAGATTTTATGGATCTATAATCATGCGATGACTTGCTCAGTGTACATCTTCACGGAGATGCTTTAACCTCCGTTTTGTCAGAGCATGTCGTGTATATTTTCAATAACCCTCTCGGCGCCAAAGATTATATTTTTCAAAGTCAAGATCGGACAGCATGTGTCCAAATTTTCATACAAGCGGCATAATTTGTGCATTGAAAGCAAAAATGAGCCACGTTCTGTGAAAAGGGGACTTAATGCATCTGCGAAAAGTATCGACCCAGGTCAGCCTGCGCAGTCCGCGCAGGCTGACCTGGGCCGAAACTTTTCGCTATTGGTCAATTTTCTGTATGTCAAAGGACAAGTCTACCTCATGGTAAGTAGCTATTACGGATCCATAAGTATGAACATTTATAGATGACATGTTGAATATGGCTCAAGTAATGAGATTTGTCTGTGAAAGAATAGAAAACTTTAAGGGAAAAAGGAGAATATGCTTGTTACCAGCGTTTTCTCTTTTTCTACATTGTTTTCTTTGGCCTTCTTCCTCGGAGTCGTTAGAATTTGGGATTATGTGGTAATTGACGGAGGAAATTAAAAAAAAAATAAGCGCTGAGCTTGAAAAAACTAAGACTTGTTTGTTTTGAAGTTTTGTATTTTCCCTGTCTTTTCACAAAATGACCCCTGTCAGTAATTTTAATTCCATTTTGCAGCAAACAAATTTTGAAAACATTGCAGCAAAAGAGGCGAATCCTATAAAACTTCCACCCATCCTCGAAAAAAGGATTTCTTACGCGAGTTTTGATTCAAACTCGCAACTCTTCGATTACTCGTCCTCTGCGATACCACATGGGGCTCGGCGTGTCTCAAGTGAATTTCTAATCGCGTACTTCCTGTTTTAAATAGATGGTTTCTGCCAGTTTCTGTTTTTCCGCTTATCCGTCGTGTTTTTTTTTTTTATAGATAGAGGTACATTTATATTTACATTAGTTAGACTGAAAGATTAACAGATTTTTGGAAATACAAAAAAATCAAAACACACAAAATTGATTTCTGGATAATGCGGTTATAGGTAAAGTCAATGGAGAGTAAAGACAGGGATCAGACTGTTTGTTGTGCGAGTTTAATCGCTCATCCTTGTTTAATTCGTGATGCATAAAAAGTATAGTCATAATTTCTCTGGACAGCCTGAACGATCGACTGGTATGGGAAATATAAGAGATCAAAACAAATTGAACAAAATTAAGGTTATTTTCATGGACCATTCTTGTGTTTTATGGGTAAAATGTATAAGAGCCACGTTCTGGCAAAAGGGGGCTTCATGTATATCCGTGATGCATTACAACAAGCAAGTCATAACATAAATGAGGATCTATAAAATCCATATTGTCTAACAATCGACTGAATCATGAGGTAGACTGGTCCTTTGACATGTAGAAAGTTGACCAATAGTAAAAAGTTTTGCCTCTGGTCAGCTTGCCCAGACTGACCTGGGTCGATAATTTTTGCAAATGCATTAAACCCCTTTTTCACAGAGCATGGCTCTTATCTAATTAATTATAATCACCTAGTCGAAATAAAAAATTTACAGCTATGAGAAATACGAAATCTCTTAAACAAACGAGTTTAAATTTTGATCATTATTCCGTTGGATGTGACCACGGATGAAGTCTTATAAGAGTGTAGGCAAAGATCAGAATGCAGATTTTTTTTTATCGCTGATCCCTGTGTTTTTGTAACAGAGAAATATATTCATGTTAGCACCGCCAGCTGTAAGATTAACAGTAATCAGAAAATCAAAACAATCAAATCTTGCTCAAAAACCTTACCAAACCTTCCCGTGTTTCAACGACCCTAGGCGAGAAGGCTTTTGAAAACACTGTGAGAAAAGGAGGAAATGGTAGTAACCAGAATTTTCTCCTTTTCGCAGTGTTTTCCACCTATCCATGCTGGCCTTGGGTATATATCCACCAACAATTCTTCATAACATTCTTAGTCTAATTGATTGGACTTTTTTACGTTTTTTAAGTAACGCATCTAATTGGGTAAACCAAAAGGTTTAGCCAATCAGAAATTGTGTTACTGTCTTAATCTAGAATTACACTAAGAATGAACGTATTAAGGATATTTGGTGAACACGTTTCCTGGGTTTTCTTTTTTTTCTTGCTTCGCACAATATCTTTTCAAGCCACTGGCTGCTTTCCCTGATAAACATCGTCGAAACAATGATCAGAGACTTTGAACACCGACTTTCAACATTGTTTTCGCGAAATAGATTCTCTAAGAGAAGTGAAACGCAAGAAACATGTCCATGGACTGCATTAGACATTAGTAGCTGACGTGCCATTTTATGACTTTAAAAGGGCGTTATAACTCCAACAGCTTTTTTCTTTCCCATTCAGTTTACAAGAAAATTTATGGAAACACGAAGTTCTGCATTAGATAATGACGAGCCAAGCTCTGGCAATATGGGGTTTACTTCATCACCGTGATGCATCTTTCCAAGCAAGTCACCACATAATTATGGATCCATAAAATCCATTTTGTCTAAAAACCGACTGAATCACGAGTTTGAATGGTCCTTGGACATACAGAAAAATGACCAATAGCAAAAAGTTTCGACCCATGTGAGCCTGCGCGGACTGCGCAGGCTGACATGGGTCGATACTTTTTGCAGATACATTAGGCCCCCTTTCGAGCATAGATCACATGCTAGTGTTTTTGTGTCCTTATTGGGTTGCTCGTCAAAGGCAACTCTTTTTTTTTCAGAATGACAACTCTTATAACGTCAAATGAATAAGACTGGCAGTTAAACTGAGGTAAATATACCAAAATGTTGCGATTTCAAACCTTGTGTTGGCCACAAATATTGGACAGTGTACATTAGAGATCAGACTGCAAGTTACATGCAGTCTGATCTTGATCTCCATCCGTCCGCAAATACAACTAGAGTTGTGCAGTGCGTTCAAATGGGTTGACTTCGACAAGAACCCCGGTAAGTTCATCTACATTCCCTTTGAAATCCCCTGTACAAAGACAGTCCAATGCTTGTGCTGACGTCAAACTGCGAAATAAATTACTTTTTCGGGACAATAAACTATATCTCGAGAATCCTTTGCTAAACGACCAAGTGTTTTAATGGTGCAACGTAAAACGGCCTTTTGGATACATCGTGGGAAAAGGAGAAATTGCTGGTAATCAGCATTTTCTCCTTCCTTTTCTCGTAATGTTTCCGTCCTCTTAAAAAAAAGTTCATCGTTTTATCTATCTTCAATTTGTCAGCATTTTTTTCGTTTACAATTTATTTATTTTAAATAGAATTCTGCTTCAGGGTCTTCAAAACTCGGATTATTTTGTAAATGGGTAATAGGTAGTCCTATTTCTGCCATAGACTTTACGACATAAAAGGAATTAGTCACCTAGTAATAAAATTCGAGTTGTGTTCGGCGACCAAATGGTTAATTTTGACAGGAACCTCAGTTAGTTTATGGGTAAAACAGTTTGAAGTCACCTCTACCAAGTGAGTCTAACTGCTTTCGATTTTGTCAAGCTGCGAGAGAGATCACTTTTTCGGAGAAGAGAGAAAACAACGCCGTAATGAATGAGTCTCGATAAAGTTCAAATAAAAATGAGCCTTAATGCATCTGCGAAAAGTTTCGACCAAGGTCAGCCTGCGCAGTCCGCCGAAACTTTTCGCTATTGGTCAATTTTCTGTATGTCAAAGGACCAGTCTACCTTATGATTGAGTCGATTGTCAAAGAAAGTGGCTATTATGGACTCATACTTATTTTATGGTATGACTGGTATAATGCATCACGGAGATGCATTAAGCCCCCTCAAATGTATAAGAGCGTGCTCTGTGAAAAAGGTGGTTTAATGCAGATCTGCAAAAAGTGTCGACCCAGGTCAGTCTGCGCAGGTTGACCTCGGTCAAAAATTCTTGCTCTCGGTAAATTTTCTGTATGTCCAAGGACCAGTATACATGTACCTCATGATTCAGTTAGTTGTAAGACAAATTACACTGTATGGATCCATAATCGTGTAATAGCAACCTGGTGTAATGTATCACAGAGACGAATTAAGAACACTTTTACCAGGGCATGGCGTATTTCACCTTCTTTAGGACATGTATTCAATCTCTTTTCAAGGTGCTTTAACCTATAAACAGACAAATGAAACTAAAAGAAACTTTCCGGGTAATAGCTGAGGATCTTAGTATTACTATTTCAAAGTTCTTTTCACCGTAAAAATAAGGAAAAAAAAAAAAAACGTAATGGACAATGTAGCGTCAAGATCACACTGCACGATCTGTGCAGTCCTATCGTGATCTACACTATTCTCAAAAATCGCAATATTCAGAGTGAGGTTTTAGATACTCTATACTTGTTCAAGCTGCCTTCTTACATGTTTGATGTTTATCGGCTTTTCCCAATTTAGATAATGCACTTAACCCAACTATTTCGTTCCACTTGTTCAATCTCAGTTTGACAAGTATTACAAGCAGATCTTTCTTAAATCATTCTTCGATGAATTCTTATTATAATGAAATATTAAAGTTCTTGACAGCAATTTACTCTACAACACTTTATTCTTGGAAAATTGAATTATAAATAGATTTATCTTGATTGAATTATTTCTACTGAATCATTTTATCTAATTATTGGACGAGAAAATAAATAAAAACTAATGGATAGATATGTACCGCAATCAAGTATTTTGATAACTTCTGCTGGTTTTCATGACATTGACTGCAAAATGAATGGAAGTGATCTTGTCCGTCTGTAGAAGAAAGTGCACTCTCCCACAAATGAAGGATAGTAACTGTTGTTTCTTTGGATGAACTTTCGTATTAAATGGGTCATATTCTGTGAAAAGAGGGTTTAATGCATCTGCAAAAAGTATCGACCCATGTCAGCCTGCGCAGTACACTTCTTGCTATGTGTAAATTTTCGAAGGACCAGTCTAGCTCATGATTCAGTCAGATGTTCGGAAAAAATGATTTTATGGATCTATAATAATGTGATGACTTGCTTGGTTTAATGCATCGCGGAGATGATGGGAATCACCTTTTGCCAGAGCATGGATCATCAATTCTCGTTGAAAAGACGTCACGCTCATGAATGACGACATTTGTGTGACGTCATCGGTATTTTTACCGTTTGGTCTAACCACAGGCCTTTGAAGCTTCACTGGTTTATCACGGAACACTAAAACTTTCCTCGGTCGATCATCGGACACTATGTAAGAAATAATCTGCTTTCTATCGTGGTTTATCGTTCAATAAACCACAGTTGTGAGTTATGAGGCACAATAAATAATCCACGAGGGCGATAGCCCGAGTGGTTTATTCATTGCGCCTCATAACTCACAACGTGGTTTATTGAACGATAAACCACGATAGAAAGAAGATTATTTCGATTCTAACATGACCAACTCTTAATCAAAGGAAAACAAGTTCATACTAGAGTAAAAACGTGGATGCAGATTATATTCCGTTGAATAACTTACTTACTTTATACAGAATGACGTCACTCTATATAGAATGACGTCACTCTACATAGAATAACGTAGATTTTACCATGCTTTCTTTGCTCTGTGTTTATAGAGCCGAATTCACGTGTCATGTTAGAATATTAAATAACACATGGCATATCGCCTTTATATCACGATATACTGAAAAATTCATTAACACCGTTACTAAGAATAGCATAATGGCGACTGCCTCTATATCGTTTAGTAATGTCTTACTGTATATGACATAGAGGCAGTTACCAGTTTGCTATTTATAGTTACGGTGTCAAATAATGAAAATTTCGGTATCCCGTGATAGACCAATGGAGTTTCAGTGGCCTATCATCAAGCCATTCAGAACCTTTGTTACAGTGGCATTAACAAAATTCCCGAGAGTTTGACTAAGAATGAAAATAAGAATGGCTGGTAAATACAGACCCTGATGTTGCAATAAACAGGATACAGGCTGTTATTGTAAAAGCAATGACCTCTAAGACTCGTAGTCTAATAGTGTCCTGTAATAATTGGTCAAACCCCCTAGGGACACAAGACAATTACTGTCCCGGTTTTCTTCGCTGTGTAATAAATCTTTATAAACAACCCTGGTGGTCATTTTAACATTTATTCTAGCCTTGGACATTTATCCAGGCCAAGGAAAATCTTGGTTAATGGTAAAACAATTGAAACCAATCCTAGACTGTTTCTATCGCTGGTAATTGTTTTCGGTGACTCCGGATCCAATTAGATCTGTCCAGTGTAGTGTATACAAAGTTGGACATTTGACTTAACGTGATCGTTTCAATCTTTAGAAGCTTCGTTGGTCTATTTGGTGTTTAACGCCGTTTTCTACTTCTTATGACGGCGACCAGAGCACCAATTCATGCGGTGCTGGAGTTTCCAAAATTTGTGAGTGATTTCAGTCGTATCCCAGAATCATGAATTTTCAAATATTTACTCAGGTATTGTGACATTACAACTCCTAGATAATGAGTGCTCTATCTTGCAGGTGCTACTTTACAACCAGCAGTTTTTTTTTTGGTCCGTTTTTTTTTTCAGAAAGGTAAAATTTGTAAATGATCGCATCTTGTCATATCAGTGTGGTGTAACGAAAAATCAACACACCGTAAGATTGTTCACAGACCTGCTTCTCCAGTAAACGTGCTTCATTTGTAACAGAACATGGCATGCTCTTCGTTAGTTACGTGACAATAGAAGAGCATGTTTTGGTGTGAGCAGAATGCCATTTCAACAGTTGTTTTGTTGAGAAAAGAAGCATTTCAAGACTAAAGATGTCGCATATGAGCCGGGTATATGTTCCATGTCGGGTAGTTGGCGCTTTAAGATAATAATGTCTGTGAGAAGGTAACTGCGTAAAAAGTTTACAATTATGAGTATGTTTTCCCGATCAGGAGAATGTGTTGTATTAGCACTATGAATTTTTAATACTTTGTGAGCAAGTTATAGCTCCAAGAATATGCTTTCTGTGAGTAGTGTGCAATTTTATGAGAAGAACCTCTGTAAGGAATATGTCGTTGTTCAAATAAACTCTTTCGCATTAGTATTCTGCTATAAAAGTGTAACTACGTGTGAGATTGCATCAAGGATAAGATATTGTACTCACTGTACCTACTTAAATGATAGGACAAAACTGTTTGCATCGTCGTTTGCATCGTGGCTTGATCATGGTCTAGCCTCATGGCTATGCTTTTTGTATGCAGTATAATAGCTTTCAAATTACGTGTTCAACTTCAGTAAGTAGCGTAGTGCTTTAGAAATAATTATGATCTATGTTGGTTAGGGCGATGCTTTTGTTTGCACGGTTCCCTTTAAACAATAGTTCACACATACTACCTAACTTAATAATCGATCCTAGGTATTCTTTACATCAAAGATTTCTTGATATCGATAATTTCTTAATCTCTCTTTACCAATGGGTGGCACTTCGGGAAAAAAGGGGCTTAATGAATCTTAGTGATACATTACAACAGATAGGTTATTGCATAATATAGATATGAGCAATGCTCTGTGAAAAGGGGACTTAATGCATCTGCGAAAAGTATCAACCCAGGGCAGCCTGCGCAGTCCGCGCAGGCTGACCTAGGCCGAAACTTTTCGCTATTGGTCAATTTTCTGTATGTTCAAGGCCTAGTCTTCCTCATGATTAAGTCAGTAGTTAAAAAAAGTGGCTATTATGGATCCATAAGTATGTGATGGCTTGCTTTATATCATGCACTACGGAGATGCATTAAGCCCCCTATTGCCAGAGCACGGCTCATATATTTTGTTTAAATATCTGCCGAATCGTAATGGAGACTGTTTCTTTGACAGACACAAAATTTATCCCCCCCACCAAAACGTTTTGACTCTGGTCAGCCTGCACGGACTGGGCATGTTACCATGGGTCGATAGTGTTTGGACATGTATCAAACCACCTTTTCTCAGAGCATGGCTCGTATATAACACGGAGCGATAATTACAATTTTGGCTGAGAAGCACGAATAGACTAGTGGTGGAGGTAGGACTTCTAAACGTCAAGTCTACAGCCACTTGAGTGTGCGGATCCGAGCGCCACGGCTGGCCATCTGAAATGACTACTTGTCTTTCGGATGAGACGTTAAACCGAGGTCCTGTATGACGGTGCAATACACAGAGCACGTTAAAGAACCAGACGTAACTTAGGATGGGTTTCGTCCTATATCTTGTACTATCACCCGCCGAGTAACAAAACTATCGGCCTACAGGGAGCGTCGCCCATATGGGTAGCCGGTGGCGACGATAAATAAATGGAAAAGCAATCCAACTATTTTGGGTTAATCTGTAAAACAGCACTGCAGCTTGGAGAGAAAATGCATTTACCTCTTGAAAAAACAAGAACAAGGTGTAATCATTGTTAGAAACGAAAAACAAGCTTTCTTAAAGTATGAGTGTATATAAAAATCTCTTAATGCATTTCCAGAGTGCCTTAGGTAATATTAATATAACGTATTCATTTATCCTGTACTAGACAATAAATTTTAGACCTCACTGAAAGCATTTGCTGAAGACAATAAATGTAGTTTTTCTTTGACGGGGTAGAAAACATCGTGGGAAAATGGAGAAAATGCTGGTGACCAGCATTTTCTCCTTTTCCCACAATGTTTGCAAAAAGTCTTTTCCTGGGGGTTCCTAAAACACAGAATTCCTTAGTAAAGGGTTTTTACAGAATTAACGGAATAAAACACAGTTGTTCTGTTTGATAAAATTTCTTCTGACATCTGATACAGGAGATTAAAATTCCGCCAGATCGTTTAGTAATCTTAGAAATAAGAAAGTGTTTCTGAAGTAAAGACAAACACGTGAGCCAAACTGTTATGGACCCGCCATTATTCAACATGAAAACTTCAGAAATTGCTTATGATCAGCAGGTTTTTATTAGATTTATTCTTAACATTTTAACAGACAAAAAAAAAAAAGACAGACTTGTTCAAATCCAAATCGTTTTTTCTGATGAAAAATTAAACGAGACTCGTATTGTGCATGTTTTTCTTTGAAAGGTGCAGAAAACATTGTTGATAAAGGTTAAAAAAGTACCGGTTATGAAACATTATTTCCTTTTCCTACAATGTTTTCGGAAGTCTTCCTCCTTAGAGCTATTAACGAACGGTATTATTTGGTAAAGGAAAAGACTGCTAGACGAAGTGAATGAAAATCTCCTACCAGTCATAAGAAAACCCCTGCATTCTGCCATTTCAAAGTTCCTTTAGCTCTAGAAATTTCACCGTATGTAACAGTGTAAATTCAAGATTAGGCTGCATTTCTGCGCTGTCTGATCGTGATCAATACTGTCAATAAAGGCACATTCAGCAGCGAAGGGTTTAATCTTTTACAAGAAAACAAAATTTTAGACCAGTTTATTTCGAAAGCAGTTCCAGGCAAAAACCCTAAATATAGTTGCTCTGTCAAGATATGTTTGTAAAAGGTTTCCTAGACTTTCTCATTTTTACCACAATGGTTTAAATGGCTTTCTTGAACAGAATTGTAAAACAGGGTTGTTTGATAAGAGAAAATTACAAAGAACAAAAATCTGGTTTATATAATAAAAAAGAAGTAGTATGATATAAAGCAGAATTGCTCATTAGAACATCGCCTTGCATTCCAAAGGGCTTTAACGTAAGTGCTAATGACCGCTTTTTACCTGGGTTTGTAGCTATGTAATGTTTTGAATGTTTGTTTTTTTCCCTGTGTGGCTTATCAAAAAAATTGCTGTAATCCCACCTCCCCCAATAATCGAAACAAGAAAGAAACTAAATGTCATATCGCAGATTACCTAAGAAACTCTTCTGGCACACTTACCCACAAACGCTGGTAGCCTGGGTTCCAGTCCGATCGTTTTATCCTTTTATATATTCGGACGTTAGACAGTCCAAAATGACAGTAAAGATTTAGGAAGCGACTATCAGTTCATTGCCATAGATCTGTATAGACCATGAAAGGAGACCGCAATAAGGAGTGATTAAAAAATTGTTGGATGGACCCAGGCTGATTCGCTTGAGACACTCAAAATTTGCATGGGGGTGGTCCCCGAGCAGTAGAAGGTAGGCTTTGTAACATAACGTAACATAACATAACATAACATAACATAACATAACATAACATAACATAACACAACATAACATAACGTAACACAACATAACGTAACGTAGGGAAACATTTCGTAACCCAACATTACACAGCATAACAAAGCATAACATAATACGTTACTTTGAAACAACTTCTGTAAGATAAGAGTAATTAACATGGTTTTAGTCTACCAGACAGTGAGGGTGCTATACAACTGAACAATCGTATCACTGTGTTTCAAAGAAGGAACCTAATTGGGCTCAAAAGAGAGGAGATTATAGCAAGGCGTCGACGTGCTCTATTAGTAAGTCTATGTTTAAATGTCAATTACTGCACCGTCTGGAGGCAAAACTCCTGTTCAATTTAGCATACGACGTTAACCTTTTCTCTCTCTGCCAATGGCCACTTCATTGCTTTTGCGGACGGCGAAGATCAAAATCAGACTGCACAGAACTTGTAGTCTGATCTTCGATCCACACCGGCCGCAACCTTATATTCATTTCCTACCTTAACGACGTATATGACAAATGTTCGCGCGCATCCTACTGCGCATGTATTTTTGTCGTGGATATTGAATCAAAAGTGCACCTATGTATATTTTGCACATAATTGCAATACTACTGGTGCACTGAATCAAGTAGCACTTTCTCCGGGTAGTATTTGTGAAGAGAAAAAATGGATCTTTGAACTGTCACCGTGAAATAATTAAAATGCTGCTGACACGGCGTTACACATCAAACAAGGAAACAAAGACATGGAATTTAAAGCTGTGGAAGTATATTGTTGGAAAAGGAGAAATCGCTCCTATTGAGCAATTTCTCCTTTTCCTACCATGTCTGCTGAGCTTTTATCCTATTTTTTTCTTGAAAAAACAACTTCCACAGAGACCTTCAATCTTGTTTTCTGACGAAATAAGCACGGATAGGTGCCATTTTTATTTTTTCTTATTGGTTAGAATTGTAAATGGTATAAGTGTGGAAAGTTTAAGAAAAATCTGTCCGTTAGAAAGTATGTATTTTTTCAAGATCAACCCTTAATTCGATCAAATTATCTCCCTTTTTAACTCAATGGTCTATATATAACATGCATATTTGTACATTTACCATGCTCAAAACCAGGCTTTTATATATTTTTTGTGCAAAAATATATGAATTTTCATTAAAATGATGTACATTTGTATATTTTTCCTATAATTTTCCTGTTTAACTGACTATTAAAGACAAGCGCTTTAAATCCAATATAAGCTGAATTTTGGAACTGTATATATACCTTTTTCAAAGGCAAATTTCTCAGAAACGAGCACGGTGACCTACATCTTTTTTACTGTAATCTCCTAGAGACATGATGAGCTTTGTATGTGCAAAGTTTTAAAAAAAATCTGTCCGTTCGAAAAATTTGTCATATACGTCGTTAATTGCAGCTGAAATCTATCTTTGGACATAATGAATACATGCACAATAGATCATTTGTCAAGCTCTCTTTCTCTGACTCTCCGGATCTGTCCATGGCTCTGTCTGTCTGTCTGTCTGTCTGTCTGCCCGTACGTCTGTCCGTCTCTCTCTCTCTCTCTCTCTCTCTCTCTCTCCCAACACTGTAAATTTATTCAGCAGTTATTATCATTCGGACGTAATAAGTCTGAAGCGTTCAAGAGTCCATTAATTGTAGATTTCGAATGAAATGTTTCGGCTTCACTAATTTTACAGATTATTCTGACAGAGGGACATTTTCGCCACCACATTATCAGGATCTTAATCCATATCTACTCTTTCAGCGCCAAAAATATACATTTGACCTCTTCAGTCGGCTGAAAATAACTAAGAAAGTTTTTATCGTCTAGGGTTGAATTAACAAGCAGATGACATAGATCTAAGATCAGATTGCATGTTCTATCCTGTTTGATCTTGATCTATTCCGTTTGCAAAGGTAACTGAGCAATGCTCTGTGAAAAGGAGTTTAACGTTTCTGCACAAAATATCGACCCATATCAGCCTGCTCAGTCCTCGTACACTGACATCGGTCAAACGCCTCTATTGTTTGTGAATTTTCTACACGTCTAACGACCATCCCACCTAATGCTTCAGCCGGCTGTTTGACAAAGTGTATTTAATGGATCCCAAATTTTGTGATGACTAACTTGGTATAATGCAACACGGAACCCCCGATAAGTAAAGAAGAAATTTAAGCTAATAAACAAAGATTTTAGGATCTCAAATTTGTTTTCGCCGGAGAAATTCACCATATCGGACAAAATCTATCCAAGATAAAATTGCACGTTCTGTGCAGTCTGATCTTGATCTATGCTGTTCACGAAATAATTTTGACTTGCTCTCAACTGCCTGAGAGCTAACCCTTCATGTAGAAACTGTGACTTACTTAAAGTACTCAGTTTTCGAAGATCTAAGAACTACATGCTCTGCACAGTGTGGTCTTAGATTCGTTTTGTGAGATATTTTGATTTGGAAAAGTAGTGTTGAAACTTGAAGAAAAAATAAATCATAACACGTTCTCTGCAGTCTGATCTTAACATATGGTGTCAATAAAAGCTACTCATCCACAATTTAGGGGAAAAAAGACTTACTGCTAATATGACGTTTGTGAATCTTTTCCTGGAAAGTAGATAGACAACTTTTACCGGGAGTTACCGGGAGTGGAATTAGTTATTAACCTCATAGCGGGCCCACGTAATTACGGCCTTGGGCCGAAATGTACCGGAATATAAGTTTCAAGACTTCAATGTTCCGTGAAATAGTGTGGGCAATTCCGGAGGTCGATTGAAGCTCTAAAATGTACTTTTGACAAATTTGGACAAATCTTATTTTCTTTTCATGAATGCTACTCTACATAATTGTATTTCGACAGTCCAGCTCGGAAAGCTGTCTTTAAGGAATTCAGGCCTTTTTTAGCCATTGTCCTGCTAAATATGTGAAACGAAACATTCAAGCCGAAGGTAAAACTAAAAAACTAAAAACCCAAATTTTACTATTTCAAACCTATTTTTGGGGACAGCCATCTCCTTATCGGACGGTGTAGATCCAAGATCAGACTGCACGTTCTGTGCAGTCTGATCTTGATCTACACTGTCCGCAAAAGGTCCTTGGGTTCCACTTAGCAGCCAAAGTGTTAGTCAAGCCATTGCGCGGTATCCCAGTGGAATCCTGTCCAATGGTTGAGGATCCAAGCTTGTTCAAAAACTCTTTGAATAAATTTATCAATGTGGCAGGATTACTTTTTATTTGCCTCTCACATATATAACAGATAGGTTCAACTTCCTTTTATTTGGGAAAGCAGATAGAGGCTTTGAAACAAAGTCAGTGGCTGCCAAAATAGCTTTTATAAACGGCGTAGATCAAGATCAGCCGGCACAGAACACGCAGTCTGATCTTTGATCTACCCTTGTCCTCAGAAATGATTCAAAACTATGACCAAACTTATTTTCACTTCTATTGCAAATTCATTTTTAGTCCTCCAATATATTTGAAGCATAAATCTCCTTTCCCGACTTAAGTTGCGTTTGCAGCAAGACTTGCTGCAAACGCAACTTAAGTCGTGAAAGGTGCTTACTGCGTCATATACACTTAGTGTAGATCAATATCAGACTGCACAAAACATGCAATCTGATCTCTGACCTTCACCGGCCACTTTGCTGGGACATTCTGGACAAAAGCAACATTGAAATTTCTAGTCTAAACATGTCTGTTCGGTCTACTGGGCGCTCTATTCAAAGATTTGTTAGTAACAAAAAGAATTAAGGAAAAATAACAGACAGCGATGTGTCAATCTAGACAATATCACAAAAATGACACGTGCATTCCTAGAAAATAATTTCTCGAAGGAAGTAACTTAAAAACAGGCGAACAAAAAAATGTCTGTTTATTTTTTGCAGAGCACAGTTTCGAAATTGCGCGGGGCCGTGTGTTTGACATGAGCCAGACGCTCATTACGAAGGCGGGCTGTCAGTTAACACACATTCATCTTTGGTAAACGCCTTTATTAGTAGCTAGCTATTTGCGAAAACATTGTGGAAAAAGAGGAAACTGATCGCTCTTTTTGCCACAATACTTATACTCGTATTTATGGATCTAAACTTGATTTGTGTTAGACGAATAATTTCTTCTTAAGCCACAATAGTTTCCCTCGTATTTGTGAGACAGACGCTTACTACGGAGGTGAGCTGTTACAGCCAGAGAGAAAAAGAAAACGCATTTAAAAATTGATAGATTGTAGAATGGTTAAAAACTTAATCAGCTGTGTAAACATCGATAAATTAACGATATATATGGTGTGAGGGATAAACACATAATTATACCGGAAATCTTTTATTTAAAACCGGAAACATTACAATACTGATTTCTTTGATGGCCTCCAAAAAAAGAAATGCGTTTTCTATTGGTCGTAATTCATGTAATCTTGCAACCGCAAGGGGCAACATTTGGCATGAAGACACAAGTATGATTACACTTTGATAAAATAAAAATGAAATAGTGTAAAACTGGCTGAAAACGAGTATACATATATCTTTAACGAGTAATATCTCTTTTACCCCAATGTTATTACTTGTTTCTATGAGACAGCCGCAACACACATTACGGAAGTCGGTACACATCAGTTAAATCACGTGCTAACGTCGTGCCATTCATAATCTTCCTTTGGCCACAACGTTTTCACTACTGCTTATGTTTCAAAACCTGTTTCATATAGATCGTCCCAATTTTACAAGGCACGTGGTAGAGTTTCGTCTGTTTCATCTTTCAACAATTCAAAAATCTCAAAAAATGCGAATCCTCGAATCCGTTTAAAACAGCCATAAAGTTAATGGCGTAATAAGTTTTTTCTTAGAATTGGAGCGAAGCGGTTTTTGAACTGTTTCTGTATTTATTTCGTTTTATCTGCTGCAGACGGCTTTTGTGTCTTGCAGCAGACTGCTTTAAAACATTGCTTCAAATGAAGAAGTTTCCTTTTTATGACAATATTTTTGTTTGCTATTCATAAAATTTTGTAATTGAATTTGTGCACTCTGTGGGGTGAAAAGCATTTTGTAAAATAGATGTAGGTAAAAAGAAAATGCTGGTTACCAGCATATTCTCCTTGATCTCAAAATTATTTTTAACTCCTTTCAAGACAAATCCTATCGTTTGAGTTACATATATACCTTTCAACACCGCGGATGGTATAGATCAAGATCAGACTGCACAAAACGTGCAGTCTGATCTTAAATCTATACTGTCCGCTTGTGTAGCCAAGCCTGTAGAAAAAAGATTCGTCCTGAATTTCAGTGGATTGTATTTTTAGCCGTAAAAAGAGGTCGAGTTTATATAAGCCGTGCTCTGTGATAAGGGGGCTTAATACATCTGCGAAAAGTTTCGAACCAGGTCATCCTGCGCAGTCTGCGCAGGATGACCTGGGCCGTAACTTTTCGCTTTTGTTCAATTTTCTGTATGTCAAAGGACCAGTGTACCTCATGATTTAGTAGGTTATTATACAAAACGGATTTTAGGTATGTATAATACTGTGATGACTTGCTTGGTATCATGCATCACGGACATACATTAAGCCCTCTTTTGCCAGAGCATGGCTCACACATATTGTATTTGACTATAAAAGAATTAATTTATTGTCTGCAAAAGCTTTGAAAATGGGAAACTTTCAACTTTGTCATCTGGTAGACACTAAACTCAATCTAATGAACGAAATGTATCTTTTGTTGGACATAAAGAAGAAAAATCGCAGCAAAAGAAGAACTTGCTTTTTTCTTTTTGAAACCGTAACTCAATTCACAGAATTTACTGACCTTGGTGGAAAGAAAAAACACGTGGCGTTAACTAAAACATGATAAAAATTTATTAAATCTTGATGAGTAAACCCCTTCACATTCTGATTTAAAACTTAACTGTTTAACACATAAATTTTTAAGACTTGTCAAAATGCAAAACATAATTATGCAGACGACAAAATAAATGTGACTCAGATGGTAGAATTCTCTTCTGAAAATAAAGAAAACATTATGGTAAAGTGAGAAAATGCTGTACCAGCATTTTCTCCTTATACCACAATGTTTCAAAACCCTCCCTCCTGAACGTCGTTCAAACTCGGAATTGTGTGGCAAAGTGTTAACTGCTTTTTACAACAGTGTAGGCCTATATGAAGATCTGAGTATACGAAAGGTACAGTCTGATTTTGAATCCTAACGGTTTCATATTTTGTGGGATATTTTTACCAAATAGCCTTTAAATTGCAGTATCCATGGATTCCAGCTTTTTGTTTCCTTTCCCTATGCATTTTACCCTTCGAGGACGTGTCCCATTGTTGAGACCGTAAGATTTAATTTGATGTCTACTTTCAATACAGAAGAGTTTGAAATTTCGTTGACCGGTAAAGAAATAAGCCATAGTAATGAACCAAATGTATCTTTTTTTTTTAAATAAGACTCAAAGAGTAAAAACTGCAGCAAAGGAAAAGTGTGACTTTCTTTTTCTTTCTTTTCAATCAATAACTCAATTCACGTAATTTAATTGCCTTGGTATAAAGAAAAAACACATGGCGTTAACATTTTAAACATATGAAATCCAAATTAAATTATTAACCCCCTTTGCATTCCATGTCGACCTAATTTTCTTTTTATGTACGTGTAGATCAAAATCAGAGTATGCGGAATGTCCAGTCTGCTCTTGAATCCTTAACGGTATCATATTTCTTGAGAATTGGAAAAAAAGCAATTATAGTGATAATAGAATTGTACTTCTTACCTTTTCTACAAAGTAAAATGGTAATGTCATGCATTTTTCAGTCCAAGATATAGCGGACCTTTAAACTAGAATTTGACCCACAATTCCCTTGGGGGGAGAGGGAGGAGGAAGAAAGTTGATATCTTATAGGGAACAATCGTAAGGGCATGACTGTTAAACCCTTGCCGTGAAACAAAGAAACGAACGTGCGAACAAACGAACGAACTGACGATCGAACGAAGGAACGAACGGACGAACAGACGAACGAACGAACGAAAGAACGGGGTTTAACATGTAGGTCTTAAAAGATGGGGGGATACAGGTTCAAATCTCCAGCTTGACCGATTTCTTTCCAAAGTTTGATGATATTCCTTGCAATAGGACTCATTCCCCTTAATTCGACGATGGCTATGTGGGGAAGGCAGCCATTTGGTTTAGAAGAATATTTTGTGAAACGCTGGTAAAGGAAACTCCGGGAAAACATGAATATGTGGACTGACTTCCACGATATAACTGAAATAATATTGAAAACGGCCTTAAACACTATACAAACTTCTGAAAAGTTTTACGATTTGCTTGGAAAGTGTCGTTTATTTTACTAAGCGGTGTAGAGAGTTAAAAAATAATACTGAAAATCTTACATGTAATTCTGGGAAGAAAAATCTGCTATATCGAGAACAGAATATCAGAAATATGGCAATTACGGGAATAAATTAGGCTATATAGGTTTTATGAAATAATACTTAATTTCATAGCACTTGTGTGAAGAGCATTTTTTAATGCACTTAAACCCCTAGGCTGCCTAGCATGACACGGTGAGCTTTTGCGGAACGTGTAGAATCAAGATCAGACTGCACAGAACGTGCAGTCTGATCTTGGATCTACACTGTCCGATATGGCGAGATTTAACCTCTGAAAAGAATGTTGAAATTCAGTATGTTTTGGTATTTACTGTCGTCTGGGAATTTTGATATTTTTTCTGTTTAAGCTGTTGAAGGGTTAGCTTTATTGAACCTCATAAAACTTTATACGACTCTTCCGCCCATGCTATAAAAAGTTATTGAAAATATGAAGAGAAAGAAGCATTTTCTGGAACAAAGCAATACTTATTGTCCTTTTCCAAGAATGATTTCCATGCACACTTTGAAGAGAAAAACAAACGAAATAAAAACCGATCGTTCTGTTTTTTTTTAAATTTTTACTTGAACTCCTTTTTCTGCGAGTTAAATTGAGAATTTAGAATGAAATTGATTTGTCGAGCAATTTCCCCATCTAACTCCCCCCCATACATTCATGTATTAAATATTTTATAAGCATCATCCATAATTTTGGAGGATATTTTCAAAGAATGCTGATTTAAAATTGTTTCATGGTGGGATGGGTTTAACAAAAGAAAGGAAGCGATCATAACAGAAAGAAAGAAGAAAGAAAGGAAGAAAGAAAGAAAGAAAGAAAGAAAGAAAGAAAGAAAGAAAGAAAGAAAGAAAGAAAGAAAGAAAAAAAATTAAAAAAAAATCATGAAACAAAGAAAGAAGGAAATAAAGAAAGAAAAAGAAAGAAAGAAAAAGAAAGAAAGAAATAAAAAAAGAGATCATGACAGAAAGAAAGAAAGAAAGGAAGGAAGGAAGAAAGAAACAAAGAAAGAAACTAAGAAACAAAGAAAAAGAAAGAAAGAAAAAAAAATCATGAAACAAAGAAAGAAGGAAAGAAAGAAGGAAAAAAAAAAGAAAGAAAGAAAAAAAAAAAAAAAATCATGAAACAAAGAAAGAAGGAAAGAAAGAAAGAAAAAGAAAGAAAGAAATAAAAAAAGAGATCATGACAGAAAGAAAGAAAGAAAGAAAGAAAGAAAGACAGAAAGAAAGAAAAGAGATCATGATAGAAAGAAAGAAAGAAAGAAAGAAAACCAACAAACAAACAGAACACAACTTTCCAAGAAAGCGAAATAGCCGCAAAACGGAAAAAAATGTCTTTTTCTTACTGGCTATTTATCTCTCCCACTGTCGGGCTACTTTTTTACTCGTGTGCTAATTGAATCACTCAGCCGATTTATTTCGATAAACAGATTCGAAAATTTGATTACGTGAAGTGCCGGTAGAGTTTACGCTTTTAATTGCTAAGAACTACTTATATACTTGATCCGTTTTAAACCCTTGCTGGCTGTTTTTCAACAGCAACAGTAAAATTCGACATTTCTAACCGTTCTATACTCCTTCCAAAATGGCGAAATCTTAGACTTGTTCAAATTCAAAGCTCCCGCAAATGGAAAATTCTATGTGGCTAAAATGATGAAAAGTGCCTTTGAAATAGCAAGAAACATGGTGGGAAAAGAAGAAAATGCTGGTAAACAGTATTTTCTCCTTTTTCCACAATGTTTTCAAAAGCGTTCTATATCAGCTTCGGGTTAAAACTCGGGATTGTTTCATAAAGGATTTACTATTTCAGCGCCAGTTATACGAACTCAAAAATGGAACAAAGGTGATGACGATATAGATCTACCATGATTCTTTTTGCTGGAAAATTCTAATGATCTCACAGAATACATGTATTTAGGCAACTCCTTGCAGTTGATACATTGAGAAATCTTATAAAATTCAAAGGGCTGAAAGTCATGATAAGCGGATTGGTGGAGCAGTATATACTTCCTACTGAGCAATGATACGAAGGAACGAAAACTGAGGTTTTCACCACATGTACGTGTAGCTCAAGTTTAAAGAAATAACTTGATAGAACAGGAAGGAGCATGGTCATCGGTGTTGCCAGACAGACTTACCGTAACAAAAGCACTACTGTGATAAGAACTAAACCTCAAACGCCATTCGTATAAAATCGAATAATTGTAGAATACAAAGGCGAAAACTTTACTTAAAACCCACTTAGGTTTAGTATGACTCACGGTCTGTTTTTGCTACATATTTGAAAAAGAAAGAAATGTTTGGCTTTCAATACTTTCCGTCTTATAAATTTATAATGTATGAAACCTCTCAAGTCATAAAACGGAGGTTATCCGAAACGAATAATTAAATTATCCTTTAACTTGTATACACGAAACAAGTGAAACGACTATATCAAAGCCATACTAAAAACTACGATTACGAAGCTTTTTTTAGATAAATGATGTAATTCTATTTTTTACATGTTTATTTTATATCGGTTTAGAAACACGTTCTTGCAGCTTGTAGTTATCTCTCCCGCCGAGCCCGGTATCGCTGTCAGTAGCGTACAGGACCTTGAAGCCAGGGTTCGCTAGTTCGAATCCCTAGGTCGGCCCATTTCTTTCCGAGGATAGATGATAACCAGTGCGACAGGATTCGTTCCCGTCTAACAACCGATCATTATTTCGACGATGGTTATGTACGAAAGCAGCTAGTGGCTTTGAAAGAAGAGTGTGCGTAATACTGGTAAAAGAAAACTTCCGAAAAGTATGGATAGGTGCACTGGCCACAGCGGTATAACTATAACAATGTTGAAAAATGGCGCTAAACTCCAAACAAACAAACATATACACAAACACATCTCTGTCAATTCTCCTACCTAAAAACCACAACAGTACACACACACCGATTGGGTTGGAAAATAAACAATTTCAATGTTGACACCCGCTCCAACAAATCGAACTAGGGACGCTATGTTTGCGAGGCCGCCGCTATACCTCACGAACATAGACACCACCTGTGTCACATAATAAAATTTCAGAATGAATCGCAAAATACAGATCAATATTTCTGCAGTCAACATTCTTTGCAGTCTTTTTTGATCTGCTTGTACACTGTCTGAAATAATCAACTGAAAATTGCTTAGCGTCTTATCGCGTCCTGAAACAGATAACGTTTGCAATTATTATGTTCGTCACGAGCAATTAATCCTTTTGCCACAATTTTCTCATATATTAGATCCATGCTCTATCAAAAAGATGTTTAATGTATCTCCGTGATGCATGATTTCAAGTAAGTCATGACGTAAGTATGGATCCATAACCTCCATTTTGTATAACAGCTGACTGAATGACAAGGTACACTAGTCCTTTGACATGCAGAAAAAAATGACCAATAGCAAAAGGTTTCGGCGCAGGTCAGCCTGCGCGGACTGCACAGGCTGACATGAGTCGATACTTTTTGCAGATGTATTAAGCTCCATGTCTGACATTTTGATGATCCTGATTCTTCAAGTATATTTTCACAGCCGTCTGATGCAAATTTGCTTCGCTTATGAGTTAATGCATTTGCACTTGAATGCGTATCATTTTGTTAAATAAGATTTATTACATTTCAAATGATAACACCCAAGGCGATGAAAAATGCTTTTAAATTATTATAATTTCAACAAAACGCATTTATCAATTATTTAACTAGAGTGTGTTTGTTGTCATTTTTGGCGTAGCCTGACCCCAGGAAATCCAATATATTTTCTAATGTCTGCTTTATGATTAACTCATATATTACTGAGAAAAATTCTACGATTTTTTTCAGACATTGTAGATCAAGTTTAGACCGCAAAGAACACCTTGTTCATCGCTGGCGGCTTTGAGCTATATATTTTGGTGTCTGAACATTTGCTTGTCGTAGTCTGACCCGAAAAAACCCCCGTATATCGTGAGACACAGGTACCTTTTTTGACACACTGAGTAAAAATCGAGTGAAAATTCCTCTCTTTTACCATCCGCTCCAGGAAAGCATGGGTAGGTGCACTGGCCGCTGTAATATAACTAATATACTGTTGAAAACGGCTTTAAACACCAAATAACAAACCATATCTTTGACCCTGTGCTACTCTAACCCTGGGGAAGCAGAAGCTCTGCCTTTTATTTCTCTGAAATGTATGCCAACTTGCCTGCAGCATTTATATCACTTAGACTACTCCATTCTTACACACGAAAGTTTTTAACGCAACCCGATCGACGCCTCGTTTCGCTATTTTCCAGTTTCTTATATTCAGGAACTGACAGAAGTTGGCATTTAAGATGAAAGATCATTAAATAAGTCTAGAAAAGAAATGTTATTTTGCGAGCCTTTGGCGAGCTTGATAGATTTTTTGTGGACAAATCCATTAACATCACAAGCCAACGAATGTCAGATTATTTTGATCACATACTAGTAACGGAGTCTCGCGAGTTACAGGACAGAATATGCAAAACCATCTATACCTACGTGGTAATTTAGATGTATAAAACTCGATTTCCTTCTCTGAAAGAAGTATAAAATGACATCACATATGACGTCACATGATGCTTATCCCAAACGTGTGTAAGATAAGAAAAATGTAATGGGTGTCGATCTATTAGACTGAAAATAAAGGAGGTTATGTGATAAGAACCAGAAACAAACTGGTTGAGCGTACGGAATAGATACAGTTATACAGGATGCACCATATGGGTTTTGTAAAGTTATATCACGTGAGATGTTATAGATAAGTTGGGTGCAAAAGTAAGTGCAAACGATCTTCGAGATATCAGCCTAGATACGTTGATATATAAGGTGCAAAAACAAAGTAAACACAAGATGTAAGGTATTTATAAACGGTTTGAATCTAATTTATACATTTTGGCATTCAGCTTTTCTATCTTATACAGAGAGCTTAGTGCGACTATCAACAGCAGTTAACCGTTTACCACACGTTCTTGAGTTTTAACAACCCTGAAAGTGTAGGCTTTTGAAAACATCGGAGGAAAAGAAGAAAACGCTGGTTACCAGCATTTTCTCCCTTTTTTTCAAAATGTGTTCTACCTTACCAGAGAGAAAAATAGTCATCTAAGCTACAGTTAATTTGCTGTCTGCAAATGTTTCCAGTTTGATCTACTCCAGAATTTGTCTTTGGTAAAGCGTTAAGTAATATGTAGGTGAGTGCTCTTTTTATAATTTCTCTTAAGGGTATTGCCAAACCCCGGTCGTGCAATCGGTAGGACATAGTACTTGAAATCAGGGAGTAGCAGAGAAGCCAGTGGCTTCGGAAGAATATTGTGCGAAGTACCGGTAAAAGAAACATCAGGAAGGTATGGATAGGTGCGCTGGCATCCGCGATTTAACTGAAATAATGTTGAAAACGGCGTCAAACACCAAATAAATTAATCTCAAGGATTCTATCAGCAATAGGCGTGTGCTCTTTAGCTTATTGCTCATGAACACTTCTACGTAAAAACGCTGGAGGCGGAAATCGAACCAGGGTTTTCAGATTAAAACTCAAAATCTTTCCATATTTGTAAAGTATTATCTAATGGACATGATGAACGGATGATGATACGAACATATTTTTTTCTTCTGCCGGAATATTTTAACAATCTTCACTGCTTTATTACACATTTTCTCTAAAACAACCTTAAAATAGCATTATTTCGAATGTTTTTCCCAAATTGAACAGATTCATTTCAATTAGAGTAAATTCCATACGCACGAAGCACGCTATCACATTACGGCTAACTTTTGTCCCCGTTTGTCCTAGTGCTTCTTCATCATAACAATACTTTCCCGTAACGCTCTGGGAAAATGGGTCAATGCATCTCCGGAATGCATTGTACCAAGAAAGTCATCACATAATTATGGATCACTAAAATCGATTTTTCTGACAACAGACTGGATCATGAGGCAGAATGGTCCTTGGACATGATGAAAATTTATCGAAAGCAAAAAGTATCGATCCAGGTCAGCCTACTTTTTTCAGATGCATTAAGCCTATTTATCAAGAACATGTCTCATTTGTATAATGTGGCTTGCAACACGCGAAAAGGGGCATTCGGACATTCGCGAAAAGTGTCGTCTCGGACTAGCCTGCGCAGTCCGCGCAGGCTAATCCGAAACGACACTTTCCGTTTTTATGTAATTTTCTGTTTTGCGCAAGTCTACTGTAGCAAAAAATCTAATGTAGTCGTAAAGTGCCGTCTCGGATTAGCCTGCGCGGATTGCGCAGGCTGATCCGAGACGACACTTTACGCAAATGTCCGGATGTCCCTTTTCGCATTTTGCAAGCCATATAATACCATCAATGAGCAAACGGGCAATTTAGAGTACCGAATAAGCACTTATAGATCTAGAACCATCAATGAGCAAACGCATAATTTAGATTGACCAAAAAGCACATAACAGGTCTGTTCCTCTCTAAATATGATTTTTTGGCAATGAATTATTTATAACTAGCAGACGAAAGGCATGTGTTTCCGCAACTTGAAAGTTCTAGTATGTTGTACGAACCCGTCCTGGGTCCAAATGGACCATAACCGCAAACACACCGACTAGATTATTTTGTGACGTCAGAGGCCAAATAATTGTATTCCTACGCGTCAATCCATTTCTACGAAAAAAAGTCTTGAGGTAATGTTAAGCAAAGTCTGTCTTATCCAAAAAATCCCAAACGCACAGAGCGAGTGATATATCTTAAGGCTAAGTTTAGGCTCCCTACGGCCTATTTACATCGCAGTAATGATACTATTCTTGTTTTTATAGTATTACCGTTTGACAAGCGCATAAATAATTGTACCAAATGGTCAAAATGATAACTGTACACGTCTCAGAGAGTGCATCATTTTGTTGCAATAAATCATTATTATAGACTCTATAACTGGCAGACAGAAGGCATGTTTGTGGTAATTTGAAGTTTCTGGTATTTTATCACGGACTTGTCCTGGATCCACATGGACTCGAGGTTTTTATTGATAAATCATATTTTGGTCTCAATTCCGCGACTCGTATATCATCTGGATTATCTTATGACGTCAGAGGTCAAAGCACTGTATTCCTACGCTTAACCCATAAAGCGCCGGAACTGACTGAAGTTGTTTTGTGGATAGTGTAGATCAAGATCAGACTGCACAGAATGTGCAGTCTGATCTTTGATCTACACTGTCCACTACTTATTATAAATTCTGGCCAAAACAACAGCGAAATGACAATATTTCGGATGTTTAACCTATCTGAACAGGTCCATTTCATTAACTCAGTACTCTAAGACTTAAATCCACACCTTCGAAACTAGAAGTTGTCTCAAACGTGGGAGCGTAGTGTTGTCGTAAAAAAGAGAAAATACTGGCCACTTCTCTCTGCGTTTCGATTTTTTCGAAAGCTTTCTCCAAAAAGGGTAGCAAAAATAAATGAGCCATGCCGCTGCAAAAGGATGTTTAATCTACCTCCGTGAGGCATAAAGCATGCCATCACATAGTTTTGGATCCATTAGATCCTTCTTGTCTATCAACTGGCTGAATCATAAGGTAGAATGGTTCTTTGACATGCGAAAAAATTAACCCATAACATAAAGTATCGACAAGCAAAAAAAATTAACCTATAGCATAAAGGTTCGAGTCAGGTCAGCCTGCATAGGCCGACCTGGGTCGATACTTTTTGCAAATGTATTTCCCCACCTTTTCACAAAGTATGGCTCAAATCAATAGCAGGTAAAGGGAAGAAAAATCAGAGAAATTTCACTGTGAAATCGATGGCCCCTTGGGACGAAATGACTGCTTTATCAATTGCTAATTAAGTTGTTGACTTGCTTGGCTTATTTTCAAGAAACGCCACATTAAACTAACAACAATCATTACGGTTCTCGACCAGTACCTTTGTTGCTCAATAGTTTCTTTATACCCTTTACAAAACAGTCCTGATAAGGAAGGCTGCCGAAAGCATTATAG
Organism: Hippopus hippopus; assembly: GCA_946811185.2. Classification (NCBI taxonomy): domain Eukaryota; kingdom Metazoa; phylum Mollusca; class Bivalvia; order Cardiida; family Cardiidae; genus Hippopus; species Hippopus hippopus. Next base: position 57,699,188 of record OX328100.1, read on the forward strand.
AAAATGAAGGAAAACAATATAATCAGCTTTTTGTTTCTTTTCCAACGATGTTTTCTATCCCATTAACAGCATTTTTCATCATCTGATTAACTCTATGTCAGTTTGTCGTCTATTTCTGTTACAATACGGGGAAAGGTCTACTCTCGTTTCCTTAAAAAAAAAAAAAGCCCTCTGTGTCGCCAATCGCTTTTGATCTACAGGAACACGTGTTTGGAATCACGTGATCTCAAATTTCGACAAGAAACACACTCTTTCTCTTGATTGGCACAGATGGAATGAGAATTATTTTGAATCAAATGCCTGTATTTATAACGAACGAACGAATCAATCGACCGACCGACCGACAAACCAACCAACCAACCAACTATTTAATACACCAAACATCAACCAAACAACAAATAAATCAAATAAGTAATCAGTCGAGAGATCAATCAAGTAGTCAGTCGAGAGATCAATTAATCAGTCAGTCAGTCATCAGTCAGTTAGTCAATCAATCAATCAATCAATCAATCAATCAATCATTCAACCAAATCTATCAGTCGAGTATAGAATCACGTCAGTAATCAATGTAATACTTTTGTTGCTTTTGCTGAATTCATTTTGAAGAAAGGCTATACTCGTATAATACTCATTATGTGTGAGGTACGCCAATTTCTAGTCTAGAGACAAACTACAACATTTTTCCGTGTAACACACATGTAAAAAATAACCATGTCTTGTACAATGGGAAAAACGCAATTTTGGTCTCAGCTTGAAGCAGAATTAAAATGCAAATTTTAAGAATGTCTTGAGCAGAACCTTTTACATGAGAAAACGGTAACAAAAAACATCAAACTAGAATTTCAGCTGTTTTCTTGTGGCATCATACCGTACTTTAACCTTTTACCAAATAGTCAAATATGTTTTACTACCCTGAAGTAGACATATTGTGAAAATATTGTTGAAAAAGAAGAAACTGGTGAACAGCATTTTCTACTTTTCGCAAAAATGTTTGTTATTCTTCAAAAGATAATATCCATCTTTGGGGGTTAATTTTAATCTTTCGTCTGTATAAGAAACTGATTTCGATTTTGACAAGTTGAAATTTTTTCCGTCTAACAAAGAGTTAAATCGTAGAAATTCCAGAACTTCTGAATTCGATCCAAGCAAGCAGGATCCAGTGCGGTATGTTCCCTTGATAGCATACAGAGTTAATTATACAGGGTTGTCGGTTCGACTCCAGAATTCTAAGATAGTTCGACTGGATGATTTTCAATGGCTGATCATAAAGCATCAAGTCGTTGAAAAGAGAGATTTGCTTTATGATAGTAAACAGCTACAGCACAACTAGTAACACCTTGGTAGATGCGCTTGAGGCCGTATCATGATTAAATTATTTAAACAAAGCATAAAATACACTCACACACATACACAAAATCTAAAAGAACAAAATATGAAAATGGTCGGTACGAGTACAAGGTCCGTATTCACTAACCATTCTTAAGAACGTTTTTTGTCTTATTCTCCAAGATTTTCCAAGTTTGAAAGTAACACAGCTACTGATTGGCTAAACTATTTGGTTTAGCCAATCAGAAGCAGTGTTACTTTCAAATATAGAAAATTCTAGAGAATAAGACAAAGAATATTCTTACGAATAATTGGTGAATACGGGTCCAGGCTTATCAATTAGTAACATCACAAAATGGCACCTGTATCGATAGATAAGGTATAGATGGTTGATTTCACCAAGCAGACGAACACGCAAGCCTGTTGTTGCAGCCGACAGATACCAGGCGATTGCAATCGGCTTGTCTGATACGCGACAGACGATTGTTATCTTAAATGGCTTCCTTTCAAGTATTCGTGTGAGAATTATTGAAGTAATCTGGTCCCCTACTTACCCACAACTCTAAACAGCGTTCTGACATCTTTACTAAACGACAAACTTTAGGATACAAACAGACTGAAAGCATTTGCAGACGTCAAAATAACCGTAATCCTGCTGATACCTTCAAGTCGAATAGTAAAACCCCAAATGTTGCTTTTTCAAAGATATTTTTGGAGGAGAAATATCTCCTTATCGGACAGTGTAGATCCAAGACCAGACAGCACGTTCTGTGCTGTCTGATCTTAATTTACACTATCCGGAAAAGGTCCTTGACTCGCGCTTCACAGCCTAAGGGTTATATATAGTGCAACTGATATTTTCTCTCTGTGAAAGGATGTAGAAAAAAATGAGAGAATAAGAGAAATGCTGGTTACCAGCATTTTGTCCTTTTCTCACAATGTTTTAGAAAGCGTTCTTCTACAGGTTCGTTAAAAGTCGGGTTCGTTTGGTAAAGAGTTAATCTGTTTTCTAAATTTGGAAAGTAACATAATTTCTGATAGTCTGCATCAAGCATGACCTATCAGAAATTACGTTCGTTTGAAATTTAGAAAATTCTTAGAAAAAGAATTAACTCTTAGGCTGCTAAGCGCGACTAACTGACATTTTGCGGACAGTGTAGATCAAGATCAGACTGCACAGTACGTGCAGTCTGATCTTTGATCTACACTTTCCGATAAGGACATTGTCCCCCAAAAAATTACCTATGATATAGCAAAATTTGGGGGTTTACTGTCGGCTCAAAAATTTCATTTCACTTATTTAGCAGGATAGGAGTTAAAAGCGATACAGAATGGTTGGAGAAAACAGAAACTGTCCATGTCTAGTTGCGGTGTCACAAAAGTGATTGTTTTAAAACGACGAAAATACAATGAAAGTCACGGTCTTTAAATATCTACTTCTCACACCTTAGCGAACCAGGACTTCGCTGGTCATCATAGTAACAGAATCATTTATCTCAACAGAAAATTACTCGTATTATCTAAAAATAGGTATATCTAGTCGCTTCTAAAAGCGAAGGGGCAAGCTTACTTGATGTTCATCCTTCTTATGTTGCTGAAAGGACTCAATAGTTCCTAATAAAAAGAGTAAAAATTGCATTCATTTTCTCGGGAAAATATTATGTATAAACAGAAGACAACAGAAGAAACAAGTTCTAGATATGTCCTTGACTCTTCTAAGTGAAACGGATAGAAGAGTTTGATACAAAGTTATCATGATGGGCTGCTTTTTGTTGACTACGACCCGGAAGCACTCCGTTCCGGTGCTACACCAGAAGTGGTGTCACACCGTAACTTCATGGTTCATTGAAAACAGAGTCAAGAACACTATCTTCGACCTTTCCAGTCAATAAACGTATACATGTATGCTGACCAAAACACTGCTATGTAAGGCTTGTCTTTGCCCCATGTTTCGGACAGTATGGACCCAAAAGCAAACAGTGCGTTCTGTGCAGTCTGATCTTGATCTACACAGTCCACATGAAAAACTATAGCCAGGTTGGCATTTAAGGCCTTAGCTCTTTACTACACACCAAATCTTTAGACTAGTCAAAATAAAAAAGCATATGTGGAAGACTAATTGAATTTAACTTAAATAAAGAGATTTGTCTTTGAACGGATAAAAAAACATCTCGGGAAAAGGAGAAAATGCTGGTTACCAGCATTTTCGCATTTTTTTTTTCAAAAGCCTTCTTCTTAGGGATCGTTAAAATACGGGGGATGTATGGTAAATTACTAAATGACATTTCAATAGTTTACAGTTGAATTTCATGCCACAAAGCCATGTTACTGTATCTTAAAGCCCCTATAAAGTCCAAACATAGGTAATTTTCACCGTTTATAACTCGAAAATATATCGGATAACCCGTCACAACACACATATATAAGATCGGAGAAAACTCGAACGTGTCAGTTACTGCATTGGTTGCCGTGAAATACGGGTGCGAAAATGCATGGAGAAGCCCGCCGGTTTCAGGGACGCCATTGATCGAGACAACCTTCGTTATCGTTCGTGTATATTCGAACTAGGCCTTCGAGAACGTCACGTGATACCATTGCATCTCATTAGTGTTACACAGGACTACTGTTTACACTTTCAATAGTATGTCATCCGACAGTAAGATTACTCATTCTGAACCTGTTTTCTTATTTAGATGTAGTAAACTCTTCCTGTATTGATGATAAATGAATAAGCGATGATCAGCCTGTTTCGTCGTTTGTTTACAATGTCGATAAACTTACGTTAGAATGGGGACAAAAAGATCAAGTGAATGAAGGGTTTGTTTCGACGCCTTGAATGATCACGTGGTGTTTACGTCACTATCACGTCACTGCGGAGATTTACGACGAAAAATCGGCTAATCGTCGGCGATCATCGATGTAAACAAATAGATAATGCGGCATGGTAGGAATTGTTCTAGTTTCAAAATTCTTTTTTCTGCCATTGACTGGAACTTTTACAAACTGCACCTTTACATATCGTGCAAGTCATAATCGCCATATTTTTACATGGTAAAAATGAAATTTACTTTTATTTTGTAAACAGGCCTTTTTACATTTGGACTTTACTGAGACTTTAATTTCATGAATAATTTATACCATTGCGATAGTTATCATGATGGCATGTTCTTTCAATTCCATAACAGAATTTCGTCACTCTATTAGGACCAGATTTGACTTTCTTTACAGTCTGATTTTGATCTACTCTGTCTTGAACGTTTTAAATGACAACTCAATAGTTTGAACAGTTGAATGCCTAATTTCTATGCTTACCTAATTTCACAGTAATATTATGCTGTAATACTCTTTCAATTTCATGAGACGGTGTGATAAAGATCAGATCTGACTCCCTGATCATGATCGAAACTATCCGCAAGGACAAAGTTTGCTTTTACCGGCGATGAGATGGTTTGAATGACACCTCAATAGTTTATAATTGATTTCCACACCACGAACCAATGTCACTAGATCATAATTTCCATGCATAATTAACATCATAGTTATATCATGTTGTTATATATAGCCTTTCAGTTCCATAACACGTTTGATTTTCTTTGATCAGATTTGACTTCCTATGCAGTCTGATTTTGATCGACATTGCTGAATTGTTTTAAAAATTATTCGGAGGTTTAAATGAAAGTCTAGTAAATCTAATGGTTTATAAATGGATTCCATGCCACGAAGCCTTGTCACTGTATCATAATTTTATGAATAATTGATATAATTTTGCTATCATGTCATTCTGGTCTTTCAGTTCTATGCGACAAATCAAAAGGTTATTAGATCAGATTTCAAATCACCCATTACAGTAAAAGAATGAGTCTTTAATATGCTTACAGTTGAAGGTTTCGGGGAAAATGTGGGAAAAGTAACAGCTGCTTGCAACAAGCAATTGTTCCTTTTCCAATATTTTTCCATACCTTCGAAAGTACAATGATTTGATAACTTCTGTTAAAGTCATTTTTTTTTTCTCTGAGTGATTTGAAATCGTTCATTGATTGATCTAAAAATAACCTGTAAAGTAATCAGTTACAACTAAGTCAACATGACACTGTTTCAAGTGCTTGTTGCTGATAATTTGAGGGAACCATGCTCTGGCAAAAGGTGGTTTAATTCTTTACCAAACGACAAAATTTTAGACTGGTCCAAATTGAAAGCACTTGCAGACGACAAAATGAACGTAACTAAAAAATTGAAATTTGTTTCCAGCAGGGTAGAAAACATTGTGGGAAAAGGAGAAAATGCTGGTTACCAGCATTTTCTCCTTTTCCCACAATGTTTTCAAAAGGCTTCTATCTCAGGGTCGTAAAAACCAGGGATTGTTTGGTAAAGGGTTAAAGCATCTGCGTGATGCATCATACCAAAATAAGTCATCACATAATTATGGATCAATAAAATATATTTTGTCTAACCACCGACTGAATCATGAGGTAGAATGGACATGCAGAAATTTGTCAAATGGTGAAACGTTTCGGCCAAGGTCAGCCTGCACGGAGTGCAAAGGCTAACCTGGGTCGATCGTTATTTGCAGATGCATAAAACCTCTTTGTACAGAGTGTTGCTCAAATTTAATGTTAATCAATACCAAACTGCACTGAACGTACACTCTGGTCTTGGATACACATCGTCCTGAATTTTGTTACATGGCTGTACCAAAACAGTCGAAGAATTGCAAACCAACCAACCAACCAACCAACCATCCAACCAACCAACACACCAACCAACACACTAACACACCAACCAACACCCTGACACACCAACCAACCAACACACCAACCAACCAACCAACACACCAACCAACCAACCGGTCAACCAGCCTACCATTCAATAAGTCAACCAACCAACAAAAAAACTAACAAACCAACAAGCAAAACAACAAATCGGCAAAACAACCAACTAAACCAACCTACCCACTTTCCAACTAATAAACCAACCAATCAATCCAACCAATCAATCCAACCAATAAATCCAACCAACCAACAAAAGCAACCAACAAAAGCAACCAACCAACCAACCAACCAACCGACCAACCAGAAAGCAGGTTTATCCTTGTCTTTAGGGTTTACTCGACGCACAGTTTTTTCATAATCTCTACCCTTGTATAACATTAAGATTTCAATTTTAGTCCTTCTGAATAAAACTCCCATTCTCGCAGAATTCGAATAGATGTAGAAAACAGCGCAATAATAAATCAGGTCCGCATTTCAATGTTATTTAATGTATGAGTATTGCAAGAAAACAATTTTCTCTTTAATTCTAGTCTTTTTTCGTATCCCCTGGCATTTATTTTCCCGGTAAAGTTCTGCAATCAATCTTGCATTTCGTTAACATTTTCACTTCCAAATATATATTTAAACTCGACCTATATCCACGGCTTGAAATATTATCCACTTAAACTTAGAAAGATTTTTTATCATATCGGCTTAATCAAACAAGTAGACGGTATAGATCCAAGATCAGACTGCACGTTCTGTGCATTCTGATCTTGATCTATGCCGTTCGCAAAGGGTTCATCATGAAAGGTCTTTTATGACCATGAGGGTGATTTTTAAAGTATCGCGGGAAATGGAGAAAAATGATAGTGCCCAATGCTTTTTCCATTTCCCACAGTGTTTTTCAACTCCGTTTGAGACTAGATCTAGTTAACCCTTTACCACACAATGACGACTTTTGACTCCCCTGAAAGAGAAGGCTTTTGAAAACATTGTGGGAAAAGGAGAAAATGCTGGTAACCAGCATTTTCTCGTTTTCCCACAAAGTTTTCTACCCTATCAAAGAAAAGTTGCTCATTTGAGCCACTATGAAATTGTCTTCTGCAAATGCTTTCAATTTGGACTGGTCTTAAATTTTGCCGTGTGGTAAAGGGTTAAATCATTTAAGCCAAAGTTAAAATTGATAAATGCAAATACTTTCAATGTAGACGAGTCCAAAATTCTGTCGTCTGGTATATAAAGAGTAAAAAAGATAAAGAACTGACTTAATTTAAATGGTATTGAAATATTGCGGGAAAAATGAGCAAGTGCTTGAAAGAAACGTTTGCTTCTTTTTTCCACAATGATTTCAAACGCTTTCTACACCAAGGAGCGGACAAAATAACCGTAGATGTTGTAATAATTGCTCGAAGACATCTAAACAAGACATTCCAATTAAGGAGATGATTCGTAATTGTAGAATTGGCGGTAATTGTTGCATTTCCTGTCACGATCCAGCTTTTCTATTGCCCGTATTATTTTGATCGGTTTCGAATAAATTTCATCCTTTACCGGACAAACCCGTGTTTTAACGACGATGAACAAGTAAGCTTATGAAAACATCGTAGGAAAGGAGAAAATGCTAGTAACTAGCAAAAGACAGCTTTTGAAAACACCATGGTAAAAGGTGAAAATGCTTGTAGCCAGCTTTTTCTCCTTTTTTTTTAACCATGTTTTTTTTAACCCCTTAAACAAGCCAAAATGCCAATATTTGAGTAAATTTTAATTTGACGTCTGCATTTGATTTTCAATTTGGCAAGTCTAGGATTTTGTCGTTTGTTAAAGAGTTAATAGAATTTGATTTTCAGAGGTATAAGTTTTCAAACGTTTTTCAGTCAATTTCACCGTTTGTTTGTTGTTTTTTGTTTGTGGTAAATTATTTAATTATTTGAGCCTTGTTCTTTGATGGTATGGTGATGGTATGGTGTTTAACGCCGTTTAAAACATTATTTCAGTTATATCGCGGCGGCCAGTGCACCTATCCATGCTTTCCTGGAGTCTCTTTTACCAGTACTCCGCACAATTTTCTTTCCAAGCCACTGGCTGCTTTCCCACATAACCATCGACGAAACAGTGATCAGCGGTGGGAGAGGAATGACTCCTGTCGCAATGACTATCATCAATCCTCGGAAAGAAATTGGCCGAGCCTGGGATCGAATCCGCGGCCCCTTGTTCTCAAGTCCTGCACGCTACCGACTGAGCTACCGGGGCTAGGCGCCTTGTTCTTTGATAAGGGGGGTTTAATTTGTCTGCAAAAAATATCAAACAGGTCAACCTGCGCAGGCCGCACAGGCTGACGTAGGTCGAAACTTTTTGCTTTTGGTAAATTTCTGCATGTCGAAGGACGATTTTAACTCAGGATTCAGCCGTTTGTTAGACAAAATATATTTTACAGATATAGAGGATATTTGTTTTTTTCGGTGAAAGATCGAAATTTATTTCATCGAGTGAACATCATCGGTAATATTTTCACGAGTGGCGCAGCCACGAGTGAAAATATTACCGATAGTGTCCACGAGATGAAATAAATTTCGACCTTTCACCGAAAAAAAACAAATATTCTATTTATTTCATGCTTTTAACCCTTTCTGGGAGGAACTTTATCAAAATCCAGTACAGTCTTTTCAGTTATTCCCCGTGGCGTACCCCCTCCGCATAGCAATGCATTACAATATTACGTCAAGCGCGAGAAATGTAAGGTAAATGACGTCATATTTCCATCTGGTTGTGAGTCACGCGCATTTTACCTTGGTAACTGGAATATAAAAATCGGTATTTTCACTGGTCATACCCGTGGAATATCGAAAAATATTTTCACCGCTACTTCTCGATATCCTACCGGAAAGTATGAAATAAACACATTTATGTGATAACTTGCTTGGTATAATCCATCACTGAGATGCATGAAATCCGCTTTTGCCAGAGCATGGCTCATTTTTTTTTCACAGCAAGACTTTAGCCTGCTATTTGATCCTTTCTGCACCAGAGGTCAAAACATTGTCTTTTGCGGAGTGCATAGATCAAGATTGGACCTCACAAAACGTGCAGTCTGATCTTTAATCTATACTGTACGTTTTTAGTCTAGCCTACAAGATACATTCTTTGTGAGTGTTAGAGGATTGTTTGTTTTGGATTTTTTTTCAGCCGTCGAAAGAGATCGAATGTAAAAAATTTGCTCTGGCAAAAGGGAGCTAAATGCGTCTCCGTGATGAATTGTACCAAGTAAGCCAACACATAATTATAGATCCATAAAATCAATTTTGTCTAACAACTGAGTCATGAGGTAAACTGGTACTTTGTCAAACATAAAATTGAGCAATAGCGAAAAGTTTCGGCTCAGGTCAGCCTGTGCAGACTGCGCAGGCAGACCTGAGTCGATACTTTTCGCAGATCCATTAAGCCCTTTTCACAGAGCATGGCTCATTTATGTTTGAGGCTGAAAGTTCTGCGGGATCCTGTGTGGCACAGGGTGAAGGTGTCGGAATTTAAACCCGGATGTCCCGGGTACGGCCCTCACTCAAGGTGCTTGGCTTTTTCGTTCCAATGTCCCTGGGCATGATACTTCAGAACCCTGACCTAACACTAGTCAATTGATTGTATGGTGTTTAAAGCCGTTTTGAACATTTTCCCAGTTATATCGAGACGGCCAGTATACCTATCGTTTCCTGGAGTTTCTGTTATAAGTTCTTCGCAAAATATTTTTATATTACCAAGAAATTTGGCTGCTTTCCCAAATAACCATCATCAAAACAATGGTCAGCGTGGGGAAATACTGTCGCAATGACTATTATGAATTCTCGGAAAGAAACTGGCCGACCCGGGGATGCGAACCAACGACCCTCTGTTCTGAAGTCCTGTATGCTACCGACTGCGCCACCGAGGCTCGGCTAGTGCTGGTGAAACCCAAAACAAAGATGAAAGGGTAAACTGTCTGAAATAATGTTGAAAGGGGCGTAAAACACTAACAACCCTTTATAAAACGACACACTTTAGGCCCGTCAGTATGAAAAGTATTTGCTGACAACACTTCAAATGTGGCTCAGATATTGCGAATGTCATTGAAAGATTGTAAAATATTCCGGAGAAAAGGAGTCAATGCTGTTTACCGGCTATTTCTCCTTTTCCCAGCATGTTTCAAAAGTCCCTTTGTTTGTAATCGTAAGAGCGTCATTTTTTTTCTGTAAAGGGTTATGTCAGGTAACCTCTAACCTGCTAAATCAGTTAAGTTTCAAGCCGATAGTCGAAACCTAAATGTTGCTATTTCAAAGTTATTTTTTGGGGAAAAATACCTCCTTATCGGACAGTGTAGATCCAAGATCATACTGCACGTTCTGTGCAGTCTGATCTTAATCTACACTGTCCGCAAAAGGTTCTTGGATAGCGATTAACAGCCTAAGGGTTAATACAGTGAAAGGGCAGAATGCGCATGACCGCCAAAAATAGATTAACAAATTGCAGAAAACATTTCTTCGTGCATCTTCACAGCTACTCAAAGGAGCGAAAATTAAATGGGCGAAAGATATAAAAGAACCGGTTTGATTTAGTTTGATTTATTACAAAATGTCAGAGTTTACAAAAGTTAAGACTTTGACGCGATCTTAATGAAATTGTAGACTGTCTGTTGTTTGACGTATATATCACGTGAACCCGTTACTTCACAGATCTATTCAAGATTCGCGGTAAAAAGTACATTTAAGTGGGACAATTTAACACTTAACCAAACGAAAAGATTTTTGATTATGTCAATTTGAAAGCATTAACAGACGCCAAATTTAATGTGGCTCAAATGAAAAGAATTTTCTTTTAAAGAGCAGATAACCTTGTGGGAAAAGAAGAAAATGCATACAGCTTCTCCTTTTCCTACAATGTTTTTAAAAGTATTTTTTCTTCATGGTCGTTAAAACGGGACTGCTAGGTAAAGTTTTAAGGGATATATGTATTACAATGTAGGAGAATGTATATGTATATATTTCTCTAAAATGTGTTTAAAATGTTTGGGGTATGGAACGATTGTTTACAAGGAATTGATTTTTTTCGGCCCAGGACTTCAAACATTATCGGCTGCAAGGAGTGTAAAATGATATGGTCTGCAACATGCGAAAAGGGGCATTCGGACATTTGCGTAAAGTGTCGTCTCGGATCAGCCTGCGCACTCCGCGCAGGCTAATCAGAAACGACACTTTCCGTTTTTATGTAATTTTCTGTTTTGCGCAAGTCTACTGTAGCACAAAATCTAATGTAGTCGTAAAGTGCCGTCTCGGAATAGCCTGCTCGGACTGCGCAGGCTGATCCGAAACGACACTTTACGCAAATGTCCGAATGCCCCTTTTCGCGTGTTGCAAGCCAAATTATACAGTTCAGTACCTGGAAATATTTAGCTGACAAACCTCGTTTCACGAAAAAACATTAAGGCATTTCATTGGTTCCATAACGAAACTTTGCGGAGCATATAACCGATAAATTGACACTTTGCAAACCACTTATTCGACTAGAATTTACCGGTCGTATTTAAGTTACGGAATCCCCCAAATTGGCAACACAATTCCAAATTTGTCGTTTTAGGTAGACTCTCTGTTTAAATAAGACGTTTAATTGACACATGAAATTTTATTGTTTGAAAAGTCACTCCCTTCTCTCAATAAATATTGATGAAAACGATAGTTTGGCAGTCAAATCTCAGATGGCTAGGCAACGAATGTGAACAAGAGATGAAAGTGGAAGTCGACGATGAACCAAACTATTCAATCCCCGCTGATAGTCACATAACAGATAGTTTCAGTTCATTTCTTCCATCTTGATAACCAACAAACTCATTAAGAGATAAAGACAGTCTATTTCTGTCATAATTTCAGAAATATGGAAGTTTCCGATAGAGCATCATTAGTGGGATGGTGAACAGATTTTCGTTTTACATTATCTACGTGTTTCTATAAGAAAGATACTCTTGGGCGCCCTGACCATTCAGAGTTTAACACATATCTAACATCACATTTTTAGTGTCATTTAAACCCTATTCTGCAGTGCGCATTTTGTTGACTTAAACCCATCACTGCACACATATGACTTTTACGCTCTTGAAGTTGACGTGTTGTAAAAGCATTGTGTGAAAAGCAGTAATTGCTTGTAACATTTGCCAAAGGATCCTACGACAGACCTCTACTGGAAACATCGTTTGAAATAGAGAAAATGCTGGAAAAAAGCATTTTTCTCCATTTCAAACAATGTTTTGTCAGCAGAGATTGCAGTAACTTTAATTGAAATATAGATTTCTTAGTCTGTTTCCCGTATTCATGGCTCTAGCCATACAATATCGTCATACCTCGTCGTTTGGTGTCTCGATCCAAGCACCTATTGAAACCTTTTATCATGGGCCTTCAGGAATTCGCCTGGGTCCTTACCGCGTTCTAACTTTGACCCTTGCTCGTTATAGAATCGTTATGGAAGCCCTGAGGTCGTAGTGATATCACATAAAGGTGTACTGGAGATCCCAAGAACGCCTTGGTACCCATATTCACCAGTCATTCTAAGCTTCATTCTTAGTCTTTTTTTTTTTAAATTAAAACAATTCGAGCTATGCTCTGGGGATAACGGGGTTGGTTTAATGCATCGTATCGATCCAGGTGAGCTGGGTCGTAAAGTTTTACTACTGCTAAATTTTACACATCCTCATGTCCTCGGACCATTCTACCTCAGGATTCACCCGATTGTTTGACAAAACGGATTTTATGAATCTGCAATCATGTTAAAGACTTGGTTGGTATAATGCATCACGGAGATGCATCAAAGTCTTCTTTTCCCAGAGCATGGCTCATTTCTAATTGGCTATACCATTTAGCCAATTAGAAATTTCTTTACATTGACATTTACCCCATTTTTGACTATTAGAATAGGAAAACACGTTATAATGGTCGGTAAATACGGGCCCCGGACGCAAGCCGGCCGCGACCTTACATCAAAATGTGTACCTTCTGTGTACCCTATGGAAGTGAAGCCACACTTATACTGATTGGAAAGGAAATCTTAGAGTGTCAACTCCGGTAATATTGTAGATTCTAGAGTTGGCAATTATACTTCACTGTGTCAATGAAGCCAGGGTAATTCACCTCTTTTATGGAATGTACAATCAAAAGATGTTAGAACGATACGCACTATAAAACAGAGCACGTGGTTTTCTGGGGTTCTGTTCTTTCGAAGACAAATACTGGCATTTTAACAATATTGAACGGCACTTTGGGGGGGGGGGGAGGGGTTGTACTTCTTCATCATAATGCGTGTGGCAAGCAAGCCGTCGGATAATAAAGATCTATTTTGAGTAAAAAGTGGCTGAATCACGAGGTAGAATGGTCCTTTGAAATACAAAAGATTTACCGATAGCAAAAACGTGTCGACCCAGGTCAGCCTGCGCGGATTGCGCAGGCTGACCTGAGTCAACACTTTTTGCAGATGCATTAAACCATCTTTTCACAGAGCGTGACTCATTAATTTGTCGTCTGTTAATGCTTTCAATAGTCCACAAAAAATTGTCGTCTGGTACAGAGTTAATCCAATGAAGCATTATACTGTATTCTCGGCGTCTTCGGTGATTACAGTTCAGTTCTGTATCAGTGTAACTATGTCAGTAGAAATATATCAGCTATAAAAATGACCCCTGCTCTGGCAAAAGGGGGCTTAATGCATCTCCGTGATGCATGATACCAGCCCAAGTCATCACATAATTATGGATCCATAAGAGCCACTATTTTAAATAACCGACTTAATCATGAGGTAGATTGGTCCTTTGACAAACAGAAAATTGACCAACAGCGAAAAGTTTCGGTCTAGGTCAGCCTGCGCGAACTACGCAGGCTGACCTGGGTCGATACTTTTCGCAGATGCATTAAGCCTTCTTTTCAGAGAGCAACACTCAAATATCAAACACGTCTTCTAATAACAGTTATCTTATAGTTTTCCAATGGAGTTTTGTAACTTTACATCTGAGAGGCATTCGCATTCTTCGTCCTGACTAACCCGACGAACTATACAACCTACACAATGATCCATTGTTTCTCGACAATTAGTTTGGTGCATTTTAAAGTATCTTCCAGACCAACTTTTCAGCATTCACAGTTCACCTCTTTCGCGGTGTTACTATGTCAGTAGAAAGCGATTAAAAATATCAAACATGACACAAATACCAGCTATTTCACTGTTTATGAATGAAGTTACGTGACCATCTATCTGAGAGGCCAACTCCTATACCTCAGCCGTTTGAACAGAGTTTGAAACCAATAGGTCGCTGTACCGATTTCCCGGCTCTGCAGAATCCTTTTTTCAAGATGGATGATCATCATTGCGACAGCAGTTATTTCGCACTCGCTGCTGAACTTTGTTTACAATAATTGCCCTTGTCTAAGCTAAAGAAACACACAATTTATTATTGATTCAATGTTTCTCAGTGATTTAGTTTGGTGCAACTTGTACTAGACGAAACTTTCCGCATTCACAGGTCACCTCTGTCACGGTGTATCTGGCAAAGGATTAACCTTAAAACCATCAAACATAACGCTGACATTTAACAGTTTTCCCATGAAGATTTGATACCGTCTGAGAGGCGTTTATCTGGATCATTTTATAGGTTGTATAATTCTGTAGGTTAGACTCTGCCAGAGTCTAACCTACAGAATTATACAACCTATAAAATGATCCAGTGTTTCCCGATGACTCCTGTTAAGGGCATTTTTAACTATCTTCCAGACGAAACTTTCAGTTCATCTCTGTCACGGTGTTACTATGTCAGTAAAAAGAGATTAGCTATAAACACATCAAACATGACGCTAATACTAGAGATTTTATAATCTGACTATGAAGTTTTGTTACCGTCTATCTGAGACGGGTTATATACTCTCTGCCCTTATGTAACCTAAAGAACTATGTAAATCCTATCAATGACCCTGTATTTCTCATGGATTTTATTTTGGCGGGCATTTTTCAGAAAGTGTAGATCAAGATCAGACTGCATAGACGTACAGTCTGATCTTGGATCTACACTGCCTGATAAAAGAGATATCCCCCCCAAATAACTTTGAAATAGCATTATACCGGTAATAGGTTTTTATTATCGGCTGAAAGTTTCATTTGACTTATTTAGAATGTTAAGAGTTGATTATCACATGACTCTTTCAGTAGTCAGAGTTCATTTCTGTCCCGGTGTTACCGTGTTAACAGAAAGAAATTAGCCGTGAATTATCAAAAATGGCGCCATACCAGATATTTCACAGTTTTTCAATAAAGTATTGTTACCATATATCTCAGGAGTTACATATGAGACTGGGTCCAGTAAATGGGGGTTTATTAATCTCCGTGATGCATTATACCAAGCAAGACATCACGTAATTTTGAATCCGTTAAATACATTTCGTCTAACAAGGGACTGAATCGTACGGAAGACTGGACCTTTGACATGCAGAAAATTGATCTATAGCAAAAAGTATCGACCCAGGTCAGCCTGCGCGGACTGCGCAGGCTGACCTGGGTCGATGCTTTTTGCAGATACATTATACTCTATTTTCACAGAGCATGGTTATATATTCTTGTCCGTGTCTAAGCTAAAGATGTCTACGACCTATAAATGACTCCTTGTTGTTCATGGGTTTCTAATTGGTGATTTTTCACGTTTTACCAGACATCACGTTTAGCATGAATTCACAGATTTATTCTATCACGATGTTACTGTGCCTGTAGAAAGAGATAAGTCCTATTGTACTGTATTGTTTTGTATTGTACTGTATTGTATTGAACTGTGTTGTATTGTATTTTATTACATACCTGAAATTTTCCCAGCTGAAATACATGCGCCGCAAGCAGATAAAATATCACACACGACGAAAAAAAAACAACAAAACCGTATCTACACAGTGTAAAATGCGATTCCAAATATGGAATGATGTTATTATGATGACGTAACTTACGCGCTGTATATGTATGTATTAATTTGCAATTTGATTGGTCAAAATTTTACGCTGTAATATTCATCCGCTATTCATAAAGACGAAGTTACTGGCTACTACGCCATTATTTTGTTTACCATATAAAATGTCAATAATTTCCAATATTTTTTCGTCGAAAGGTGTAGGTATATAATTTAAAGGAATATTATGTTGTATAACTTTCCTGGCGCTGGTATTTGCTTCTCGCCGCGCAAGAAAATTTTGACATCTCGATCGACCTTCGGTCTCACGCGATATTTAATTTTCTCATGCTGCTCGAATCAAATACAAGCGCCAGGTAAGTCACTACAATATAATATTTCCGTATGTATCGTACATAACCGGCTGAGCTACCTGGCTAGGCTTGTAAAAGGGTTATAGACGAAATATACGTGAAAATAATCATCATATAAACATGATTATTTCTGTCATTTATTGTCTAATTGTCTGATACCTACTGATAAGCCCGGTACATTTACGTGGACTTTTACGGGTCACTGGTAGATCTGGTGATAGTTTGGCCTGCTAAAGTTCCGATGACTGTCAATAAACCCTGATAGTTCTGCCTCATTTCTTACATTTTGATAACGTCAACATCAAAAACGTGGCAAAGAGTTAAGACCAATGACTTGATCTGTCTCTTAAAGGGTAGAAAACATTGCGGGAAAAGGAGAAAATGCTCGTTACCAGCATTTTCTCCTTTCCCCACAATATTTTCAAAATGTATCTTCCTTATAATAGAGTCGTTGAAACACCGGTCTTTGAATACATTGCGGAAAATGGAGAAAATGCTGGTAACCAGCATTTTCTCCATTTCCCGCAAAGTTTTCTACACTTTCATAGAAAACTTTCATTGGTGGTGCTATATTTGATTACCAATTTTTAAGATGTGACCAACTTGAAAGCATTTGCTGTCAGCAAAAGAAATGTGACTCAGAAATTGAACTTTATATTTAGAAGGATAAAAAAAAATATGTGGGGAGAGGAGAAAATGCTACTTACCAGCATTTTCTCCTTTTTCCCACAATATTTTCAAAAGCTGTCTTTCTCAGGTCTGTTAAAAATAGGGACTGTGTGGTACTTGAAGGGTTAACTGCAATCTTTGATACTTAAGTGATTGTTTAATTTGTTAATGTGTAAAGAAAGTCTCTATAAAATCATGTGGATTCTATGTTTTTTAATTTTCATTCGACTATCTTAAATTTGTCTAGGCGCTGCGATTGGGATCATCCAAAAGAAGTATTTATTCCTTTGACTTGGAAATTGGTGTTGTTTGGGCACAGATATTCATTGAAGATTAAAGAAAATCATTTATATATCTTCCGAAATTGCCCTGCCGTATTGAATGTCACCGTGCAGTTTCTTAACGCTTGCAAAGATTGATTGATTGATTGATTGATTGATTGTTCGGTGTTTTGCAGTTTTCAACATTATTTCAGTTATCTCGCAGCGGCCAGTGCGCCTATCCATGCTTTCCTGGAGTTTCTTTTACCAGTACTTCGCCACTCGCTGCATTCCCACATAACCATCGTCAGTGGTGAGAGAGAAATGAATCCTGTCGGAATGACTATCATCAATCCTCGTAAGGAAATTGGCCGAGCCGGGGACCGAATTAGAGACCCTCTGTTCTCAAGTCCTGTACGCTACCTACTGAGCTACGGTGGCTCGGCCCGCTTGCAATAAACTGTATGAACTTGTATCTGAGTGTTTTACAATAAATTTTGAAATACGGTAAAAAACAAACAAACAAACAGGCCCTTTAAGCAAAGTTACTTTTTCTGGGCTGCAAATAAGCACAAGCTTTAGTTAAACACAGTAGAAAATAGAATCATTTTAAAAATCATCATCTGTTTGTTATATGTCTGTCTTCGGCAGCCTAACAAATTATTCGAAAACGTCCAGATGTTTGTAAATTTAAAGACACGCGTAATAGTTAAAGAGCCGTTATTGGTTGATTGGTATTTGCGCGTGACTTCTCCTCATTACAAGGAAGAAAACCTGTCTAACATGTCGGCAATTTGTTCCCTTTGCGCCTAACAGGCGCCTTTTCGCGCTTCAGTAAAATCCAGAAAAGACTTAGGTCGGTTTTTTTTTTTCGTATGAACCTTTTTTTTCCTTTACACAGAAAGCAAGAAACATTATTATTCAGGGATAAAGAGTTTACCTGATCTCTACTGATACATGATATCGACATGACGGTGCATTTGCGGACTGGGAAGATAAAAAATCAGACGGCACAGAACGTTCAGTCTGATCTGTGATCTTCACTGTCGGCTGTTTTGAAAGTTTCCTTCGGCAGGCCTGAAAATTACCAAGAGTGGGTCTTTGCTTTCTGAATGAAAATACAGCCTATCTTTTCCTTTTCATGGAAGTGAGTTTTGTCTACTGGATGAAAACTAAAGTCTGTTGTTTCATTTACAAAACTGTCTAAAAGTTGAACAAATTTACCGTTTTAAGTTGAATAACAGAACACTGAGAGTTTTATATCGTAGAAAAAGTTTACCAATGAAAAGTTTAACTGTAGCAATTTCTCGCCAAAACAACTGACCATATGTACAAGAGACCAGGCTACTCGTCGGCATTTCTTAATGGTGCTAAGAATTTGTTAGTGGGTAGAACTGTTGGTGAGCAGGATCACAAGGGATAAAACATCGGAAGTAGCTGATTATTAGGGTGTTATTCTGCGTCATCTTGTATATACGAGCTCGTATATTTCAGTATTACCTATACATGAACCATACTCTGGCAAAATAGGGCTTAATGCATCTCTGTGAAACATTATACCTAGCAAGTCATCATATAATTGTGGATTCATAAGATCAATTTTCTACAACAATAGTCTTAATCTTGAGGTACATGTAGAATGATTCTTGAATATGCAGAAAATTGACAAATAGCAAAAAGTATCGACCCAGGTCAGCCTGCGCGGACTGCGCAGGCTGACCTGGGTCGATACTTTTTGCATATCCATTAAGCCCCTTTTTCACAGAGCATGACTCATACATTTTTATTTAGTTTTAGCATGTTCGATTATTTTTTTTCCGTAGAACGACATCCATATTTCCCTTTTTCTTTTTCTACACGCCTATTCTAAAGAAATAGTCGTAGATCTACATAATTATAGCAAATAAATTCGTATTTATTTACTTGCTGAATTTATTGATCATGGATTCAAGACGCGAAGAAAATTTATTTACTTCTAATCTGGAAGTTTATTAGATCTACACCGTTTCATTTCATCATCACATTTTTTATTTTACAATAATGTTTTACATGGCACGTTATCCAAAATATGAGTTAAAATGCATTGCTACTTGTTTAAAATTGTCAATGATTTATAGGCACGTGGCGCAGATTACGTATGTATTTGTCGTAATTTTGTGTTATTTTTGTATGTAATTATGTACACATGTCACTCCAATATACTTACCAACCGTTGTCTGCGCATGTTCATATTCTTCGAAGATTCGACCTGTCTGCTATGACGCATCACCCATCCCCGGATACTTGGGAAAAGTAGGGCTTATACCGAATTATATACCGAAGCCTGTAGGGACTGTTTCAATAAATGGCCGGTGCATAGGTTACCTGCTAGCTAATCATAACTGAATGAATCGCACCATGTAGCGTTTTATTGAGTAAACGTTTATGTTATTTTGAAATTCAAAGTAACGGTTGTCGTTTTGAAAAATTAGTCCGCTTCTGTACCCAGAATACCCAAATTAGATAGATGTGTATTTGTAGAATGCCATCTAGCGGAAGATAATGACTTACCAACGTCCTTGCTTGCTTTCATTACTTACTTACTTACTTACTTATTTGCTTACTTACCTACCGACCTACCTACTTACTTACTAACTTTCTTACTTACTTACTTACTTCTTGCTTACTTAATTACTTACCGACCTACTTACTTACTTACTAACTTACTTTCTTGCTTGCTTACTTACATACTTACTTACTTTGTTACTTACTTACTTACCTAACGACCTACTTACTTACTTACTTACTTACTTACTTACTTACTTACTAACTTACTTGCTTGCTTGCTTGCTTACTTACTTACTTACTTACTTACTTACTTACTTACTTACTAACTTGCTTGCTAACTTACTTGCTCGCAAAAGGCTCCTAAAGTTGGCTTACCACTATCATAAAAAGTGTTTTGGAAATATTTCAGAGAAACATCAAACTTTACCGATAGCTGTTTCAACACCTCTAGTTCGAATCACTTCGTAAAATGCTTTCATCAGAAGCTGCCGTCATTTTAACTCTATACCGAACAACAACAAAATTTCAGACTCGTCCAAATTAAAAGCACTGGCAGACGACAAAGCAAATGTTGCATCAATCAAATAGTGGAATTTGCCCTTGAAAGAGTAGAAACATTGTGGGGAAAATGCTAATTACCAGCACTTTCCCTTTAACCTCTTCCTTTTAAATACTTTCTTTCTCAGATTTTTTTCCCTCGTGATCTTTAAAAGCAGAACTTGCTTGGTAAAGGGTACAATATCCACACGATAATTTGACTAGACTTTGTGCATGCTTGATCGGCAAACTTCTGTCGGCTTATCGTTCTTATTTAATCGGAACCTGGTGAGAGACTGAACCCTCTACCGAAAAATGCCGTGTGTTCATTCGAAACTGAGAAAGTAGCTATTGAAAACATTGTGGTAAAAGGAGAAAATGCTGGTAACCATTTTATGTTTTCAACCCTGGCACAGGTAAATCTGTTTGTTATATGAGTCACATTAAATTTAATGTGTTCAAAATGGTTCAATGTAGAGAGGTCTGAAATTTTGTCGCCTGGTAAATGGTTAGCACTTTAGCTAATGATAGAACATTCGTATAGACTGAAAATAAAAACATACACAATAATAAATAAATACATGTGCGCAAGAAAGAATGGACGCAACAAAGTATATTTTCAAATAATATAGGAAAAAAAAAACTTATTGAAAAAGAACAATCGCTTGTGATAACAATTGCTCTATTCACCACAATATTTTCAAAATTCGCTCACTGCAGGTGTTGTTAAAAGTCGAACATGGGATGAAATGGGTTAATTGAATGCCGTTCATGATTCAAATGACGTTAGACAAGCTTTGAAAGCTTATGAAAGGAAATACTTTGAAGAAGTTCCAAGAAAATTTTATGTTATCTGTATTTGCAAAAACGATATATCGGAACGAATTATATTACAGTTTGCTTGGATTAATTCTTGGTATTTATCATTATCTCAAAGGAATGAAAAATGGGCGAATGTAGAGTTTTCTTGAATGAAAGAGGTTTATTTTTCCCCTTTAAATCATAGCGTCTGTCTGTCTGTCTGTCCCAGAAAAAACAGTTATTATGTTTGCTACGTTCTTTTTTAATAAAATTATATCGGTGTATATCAATATAGAATACAATTTACAATTAAATCAAAGGGATATAAGCACCGTAGTGTTTACTGCATTAAAGACAATTCTAGACCTAGAATAATATTCACTTCTAATTCTCAACACTTTTCTGAATACCTAAAAGTTTTATTTCATAAATCGTATCTATCAGCCATATAGAAATCACGTTACTTTTTAAACAAGACTTAGATTTACTGTTTAGCATACGACATTTGGCTTGCAACACGCGAAAAGGGGCATTCGGACATTTGCGTAAAATGTCGTCTTGGATCAGTCTGCGCAGTCCGCGCAGGCTAATCCGAGACGGCACTTTACGGCTACATTAGATTTTGTGATACAGTAGACTTCCGTAAAACAGAAAATGACATAAAAACGGAGTGTCGTTTCGGATTAGCCTGCGCCGACTGCGCAGGCTGATCCGAGACGACACTTTACGCAAATGTCCTAATGCCCCTTTTCGCATTTTGCAAGCCATTTAATGTTAGACTTTTCCAAATTGATAGCACTTGCATGCAACAAATTTTATTCAAATAATGTTATTTTCCTTTGGAAAGGTAGTAAACATTGTGGGAAAAGGAAAAAAAATGCTGGTTACCAGTATTGTCTTCTTTCCCCCCCCCTCCATGTTTTCAGAATTTTCTTTCTAAGGGTCGTTAAACTAGGGATTGTGTAGAAAATGATTAAGAAGGCAAGTAAGAATGATTGTGATTACGTGCCCAGTCCTCGTACATGACAATACTACACTATTACTACTCTTTGTTCAATTCTTAAAAACTTGCAGTGTTTCTAGCCATAGCAATAGATAGGCACAGATATCGTTTACAAAGGCAGACTGTTTAAAAATAAAAACCATGCAAAGCATGATACTATCATTTTACATATCCTGAACGGACTACTGTTTGGGAAAAAAGGCTAGGAGACAAATGCAAAAAATCTTGCATTTTACGAGAATTTGGCTGCGAAGTGCTTTTTTAACTTTTGGTGAAATATATGTGTTTTGATAGGATTTTGATCACTTTACTCGATATAGATGGAATCTAAGAATAGGAAAGCTCGAAAATATCGACTGCCAAAGTGTTGCTTGTATTATTCCGCTCAGTTCATAGGCCTACTTTTTGGAACTTGTTGTTCAATCTTGCGTGTTATAAGAAAGTTAAAATTTTCAAAGCACGATAAAGTTGTATAATCAGTTATTGAGTTATAAAAATAAATAAGATAGAAACTGTTTGCCAACACTCTTTGCGACCTAGGTGGTAAAATGATTCGAATTATTAAATGATCTATGGCTGCCTCTCTTCATTTACAATATTTTTTCTATGCCATATATACAGATAACTGTTTTTATTAAAAGAAATGTATTTCGGTCCCTACTTCTTGCTAGTCTATATTTGATGACTGTTGAAAAGTCACGCATTCGGATTAATGTAATTGGTTGAAATTAAAGAGATAAAACAAAAATATAACGAGCACATGATACTGGATTAAACTTTATTCCAAAAATAAACATCAAAGATATTTTTCGAAGTGTAAAGAAACTAGACGTTAAACTCTGTAAGTAGGTACAATTTTTGCACTCTTAGGCTGCTTAGCGATGCTCATTGACCTTTTGCGGACAGCGTTGAACAAGATCAGACTGCACAGAATGTGCAGTCTGTACTTTGATCTACACTGTCCGATAAGGAGATAGTTTTGTAAAAAAAAAAACTTTGAAATAGCAACAACTGGGTTTAAACTATCTGCTTAATGTTTCATTTAATTAATTTAGCATGTTCGGGATTATATAATGGGATGGTCGTTTTGCAATCGGGAAACCAGTCTACTTTTATGAGATCAGATATGACGTTATACTGCTATTTTTAAATATACGATCCCACAGAACGCACGTGTTTTAGCCTATTTATCACGTGACATTCCTAGCAAGTATTGGGAAAAATCTGACAGCTTCCGCTTCTTAGTCAAACTTATTATCTACAAATCTACATTCTCTTTACTTAACTAAAAGTAAGTAAAGTCATTCATTTCGTGGCGACAGAATGACATAAATAAGGAGATCTAATCAGACAAGTAAGATTGATAAGAAACCAGTGAAAACGAAAAGACATCCGTTAATTGCATTCCAGTAGAAAAAAAAGTGGAATATTTTGTTTTCAGTCAGTAAGATAGAAAATGAAAAAAAAAACAACAACAGGCGTGGCACAAAGTTGTTGTGAACGTAAACGACGTGTTGAGAGAGGACTTGTGTATGTTTGTATCGTGTTTAACGCCGTTTCCAACATAATTTCAGTTATATCACGGCGGTCAGTGCACCTATCCATGCTTTCCCGGAGTTTCTTTTATCATTAGTTCGCAAGCCACTGGCTGTTTTCTCGCATTACCATCGCCGAAACAATGATCTGTAGTGAAAGAGGAATGAATCCTGTCACAAAGACTACCACTAATACTCGGAAAGAAATTGATTAAGTTTCTGGGAATCCAAGTCTCGACCCCTTGGTTCCCACTGACCTACACAGCTCGGCATCATAGAGGAGATAGCTCGCTGTCAGTATTTTTTTCTTTCTGCAACGATGTTTCCAAATAAATATACCGCTGCTCGCAGGCAAAAAATCAGCATTCGAGTTAAATTTGCATTCCAGAAAATACCCAGAATGTTTTGTTTAGTCAGTTAGATAGAAATGTTGCACTTGGATAAACAGCATGCCGTTGAGACACAGAAACGGATTTGACATCCTGAACCAGGAAAAGAAAAACACAAATTTGTCTTAATTACTCGAAATATTCGAAAATGGCAGATCAGGTGTGGAAATGTTTTCTTTTACTTTCCTTCATCAAAGGTAATGAACGAAGAGAGGATGAAATGATATATCGAATTTCTAGCCCTCCTCCTCTACTCTCGGTTGGGAAGATAAAAAAAATATTATTCAGAAAGAAACTCCTCAAGTATTAGTCTAGTTCTAAACTCCAAGACAAGCAACAAGATTTGCTGTGGTACAACTCTTTGTTTGAACAAGTCTGAGGAAGTAAGCTTTTGTAAACATTGTGGGAAAAGGAGAAAATGCTGGATACCAGCATTTTCTCCTTTTCCCACAATGTTGTTTATCCTTTACAAGATATATCTTGTCATCTGAGGAAGAAGGCTTTTGAAAATATTGTAAGAAAAGGAGAAAATGTTGATTTTTTCCCCGACGTTCTCTACAGTTTTAAAGACAATTTCCATTACCTAAGGAAGAGGGCTTTTAAACACATTATGGGAAACAGAGTAAATGCTCTTTACCAGTATTTTTCTCCTTTTTTCAACAATGTTGTCTTTTTTAAAAAGAAAAATTCTATTATTTAAACCGCATTCAATTTTGTCTTCGGCAAATGCTTATTGAATGGATAAGCAAACATTTTTATTGCCAGTAAATGCTTATAAAATGGATAAATAAAAAACCGTTGTCGTCAGTAAATGCTTATAAAATGGATAAGCAAAAAATTTCATTGTCAGCAAATACTTATGAAATGGATAAGTAAAAATTTCGTCCTTTAGCCAATCAGGTGTTCAGTCTTCAACTCTTAACCAGGAGACAAAATCTCAGACTCGTCTATATTTAGAGGATTTTCAGATGAAATTATTGTTTTACAAAATGGTAAAAAACATTGTTGGAAACCAGAAAATGCTGGTTACCAACCTTTTCTCCTTTTCTCACAATGTTTTCAACAGCCTACTTCGTCAGACCTGTTTAAACTCCTTCCCTTCCCTTAATTACGTGAAAACATTGGGTTGTTTGGTAAAGTGTTCAGGGCTATTGAACCAAGGGATCATATCGATATTCAGTCCAAATGTCGACTATAATCTTATATAAATCTTTAATGTTGTAAAAAAGTTTAGAATCCTACACCGATATAAATGTCAAGCAAACATTTCAACATTGCAATAGTTCACTTATGTTTTATAGGGAATTGATACAAGCCAGACGCATCTATCTCCATGCATCCTGTAGTAGCAAAAATATTTAGAGAGCGTGATGAATTCTTTTTAGACAAAATATTTCCTCTCGGACATGAGCTCTTAATTGTTACTACTACCAAGTCGCAATACAGAGGCAACGAGACGGCACCAGAAAAATCCGGGCGAAAGCACCTAGCTGGGTTATCAAATGCAGACGAACAGAATGATACATCTAATAGTCCAGAAAGAAACGAGCCATACTCTGACAAAAAGGGGTTTAATGCATTTCCGTGATACATTGTACTAAGCAAGTAATCACATAATCATGGATCGGTAAAATCCATTTTGTCTTAGAACAGGCTGGATATTAAGGAAGAATAGTCTTTCAAAATGCAGAAAATTCATCAATAGCAAAAAGTATCGACCCCGGTCAGCCTGCGCAGTCTGCGCATGCTGACCTGGTCACTACTTTTTGCAATGCAGTGAACTCACTTTCACAGAGTACGACTAAAATTCATTTGCTTCAACTGATATACCCACACAGATGGCCTACACTTTGACTAGCCTAACTCACTTGCAATCATTCGAGGGAGCTAATTTTATTGGACATACCGTACCCCTCATCGGAAATTTGGTTCGGCATTGTACGAGTGTCAAGAAGATGGTCGTTCAACGACATGAGGCCATATTCGACGTATAAATGAGTTAATCCCAGACATGAGTTTCCCAACTGTTACTACTAGTAGGTCGCAGCAAAGAGTAATTGAGACCAACCCGACAAATGCGACGAGAGTACCTCTGTTAGGCACTTAATGCAGACAAACAGACTAAGGCACTCGACATTTCAATAGAATTTATGCTTGTCGCCACCGGTTTCCTGTATGGACGACGCCCCCTGAAAGCTGTTAGATATGTTACGGGGGATAGGGCAGGATACAGGAGAAAACCCATCCTAATTTACGCCAGGTTCCTCAACGTGCTTAGTGTATAGCAGCGTCGCACGGTATCTCGGTTTAACGTCTCATCCGAAAGACTAAAAAAAGTTTTAGATGGCCAGCTGTGGGAATCGAACAAACAACCTCAAGTGACCCGAAACATGACGTTTACGAGTCCTACCTCTACCACATGAGCTATACAGGCTGGTCCTCAATAGAAGAGCTTCAGCCTCGGCTGATATACTTATACAAACACTCAAATACTGTGATAGTCGATCTCATTCGCTCATTCATTCAAGGGAGGTAATAACAATACTCTTAAAGGTAGGTTCCTAACATCTGTTTGGTCCTTCGATGATAACAGTTGATTCATGATTATGTTTTGACACCACTCCATGCCAGTCAAAGTTAACATGAAGGATACAATACATGTGCGGTGGCTGGCACGAACAGTGCCAAGAGGTTCCTCTCTGATCTTGGATCAAAACTGTTCGATATTTTAAAAGATTTTACTTCTCACAACCAAAGCGTTGAAGCGGCAATGTCAATGTCATATTTAAAGTGTAGAAAAGACTGGGAACTGAATATGATGAGAACATAGTTACAAACGAAGACGGGGTTCAAAGACGAATCAGCAGCACGGAATTACTAGAGGAGGAAAGCAAATTTTATACAAACACCCCACACGTATTGGCAAATTCATTGACAATAATAGAGATGCTAATTCTGTATTAATTTTCCATTATCTTCTACGATTTCAAAGGTATCTTCACGATTTTTTTGCAAAATTACGTCTGTATTCAGGGGGTGTTAAAATATCTTGGAGCGTATACAAAAAAAACCTCCTAGGATGATTTATAGATTACTTTTTCTATACTGACCGGATCCATTTTCATTGGAAGCCGCTCGAAAGCGGCTTCCAGTAGGAATGTACCTAAACTATTTACCATGTAGATGATCAGTAATTATTCGATAGGTGATATTTTTTGTACAATTTCTAATAATGTTGTGTTGTTGTGACAGAATTACTCCACATGACTCTTTCTTAAGTATTCTAACAGACCTACATGAAATTCAAACCTGGTTTTCTTGCAATATATAGTTCATTCCCAAATAACAATAAAAAATACAGAAAGATAAATATCCTTTAATTGGCTAGTTCCCCGAAGTTTTCAAACATATAGGATTCCTTCTATTTTCCCAAACGAAGTCGTTATGCTTTCGGTTTATCACAAGCTTTCACACCTCTCAATGGTTTTCGCATTTGTCTATTTTTTTACAAAACAAAATAATGATGATTATGATATAGAGAGCATCTTAGAATATGATAATCAGAAGCAATTTTATGTACAAGTTTTTCGTCCAATCTTAATTTGTAAAGGATAAAATGGCGGTTAACCTTTGATCAAGGTATAGACTGGTTACCTCCCTACACAAGAGGCGTCTACATCAGCTATTTATAGAATACTTGCGAAAAGATAACCCTTTTTATTCCCTTCGTCGACACATTAGCCCAATGGATTTTTGTTACACGGAACATCTACCTTATGAGACCTGTGAAATTTAGCATTTACTGTATTGTGTGTCGAAGCTGTTATGATCAGACTGTACGTGCTGTACGGTATGGTCCTGATCTACACAACCCTTGAAACCAGGCCTGCTTGAAACATGACGTATGGATCGTGATGTACATTGACTACAGCAATTATCATGGTGGTGCCTGGTGATCTAAGGGTTGAAGCTGCTCGAAAATGACAGAAATAGATGAAGATCAGACAGCACATAGCCCGTGTAATATTTTTTTTTAATATTCTATAAGATATTTCGTAAACATGAAACATAAAAAAATCTTGTTTGTTTTCGTTATTCAGTGTATCTATTTTGTTATGTAGTCGAAGGGTTAAAGTTATTACAAAACCTATTACTGTGAATATACAACTTTTTACGTCGCTGCTGGTCAAAGGTTTAGAATAGCTCTTGAAATTTACATTAGAAGTTTTACATTAGGTTTGTACAAGGCCTATGCAGAAAATGGTTCAAACTACTGTTAATTAAACGAAATATGTATAGTAATAGTTATTATGTTGTGGTTGAATAGATCCAGATGTTTAAAGACTTAAAAGATGGTTTTGTGTGTGTGTGTGTGCGTGTGTGTGTGTGTGTGTGTGTGTGTGTGTGTGTGGGGCTGCCATTTCAGGAATAAAAGAAACGTGATTTGTGCCAACTGTGCAGGCTATGATCAGAATAATTTTGAGAGATGCCATGCAAAAGTTTTTGTTTCTAGAGTAGAAATGTGAAGATTCACTGTGTTACAAGCATACTAAGATACTTTTTGACAAGCCAGAAGATCATCTTTTAGAAAAAAGTTGTTGAATATTTTCTTTTTTTTTTTTTTTTTCTTTCCTTTTTTTCTTTTTTGTTGTAAAAAAAAAACAAACAAAAAGAAGAGATCACTGATAAGAATTGTAAAAACATGTACATGTAAACATCATAAGTGAATAACGATCTTAATATCACTTTGAATAATTGGTAACTTAAATAATTCTGTAGTATTGCCTTTAATGCCGCTATAGAAGTTTCCTTTCTAAAATCATTAAATAAATGGAAAATGCTGTATTTGAATGCGCAATTTCTCCATTTTCAAATTTCGAGTAGAAATTAAAAAATTCCGATGCTTTTACGTTTTTTTTCCCCAAAAAAACATCACTTTATAATAATAATATATCAACAAGATTATTTAAGATTCCTCTCTAAATTTCTTTTAAGAATTAGAATACATGTACATATTATTTTCTGTTTCTTTTTTCCTTGCATTTTAGTACCATTTGTCATGATTTTCCGCTGGTGGGGGGTGGGGGTAAAAACAGATATAAAACTTGAATGTAATCACAATTTCTCAAGAGAGTCAATATTTCTGAAATTGTCCACCAAAAGATTGCGGCTTCTATGATGCTATGCATCATAAATTTGTCTTGTCTTCTCTTTTAATCCTCAAAGCTTATGACGCGGAGAGTCTCAGGCATTCAAATGGCTTATCCTGGCATTGTGTATTTTCTGTTAATAAAGTCCTGATGAGGAAATGATATTCTTTGTTGAACCCTGCTATATAATCATTTTCTAGGACAACATGAACTAGCTTTGTTTGTTGTGGTATTTAACGCCGTTTCCAACACAATTTTAGTAGTTATCTCGGCGTCCAATGCACCTATGGAATTTCCATCACAACATTTATCTTCAACCTGTCTTGTAAAAATTCTGAGAAAGTAACTTGAAAACAGTATTAGAATATCTAGAGATAGGCCTCGGTCAAATACAAAATAAAGTATGTACTCTGGTTGTCTGGGGTTTTCTTTCCTTGCTTTCTTTGGTTTTTAACCCTGTTTTTATCATTATTTGTTCATATTGTAGCGGTCAATGCCTTTCCTGAAATGCTTAAATTACCAATATATTTGAGCCATGCTCTGGCAAAAGGGGGCTTAATGCATCTCCGTAATGCATCTTACCAAGAAAGTCATCACATACTTATGGATCCATAATAGCCACTTTTTTTAACAACCGACTCAATCATGAGGTAGACTGATCCTTTGACATGCAGAAAATAGACCAATAGCGAAAAGTTTCGGCCCAGGTCAGCCTGCGCGGACTGCGCAGGCTGACCTGGGTCGAAACTTTTCGCAGATGCATTAAGCCCCCTTTTCACTGAGCGCGGCTCATTTATTTTGCATCACACTCGCTCTGGACTACTGTCTGCTTCTGATCTTGAACTACACTGTCAAAAATATAAATTTGAGCTATGCATCTGTATAAATTATCGACCCAGGGCAACCAGGACAGCAGGACGACCTGGTCGAAACCTTTTGCTACTTTTCAGATTTCTGCATGTCAATGGACAATTCTACCTCATAATTTAATTTGTTTTTGGACATAATGAATTCTTTGGATCCATAATTATAAGTTGACTTGCTTGGTATAAAAAATTAAAGAATCACGGATACGCGTAAAACCCCCTTTTGCCTTAGTGTTGTAATAGCAAAAGATGTAAAGCAATGCGAAAAAAAAAATCATGGATAATTGTTATTGGAGAGGTCATCAGACTGCCACAGAATTTGCTGTCTAAATCCATTTTTCTTGCGAAATTGTACTGATACACAGTCTGTTTCGTCATGGTTTTGTAAATAAAGCGAAATCAAAAAAACCGAAACAGGAAATAGACGTGGTTTATTTTTATGTGACGAATTTCAGAAAATATTTGTTATATTAATTTGCCATGGCTGCAAATAACGTCTCAAATAATTGTAATTTTTCATTAAGCAAATAAATCTAAGCAGAAGAAAAAATAAGAAGAATTTCGTTAAAAAAAAAAAGAGAAAGAAGACCGCAGGACAAGATCATGCGACTTGAAAACGCGACAAGAAGGTCAAATGAGCGTCATGTAAAGCATATGAGGTTTCTACGCGGCGGCTTTTTTACTTGTTTGTTTACATGTACCAAAATATATTGAAATTAAAAGCCAATAAACTATTGGAAAACAATGATGCTGACCTCTCCTGGCTTCTTTTGTAAAGAAGCCAACTTGTATCATACTATTTTCACAATCTCTATCATTTTTTAAAGTAATCAAGGGAAGTAACTCTTAAATGTCCATCATTCTGACATCGGTACATTATTTTGTAATAAATTCTATGATAAAAATGTCGTGAACGAAGATAGTGTCAGAATTCTGCAATCATGATGTAATTGAAGTGGAACAAAACAGCACTAAAATCTCGGTATCTCGCATGTCAGAGGGACCTAGAGATAGGAGCACCTTTTTGGTGTCACATCACTGCTTTTTGATATATTAGAAATATAGTGAGTCACTGTCTTTAACTCTCTGCTTCACTTTAATAGGAAAACCCAAAGCTTTGCTGGTTGTTTCTATCAACTGAACCATGCTTTGTAAAAAGAGGGCTAATATGTATAGTGCATCTTCAAAAAGTATCTTTCCATGACAGCCTGCGCAGTCCGCGCAGGCTGTCATAGGTCGAAACCTTTTGCTATTGGTCAATTTTTGGCATGTCAAAGGACCAGTGTGCCTATTACTTTAATCCAAAATGGATTTAATGGATCCATAATTATAAGATAACTTGCTTAGTATCATGCATCAGGGAGATGCACTGAGCATCCCTTTTGCCAGTGCGTGGCTCAAATATATGTCCATTGGCCTAAACAAAATGTTGACAGAATGGCCGCTCAACAAGTTCCTTTTCTGCTATTCTACCTGAAACAAAACTTCCCTTGTATGACTGTTTAACCCTAATCCTGCGAAATAAATTAAATGAAACTTTCATACCGATAGTGAAAACTCGACTAATGATATTTCATATTCATTTTTGGATAATGACTATATCCTTATCGGACAGTGTAGATCTAAGATCAGACTGCACGTTCTGTGCATTCTGATCTTGATCTACACTGTCCGCAAAAGGTCAGTAAGTCGCGCTTAGCAGCCTAGGGGGGTTAAAAAAAAACCCTTGTTTTTGAACGGTGTTTAGCGCCTTTTTCAACATTATAAAAGTTGTATCGTTGCGGATAGAGCACCTATACATGCGTCTCTGGAGAATTTGTATGGTTTTAAACGCCATTTTCAGCACTGTTGCAGTTATATCGCTGCGACACTTACATCTATCTGTGCTTTCCTTCAGTTTTCTTTTTACAAGTGTTTCGCACAATACTTCTCCCAAGCCATCGGCTCCTTTCGAAGATAAAAATCGTTGAAACAAGAATAAACATCTTTGTATTTATGGATAATCAACAAGGATTGGGGTCTGATACATCATTTTTCCCCTTCAAGCGAATGGCATCTTTCATTCATAAAAATTGTTGCAAGAATGATCAACGATGAGAAGGAAAAATGAAATAGCATGTCGCAATGACCATCATTGATCCTTGGAAAGGAACTCGGCCTAACTGTGAATCCAACTTGTGACCCCTGGATTTCAAGCCCTGTACGTTTGCTACTGAGCTGGCCGGCTCGGCTGGTCAAAAGAATTCGCCAGACCTGCAAATCGAACCTGCAAACTTTTAACAACCGAACTTGTAGGACCCGCTGGTCAAAGGCGCTAGACGAAATCATCTTTTATTAATATTTTATAGCCGAGGTTATGCAATGTCAAAATGCAATAATTCCTTATTCTCGTCACTATTATCTTTTTTCTACGCATCACTAATCTATTAACCTTTTATCCCATTAAACAACTTTGTCGAAGAGGAATCGACAAGAAGAAAAAGCCAAACAGAGGCAATGAAAATGAATGAAGATTTAACGAGTGAATAAATCTGAAAACATTGTGGAAAAAAGGAGACATTGCTTGTCATTAGCAATTTCAGCTTTTGCCACAGTGCTTTCAAAAGTTGTCTGGCGTGAGACGAGAAAAAGTTTCCGCAAGAGACAATGCGTTAAAGAGAATTTTATGGCAACCCCTAATGGAAGGACGGCCATAAAAAGCTTATCTCATATATAAAGCAGTTTCATCATATCATTCTATCGTGAAGTTATGGCTACATAAAATCATTCCTTGTTCTACAAAGACACAAGGTAAAACGTCATTTTTCAAGCACACAGATTTGATACAAGACAGTCAAAACCGCTGACGCCAGCAATCAAACCTGCTGCCACACTATTTTCTGGACTTAAAGCAATAAGTGGAATGTGGGCGAAGACTATTACCTTCTAGATACTAATATCGTGCATTTATTTTGTTAAAGGAAAATACATGTATTCAGATTTTGATGCAAAAATGAATTTTCGGATGTCAACGTCTTTAGTTGAACTCTATTATATGGCTTGCAACACGCGAAAAGGGGCATTCGGACATTTGCGTAAAGTGTCGTCTCGGATCAGCCTGCGCAGTCCGCACAGGCTAATCCGAGACGGCACTTTACGACTACATTAGATTTTGTGCTACAGTAGACTTGCACAAAACAGAAAACTACATAAAAACGGAAAGTGTCGCCTCGGATTAGACTGCGCGGACTGCGCAGGCTGATCCGAGACGACACTTTACGCAAATGTCCGAATGTCCCTTTTCGCGTGTTGCAAGCCATATACCTATAAGTTTTTCCAGTTCAAATACATGCATAGCACACAGATAAAATCACACACGATGGAAAAATCCGTGTTAACAAAGTGTCAAATACGGTTCCAGATATGGTATGATGACGTATCCCTTCCGCTGAAAACGTACATATTTGTCAAAATTTTATGCCAAAGGACTCATCCGTATTCAAAGAAACGAAGTTATCTCCTACTAAACCAGTATTTTCCCCCCCAACGTTTCCAATAAAACTGTCAATACTTGCAACACTTCGTTGTTTGAAAGTGGTAGATATATATATATATTAAAAGGAATATTATGGTGTTGTGACTTTCCTGGTGATTGCACATTGTATTTCCTTCTTGTTGCGTAAGAAAATTTTGATACCTCGCTCGACCCTCAGTCTCACGCGAATATCAAATATTCTCACGCTGCTCGAAGCATATACAATCACCAGGAAAGTTACTTCTACAAAATATTCCGTGTGCATAATCCAGACTAAAAATGTCCTCAATGATTTTAATGCCATTATGTAGGTAAACACTTGTTTATACATTTACTTTCATAGGAAAAACATTAAAACGCCACTTTGGTTGATGTTCCGTTTATTCATCGTCGTCACCGTTTGCCCGCATGAACGACGCCCGAGAGCGTTATTAGTTATGTAAGATAGAGGACAAACCCCATCCCAATTTGCACTTAGTTCTTTAACGTGCTCGTTGTGTATAGCACCGTCACACGGATCTTATTGTCAGAAATGGATTAAATTCCGTCGCGTCTGGTTTTTTTTTTTTTCAGCATGCATTGCATATTGAAGTCATGCTCTGGCAAAAAGGGTTTTAATGAATCTAAATAATGCATTATACCTTGCAAGTCATCACATAATTATGGATTCATAAAATCTTGTCTAACAACTAACTGAATCATTAGGTAGAATGATCCTTGGACATTTGAAAAATTTACCAATAGCAAGAATTTTCGACCCAGATAGACCTGTGCGGGCGGCGTAGGCTGACATGGGTCAACACATTTTGCATTAAGCCCCTTTTTATAGAGCCGAAGAATTTGTAGGAATTCAAGAAATCGGAATATTGAAATTTAAAGATTTGACAAAAATATTGATATCCCTCTTTATGGCATATCAACAAGCTTGTCTGGTTTTAACGTAGCCATCATTTTAAATCAAATTACACACTGATAACCCAAATTAATTACTTTTTTTTCCTTACTCAGATTCACGTTATCGCAAAAAAGAAAGACCCATAATGAATTTCGAATTTCCTTTGGGAAAAACGATAGATCGCAACGCATTGATGAATTGGACAATACAAATGAAATGTTGCATTTGATAACATTTGTCTGTTATTCTTTTGGCAATATAAGAACATGATAACTCTCTCGGCACCAAAGGTTATATATTTTGTAACTCTTAGGCTGCTTAGCTCGACTCACTGACCTTTTGCAGACTGTGTAGATCAAGATCAGACTACACGTTCCGTGTAGTCTGATCTTAGATCTACACTGTCCGGTAAGGAGATATTTTCTTAAAAAAGTTGGCTTGAAAGTTTCATTTAACTTATTTAGCAGGTCGAAGGTTAACTAAGTCACTTGGCAAGAGTACAGAACACAGCAGCAATGCCCTAAGTGTACTGACAGAATTCAACACAGCTTTTACACAACCATACAAATGCAGCAGGGTTTAAAAATAGCTTTTCTACATGTATAAATGCGAATTAAAAAGTTTCGTTAAACACCGACCAAAACAACAAAACATGTTTTTCTCTTGGAACGAAAAGAGACTTGATGATTACATGCAGTGCAATCGTATAAGATTTTGCGCCCAGATAACGGGCTGATCGCTTTGCAGATGGTAACTCAAAAATCTAAAAATGACCTAGGAGGCCACGTAGCCCACTACGGAAATACAATTGAAAAATATTTTTCTTACGTTCAAAGCAGTGTCTTTCTTCTTTACTGATGGATTGCCAGTTATTGTCACACTTAATTCAATTATGAATCTTTTTTTGAATTTAGTGAGATTATAAAAAAGCTGAATAATCCCTTTTAAAATCCGCCAAAGCTCAATAATTCTGAAGAAAATGTCAGAAAGCAACATCGTTGAAAAATGCATCTTGTTTCTTTTTTTTTGTCGCTTAAAGAAAAGACATCAACAAAAAATACCGTTTTCTTGCAGTATGCGTAACATATTTATGTGATGCGTAACATTCATTTTCTTTGTTTATAAAAAACAAGCATTCTGATAGTATTGCATAGCAATACCGAGTCCCCTACCAGCCGTATATATCGCTGGCAGGTATAGTTTGTGAAACTCTGTGGGGGAGAAAGAACGTATTTGACCCCCTTTCAGAATTATAAGCATCGTGTCTGTCTTTGTATGCAATGCTTTAATGAAAGCCAGATATATAAGCATTTTTTCCTGTTAAAGAAAAACACTTTGATAATTTAGCATCTAAACTGAATTCTAGGTCTTTGACTTCTCGTGACTGGTGGAAAACTATAAAACAATTTATGCACCCATCTCAGGCTAAAACCTCACAGGTACCTCCTCTTTTTGATGAAGGGAAAGATAAGTTAATACTTGATGAAACTGAAAAGGCTAACTTGCTTAATGATTTTTTTGCAAGCCAGTCAAGTGTCGATGACTCGGCTAAATTTTTGCCAGCTAATTACTATCCAGTTCCCTATGTTACACTAGATTTTATTGAGGTCACCCCTGATGAAGTTTATAAGGTTCTGAAGAACTTAAATGTAGGGAAAGCCTCTGGTCCAGATGGAATACACAACAGGATTCTTCGTGAAGGAGCCCCCCAACTTGCTTACCCTCTCTGTGATCTTTTCAATGCCTCTCTTAATTTATGTGCTGTGCCTTCGTCATGGAAAATGTCAAATGTCTGTCCCATCTTTAAGGGTGGAAACCCATCTATTCCATCTAATTATAGACCAGTCTCTCTTCTGAATACTATCGAAAAGGTATTAGAAAAATCATTTTTAATCACGTCTTTTTCTATCTTTCACAATCCATTTTTTTTACTCCGTTTCAATCTGGTTTTTTGCCTGGTGATTCCACGGTTAACCAGTTACTATTACTTTATCACAATATTTGTAAAGCTTTGGACAATGGACATGAGTTCCGTATGGTATTTTTTGATGTGAGTAAAGCATTCGACAAAGTCTGGTATAAAGGTCTTTTATTTAAATTATATCATGCTGGGGTTCAAGGTAGATTTTTAGAATGGTTTACTAATTATCTTTCAAATAGATATCAAAGGGTTGTTCTCAATGGGAGCTACTCTGATTTAAGTATTTTAAAAGCAGGTGTCCCTCAAGAGTCTATATTGGGTCCATTATTATTTCTAGTTTACATTAACGACATAGTCGATAACCTGGAGTCTAATATAAACCTCTTTGCAGATGACACTAGCCTATCTCTAGAGATTGATAATCCTGATTCTTGTTGGGCTAAATTGCAGTCTGATATAAATAAGATTAATGATTGGGCACAAAAATGGATTGTCAAATTCAACCCTCTAAAATCAGAGTCGTTAGTTATTACACGTAAAAATATAAAACCTATACATCCTGACTTATTTATGTCAAATACAAAAATACCAAATGTCCAAAGTCACAAGCGTTTAGGCATATATTTATCTCACGACGGTACATGGGAATGTCACATCAAAAACTCAGTGGACAAAGCTTGGAGTAGAATAAATATAATGCGTACTCTTAAACGTCGTTTAGATAGGAAATCGCTTCAAACTATTTATTTTTCCTTTATACGCCCCTTAATTGAATATGCAGATGTAGTATGGGATAACTGCCCACAATATTTGAAAGAACAACTTGACAAAATTCAGATAGAATCTGCTAGGATAGTGACTGGCTTTACAAAATTAGCATCCCTTGATGATCTTGCCAAGGAGGCAGGATGGGAATCCCTGTATGACAGAAGGCGCAAGCATAAACTGATAATATATTTTGAAATGGTCAAAGGAATAAGTCCTAACACCTTGAGCTCATCAGTACCTCAAAGTGTCGGTAGCATAACCTTATACAGCCTCCGTGGCTCTCAAAATCATTGAATCCCACAATGTAGAACTGAACTTTACAAAAAGTCTTTCCCTCCCGCAGTCATTGAAGACTGGAACGAACTACCAATTGAAATACGAAATGAAGATTCATTATCGTGTTTTAAGTACTATCTGAATCGGGACAAACCCAGTCCCAACAAGCTGTACTTTATTGGAGAAAGGAAGCTACAGGTTATACATACACAAATCAGAAACAAATGTAGCTCTCGCAATCACCACTAATTTGTGAAAAATATTGTTGACTCCCCTCTCTGTATTTGTGGTGGGATTGAGACGAGTGAACATTTCTTTTTTGAATGTAATAATTATGATGCTACTAGGACTAGTCTATTTACTGCAATATCAGTATTTGGTAATATTGATCTTGAGATGTTACTCTTTGGGAAAGGTAATCTTCTATATCGTGACAATGAGAAAATTTTTCTTGAAGTTCAAACATTTATTAGGTTAAGCAATCGATTTCCAGTATGATAATTTTGTTTTTTACCTTTATTAAATTTTATCAGGAATACTGACGCTTACTATAGAATGGAACAAATTTATATTTTCACCATATAAAAGCCTTTTAAGAACACTCCTTTACCTTATCTACTTTACACTATCTCTTCTATTACCTTATCTTTCCTCTTTCTCTTCCTGTACTTCTCAGTCTAACTCATTTCATAGTTTTCCAATCAAAACATATTTCTTCCCTATTCCCAAACAGTTATTAATAATATTATCTCTTTCTCACTGTATAGCATATTAGTTTAAATTTATGATTTGTACTCGTTTGTTTAGGCTATCAACTTGGAGAAGAACATTATAAGTACTGCTTTCGTTCTTATCCATTTTGCATAAAATTTTGAACTGTATTTGTAAATTATCTTGTACATTTTAGTTGAATTTGCAAATAAAATATGTTTAAACTAAAGTAAGTTCACCGAAGAAGTTTTACTAAGACAAGATGTGTTTGTGAAACACAAATGCCTCCGTAAAAGCAAATTTTCAGAAATATGACCTTTACCTTATGAGATGACCTTGACCTTATCATCAGCAGATGTGTACCAATGAGAGGTACCAGCTTACCATGTATAAGTGTTATAACTTAAGTACTTTGAATATACAGAGAAATGACTATGAAAAGTTTTGAGGGTAAGTTTTCGTAGTAAGGGTTAAAATTTTTGACCTTGACCTTGGACATATAACCCACAGAAGATCGGTATCAATGACAGGTACCTAGATACCAAACATGAGCATTGTAAGTAAAAAAGTCGGGAAAACTGTTGTTTGGGTGAAATTTTCGAAGTCGAGGCCCGTAATTTCGTCAAAAATCAGTGGACCGGAACGAAACTCAAACTTGATCTGTAACTCATGGTGGTTGACTTGCACATTAAAAATCAGCTCAATATCTACCATCGTTTAGAAAAGAAGTCCGGAAAACTGTTTTTTCGGTGAAATTTTTTAAGTCCAAGGCCCGTAATTTCGTCAAAAATCAGTGGACCGTAACGAAACTCGAACTTGATCTGTAACTCATAGTGGTTGACTTACACACTAAAAATCAGCTCAATATCTGCCAGCGTTTAGAAAAAAAGTCCAAAAAACTGATTTTTTGGTGAAAATTTCGAAGTCCAAGGCCCGTAATTTCGTCAAAAGTCAGTGGACTGGAACGAAACTCAAAGTTGATCTGTAACTCATGGTGGTTAACTTGCACAACGAAAATAGCCTCAATATCTACCAGCGTTTAGAAAAAAAGTCCGGAAAACTTTTTTCGGAGAAAATTTCTAAGTCCAAGGCCTGTAATTTCGTCAAAAATCAGTGGACCGGAACGAAACTCACACTTGATCTGTAACTTATGGTTGTTGACTTACACACCAAAAATCAGCTCAATATCTACCAGCGTTTAGAAAAAAAGTCCGGAAAACTGTTTTTTGGATGAAATTTTCTAAGTCCAAGGCCCGTAATTTCGTAAAAAATCAGCGGACCGTAACGATACTCAAACTTGATCTGCAACTCATAGTTGTTGACTTACACATCAAAAATCAGCTCAATATCTGCCAGCGTTTAGAAAGAAAGTCCGGAAAACTGTTTTTTTCGGTGACAATTTCTAAGTCCAAGGCCCGTAATTCCGTCAAAAATCAGTGGACCGGAACGAAACTCAAACTTGATCTGTAACTCATAGTTGTTGACTTACACTACAAAAATCAGCTCAATATCTGCCAGCGTTTAGAAAAAAAGTCCGGAAAACTGATTTGCGTGCGGACTGACGGACAGACAGACAGACAGACGGACGGAGTGCAAACCTAAAGTCCCCTTCGGCTTTGCCGGTGGGGGACTAATAACCTTACATTCATGAATTACAGATACAATAAATCAGGCCATTATCTCTTGTGTAGATGTTTTCCAACGACTTTGCTTCCTTCAATAAAAACTCGTAACTCTTTGTTAAGATTACAAAATTTTTGACTTGTAAATGTTGAAAGTATCAGCAGCATTTTCTCCTCCAAAAACGTTTTTTAGATACTTGCCTTCTTAGGGTCGCAAATACGTGTACAGGATCGCTTGTTAAATGGCTTTGAATAATCAAAATTTCCTTAAAGGCCCACTAGCGGCTAAAAATACACAACCTGGGAGTCAAAATGCTTGCAAATTCAATTCGTACCAACTAAAAGTATGGATATGAGTCTGACCATATTTGACAGTATAATGTGTCAAATTTCTAGTCGCTGGCAGAAAAAAAAAATGAATCTTCCAACCTGAATAAAGGTTGGCAACTTAAATCTTACAAGAAGTTTTTACCATTTATTTTTTTCTTCTGGCAACTGGAAGTTTGACTGACCGTACAGAACACACATTGTCAGACTTATTAATTATCACATGATATTACGGAAGCAGCCGAGTTGTGACGATTTCATTGACTCATTAATTGATAAAAAATATCCTACTAAAGTGGTAGAAAAGAAATAATATTCTGTAGATAAGCTTTTATTGCAATCGTTTTATGTTTAATGCAATTACACAATGACTACAAGTCATAATTTTCCCGGACTGTTCTGCTTATCAGCTCATGAACAATCACATTATGTCAAATACAAATATGAAGATGCCAAGAGAGGAATATCAATGCAAATTTGCGTTGACAGATCAATTATTCGAACAGACTATATTTCGAGTTTATCAAACAAATTTAAGTGTAAGCCAGGACAAACATGTCTTCGGAAAACTAATTGCTGGCGGTACTAATAACATTTGCCACACTGATATGGCACAAAAGGCAACTAAGGTAGCTTCTGCGAATGGTAAAAGTCAGATGCGTAGAACGTGAAGTATGATCCTGGATTTGCATCAGAATGGTGATTTAAGCTGTTTTTAATGTCATTTCAGATGTATCGCAAGTGTACCCGTCCATTCTTCTTTGAAGTTTCTTTCATAATTAATTCGCACAATTTTCTTTCCAAGCCACTGGCTGCTTTCCCACATAAGCATCGTCGAGACAATTGGTTAAAACGGAATGAAGCCTGTCGAAATGACTATCATCGATCCCAAGAAAGAAATTTGCCGAACTCGAGATTCTGACCAGCGAGCTCGCTGGTCTGAAGTCCTGTTCGTTACCGACTCAGCTTTCGGGCTTGGATCTACATCGTCTGCTGTCCCCAGGCCATTGTCAGCTGGCCTGCAACACGCGAATGGGGGGATTCGGACATTTGCGAAAAGTGTCGTCTCGGATTAGCTTGCGCGGACGGCTAATCCGAGACGGCACTTTCCATTTTTATGTAATTTTCTGTTTTGCGCAAGTCTACAGATGAACAAAATCTAATGTAGTCGTACAGTGACGTCTCGGATTAGCCTGCGCACGCTGATCCGAAACGGCACTTTACGCAAATGTCCGAATGCCCCCTTTCGCGTGTTGCAAGCCAACTAGAACTATCGCAAGCTGACAAATAACTCTCACCACAAAAATGAACTGCCTTCTTACTAATCAGTGAAAATAAACGGGGGTCAAACGTGGCTAACTGATACAGTGTAGGACCCGTAACCTGGAGGCCCCGGGTTCGCGCCTCACTTGGAGCACTGGTTTTTTTCATGAGAGTGTCTTTGGGCAGGATACATCAGAGCCCTCGCCTAGTACTGGTGAAACCAAGGACATACATGAAATTAGGAGCTGTCGCCATGATGTGACTAACATAATCAATTTTGAAAGTGGCGTAATTCAATCAATCAATCAATCAATCTGGGAAAATGTTTCAAAGAGCCATAACACCTGTAATAGTCTACTATACACATTTAAAATTATAGGTGCACAAGTTCCCACTGTAAAAAGGTTTCAATTAAAATCTTAAGCCAATTTAATTATCTCTGGGCCTTCCCTCCCGACTATTTCTATTTTGCTGTATTGTGTGGAGAGTGGAAATCAAGATCAACATGCACGTTCTTGCAGTCTGATCCTGCCGTACAGTCCTGCCTTTGTTTGAGTATTTTCGGTCAAGTAAACCCAATTGAAGGCTACTAACTTAACGAAATATATTCTTTTTTGGAATTCTCAAAATGTTAATTTCGAGGGTTAAAATCATATGATGAGACAAAGGTATAAAAATATTACAACGGAAAAACTGACTGACATACCTATCCCAGTATCCCCCCACCCACTTCATTACGGACGTATTTAAAGTTTCCTTACAGCTATAGAAGATTATTACTGTGATTCATCATCGCTAAAATTTGTAGGTTAGAAACATTTGATAGCCCTTCAAGCGAAAAACTAACAAAACATACTTTAATGCCCCGGTAACACCATAAATATGGAAAAAGATAATAAACTTAAATTAGTACAAGACTGTTCAATTTGCCGTAAATCATAACCGGTCTCTACCTCTTTAAACCAGAATACAATTAGGTGTTCGTCAATTTTTTTCATTTTCATTTCATTTTTTCCTAGGGATATCATACGACGAATATATGGAAGAATTTGGTTAAGAAACAAGAAGAACTGGTCGTTTTTACAAAAATAACCTTCATATACATGAATTATAGCCCGTGACGAACCCTGTGACCAATGGGATAAATCTATTTCAAGAGCACTCACCTGATTTTCCTAGTATGCGTGTGTGGGCACAGAGCAAACGCTACGACAAGGCAAACGAAAACAAGAGTATCGCATGCGGATGCAAACGCTCTGAAAAAATTTAAGTCGGAGAAGGGGTATGGCAGTGCCAAAATCACTTGGTCTACAACACGCAAAAAAGGGCATTCGGACACAGTGTGGGTAAAATCTCGTGACCGATCAGCCTGCGCAGTCCGCGCAGGCTAATCCGAGACGACACCTTCTGTTCAAATGCGATTTTCTGTTTCGCGCAAGTCTACTGTAGGACAATATCTGTTGTAGTCGTAAAGTGCCGTCCTTGATTAGCCTGCGCGGATTGCGCAGGCTGATCCAGGACGACACTTTATGCAAATGTCCGAATGCCCTATTTCTTGTGTTGCATACCATTTCAAGGTTACATGTCCTTGTTGTATGGCGTTCCAGTACCATTGATGTACATTGCGGAGAGTGTAAAGCAATATCAGTCCGTCTATATGTGCGGTCTGATTTACTCGACACTCTCCAGTAGTCTGTCAGAAGTCTGTCAAATAAACAACATCTTAAGCCAATAAAATAACGAAATCTGTTTTTGTAATCTTCGACAACTTAAACACACCAGGATAAGAGTTACCAAAAGTCTGAAGTAAATTTCGTCTTTATTGATAGAAATGTGACAATATCTCGGGTCCCTAAAAAGCAAGAAACGGAACTTTGACAATACCAGGGTTTAATTTTCTCAAAACAGTCTAGCTAAATTTTTTTTATCCTGCAACGACAATATCGTGTCTCCTGTTACTATGCAGAAATTGCTGAACTTGGCGCCTACAGCTTAACACCTTTGCTCTAACAGCACCGCAACATTTGACTGCAAAATTATTATGTTATCAATGTAGAGTTTCTTACTATAAATAGATCAGTGCGCTGGATAATTCACCGCAGCGCATTTCTGCTATAATAGACAACTACGCTCCAAAAGAGACGCAGAAAGGGTCCTATATAGATCTATTTTCAAATGTTTATCTATCAACATTTTGCATTGTAATAGATTAAGTCTGGTCAAAATCGTCTGGTATTCTACGTCCGGATAGCAGACGATAATGAAATTTATACGTATTTTACACGTCACTGCTCAAACGTATATAACTAACAGACATTAATAAGGTTTCTACGCAGTGTAGCATTTGATTGAAATAATAAACGTAATAGATCTACTGTGACCGTTCTAGGATTGATGTTGTCTAATTTGGTTGGTAGGGTGGCGGCAGTTGAAATAGAATACAAAACATATGAACCATGCTACATATGATAAGGGGGCTGAATGCATCTGCGGAAAGTATCGACCCAGGTGAGCAAGCGCAGTCCGCGCAGCCTGACCTGGGTTGAAACTTTTTACTTTGGGTCAATTTTCTGCATATCAAAAGACCAGTCTACCTAATGATTCAGTCGGTTGTTAGACAAAAATGGATTCCATGGATCCACAATTATGTGATGACCTACTCGGTATAGTGCAACGCAGATATGAATTATCTCTTTACCAAACAATCCCTGGTTTTCACGACATCTGTGAAAGAGGCCTTTTGAAAACATTGCGGGAAAAGGAGAAAATGCTGGTAACCAGCATTTTCTCCTTTTCCCACAATGTTTTCTACCCATCCCAAAATAAATTTCATTTTTTGAGTCACTTTAATTTTGTCGTCTGCTAATGCTTTCAATTTGGAACAGTCTAAACTTTTGTCGTCTGGTAAAGAGTTAACTCTTTTTTGCCAGAGTGAGGCTCATATCATTGAGCAATGCTCTAGTAAAAGGGGGTTTATTGTACATTCGTTGTGTTGATTGATTGTATGGTGTTTAACGCCGTTTTCAACATTATTTCAGTTATAACGCGGCGGCCAGTGCACCTATGCATGCTTTCCTGGAGTCTCTTTTACTAGTACTCCGCACAATTTTCTTTCCAAGCCACTGTCTGCTTTCCCACATAATCATTGTCGAGACAATGGTCAGCGGTGGGAGAGGAATGAATCCTGTCGCAGTGACTATCATCAA
The DNA here is from genome assembly GCA_946811185.2 of Hippopus hippopus. NCBI lineage: Eukaryota > Metazoa > Mollusca > Bivalvia > Cardiida > Cardiidae > Hippopus > Hippopus hippopus. Next base: position 57,743,824 of record OX328100.1, read on the forward strand.
TCCTCGGAAAGAAATTGACCGAGCGAGGGGTCGTAGCCAGGGATCGAACCCTGGACCCCGTGTTCTCAAGTCTTCGTTGTGTATTATACCAAGGAAGTTATTACATGATTATAGATCCATAAAACCCATATGGCCCGCAACACGCGAAAAGGGGCATTCGGACATTTGCGTAAAGTGTCGTCTCGGATCAGCCTGCGCAGTCCGCGCAGCTAATCCGAGACGGCACTTTACGACTATATTAGTTTTTGTCCTACAGTAGACTTGTGCAAGACAGAAAATTTACATAAAAACGGAAAGTGTCGTTTCGGATTAGCCTGCGCGTACTGCGCAGACTGATCCGAGATGATACTTTACGCAAATGTCCGAATGTTCCTTTTTGCGTTTTGCAGGCCATATATAAACTTGACCTCTTTGGACGATTGAAAACGAAACCCACTGTAATTAAAGGTAATTAAGATTTGTATCAAATAGGCTCGCCTAAACAAGCAGGAAGTACAGATCCATGCGAGAATGCAGGTTGTGTGCAGTCTGTTCTTGAGACTGCACATTGTGTGCAGTCTGATTTTTATTGATGCCTTTCCCAAAAATCCCCCGTATTTTCGCCAATGGAGCTGAAAAGGGTTCAACAAAGTTAGTAGTCATGCAACCTTATCTCTGATCTAGTCTGCTCAATATTATGAGATGTTTTCAAGAACACAAGTTTACTTTAAATTGCTATATTTTATTGGGGAGACTGTAGTGCCAGCGAGCGAGAGAGAGAGAGAGAGAGAGAGAGAGAGAGAGAGAGAGAGAGAGAAGGGGGGGGGGTCGAGGTCAATTTCTTTCTAGTGTAAGTTTAAATAATGTTTAAACGAAAACATTGTTCAGCAATATCATAAAACTTTCTGATTTATCAGTAGATAAGTAACAGTAGTTAGGTTTACCATGGAGAGACAAATCTCAATTTCACATTGGTCGAAAGGTAAATGACTTTTAAAAGAAAAACGGAACGAAAACCACATTTAGCAGTTTCACAATATTTATTCTAGGAAGACAATGACCGAATATTTCAGGTTCAAAAAGCTATATTTTTGTTACTACGTCTACAAAATCTGGTATTTAGTTGATTGGTCAGGTTCAATAAATAAACAGTGAACTCCCCATGGAAAAATAAAAATTGAATTAGTAACGTATAATATTAATTTAGTTTCGTCATTTTTTGTTTTGATATAGATCTAGCAACATTTTTATTTATCAATCAAATCAGTTCTTCTCTTGCCCTTTATCTCTTACCCTTTGTCAAACAATCCTGTATTTTCCTGTAAACTCTTTACGAAACGACAAGATTTTGGACTCAACCAAATTGAAAACATAAGCAGACGACAAATCAAATGTTGCTCAAATGATGCTTTCTATCTTTGATAGGGTAAGAAAACATTGTGGGAAAAGGAGAAAATGCTGGTTACCAGCATTTTCTCCTTTTCTCACAATGTTTTCAAAAGCCATCTTCTACAGCGTCGTTAAAAGTCGGGATTGTGTGGTAAAGGGTTGACCCGCCTTCGTTGGTTAAACGAAACTTTCCAGAAGACTGTAAAAGGCCGAAATATTGCAATTTCATGATCAAAGTTATTAATTGGGGAAAAATATCAGTTTATCGGACAGTGTAGAACCAAGATCAGACTGCACTTTCTTTGCAATCTGATCTTGATCTTCATTGGCCGCAAAAGCGCTTTGAGTAGCCCTTAGCAGCCTCTGGGTTCAAGAAAGACGGAGAAATTGTTGGAAAAGGAGAAAATGCTGGCAACCGGCATTTTCTCTTTCTCCTACAATGTTTGCGACCCTTTACGACAAATACCTATATCTAAGCCACATTTAAAGATGCCCGTCTACAGCCGGTGAGCAAAACCGCTGTTAGATTTCAGACAATTTAGAATGGTACAGAAATCAGTCCTTTGTGTAAACATGGATAAATTACTGACATACATGGTGTACTTGAAAAAAAGAAACACAGAGATTTGTATTAGAAACCGAACATTGGTCAGAAGAAAACTGGCTGACGATCGGAGCTGTAAACAATGGCGGTGCGTCACGGAAATTTATCGTTGGTTTCCGCCTAGAGTCTGATACGGTGTAATTTGCATATATAGGCCGCGACCTCCGTCTGAAAATCGAGGCTGCAACACAGAAGCCTCCATTTTCCTTCGTTTACCTCATTAGACACAGGGTGAAGGTCAAGTATAGTCACGTGACAGAATGCATGATCTTCATACGAATCTACCCGAGTGTATAACGGACATATCGAAATCTTCGATTCAAAAACCGGAAACGACGAGTCTGTTTACATGGAAGGCCGCAACTCAGCGAAATGCATTTTCTATCGACCGTAATCTAAGCAACCTTGCAACCGTGAGGCGCAATATTTGGCATGAAGATATGAGAATGACTATAGTTTGATAAAATAAAGACAAAATGAGTTAAAACTGGCTGAAAATGAGTATCAGGGCCTCTTTAAAGTGTCATCTACAAATCCTTTGGTTACGGACGAGTCTAAGATTTTGTTATCTGGTAAGGACCTGAAAGAAATTTACAGTTATATAAGTACAAAAGTGGGCAAACCTTTTACCAAACAATTTAGTTTTTTAATGACCCGAAGGAACCGGGTGTTTGGAAACATTACAGGAAAAAAAAAACTTGCCGATGATCGGCATTAAACAGAATTTAAACACTCGAACTAAATCTATTGATTTTACATGGACTGTGCAACAGGTTCTAACAACTTACAATAATTACTCTCAATGATTGCTTACTGGCAACTTCAACCGGTACTCGCACCGTACTCATCACGGTTTCGAACCTGAAACCTTTGGTATAAGAGGTCGAGGCTCTACACTTGCACTTGTCTCTCTCCATGCCTTAAACAATTAGATTTGCCACTTTCATGGTATAAAAAAAAAACATAGTGGGAAAAGGACAAAATGTTGTTAACCGGCATTTTCTCCTTTTCCCACAGCGTTTTCAAAAGTTTTCTGCCTCAGGGTCGTTGGAATAAAGGATTGGTTTGAAAAGGTTTAAACCAAGACAAAATCTCAGATTAATTATCTTTTGAGATGTCCAAGTGGCATTGTAATCGAATCAAAACGTCTTCGATTACCGAATTAATTGAAAAATAACCTTATTGGAAAGAGTCGAGTGTCAGTAGATTATAAATAAAGTATTTTTTATACATAGAGGGTATTTGGGGTTTTTTTCGGTGAAAGATCGAAATTTATTTCGTCGACTGAACATCATCAGTAATATTTTCATGAGTCGCGAAGCCACGAGTGAAAATATAACCAATGGTGTTCACGAGATGAAATATATTTCGAAATTTCACCGACAAATATTCCATTTATTTCATGCTTTTAACCTTTTTCTTTTTTTTTTGGGGGGGGGGGGGGAAACTTTCATCAAAATCCAGTACAGTTCTTTTCGGTTATACCACGTGGCGTACCCCCTCCGCATAGCAACGCATTACAATATTACGTCAAGCGCGAGAATTGTAGGGTAAATTACGTCATATTTCCATCTGGTTGAGAGGCACGCTCATTACCAGCCCGCATAGCTCAATAGGTAGAGCGTAGGACTCGTGAAGGTAGTGTTTCGAGTCACTTAAGGGTGTGGATTCGATCCCCACGGCTGGCCATCTAAAATTACTAATAGTCTTTCGGATGAGACGTTAAACCGATGTCCCGCGTGACGCTGCTATACACCGAGCACGTAAAAGAACCAGGCGTAACTTAAGATGGGTTTCGTCCTCTATCTGCACTATCCCCCGTAACAATACTAACAGCCGTCAGCGGGCGTCGCCCATATGGGCAACCGGTGGCGACGATAAATAAACGCAAATTCAATCAATCAGGCACGCACATTTTACCTAGGTAACAAGTGCGCGGGAACTACTGTTTCCGCCTTTAATTGAAGAGTTAGAACGTAAATTCGGTATTTTTCACTGGTCGTAACCATGAAATATCGAAAGATACTTCACCGTTATTTCTCGATAAACTACCGGAAAGCATGAAATAAAAGATGTTTAACCCTAAACTGTTAAATAAATTACACGAAATATTTCCAGCCAATAGTGAACACCCACTGTTCACGATTTAAAAATTTTGCTCGTTGGAGAAATCTCACCGTATCGGACAGTGTAGATCTAAGATCAGACTGCACGTTCTGTGCAGTCTGATCTTGATCTACACTGTCCGCAATAGCCCACATAGTCGCGCTTAGCAGCCAAAGTGTTAATTCATGCGCACTGGTAAATTTTAGCCGTGCTGTGGAACAATTTTTTGTTAAGGTGTTCAACTGGAGGTTATGTGCGCATAACCGTATTTCATAGGTTGCTATAGCCTTTAAACTGATTTATTATCATTATCTTCAGCTAGGTGGCATTTTTCAAATACAGACCTATCTAATTTGGGCATTCTGGGTACAGAACCGGACTACTTTTCAAAACGGCAACCGTTACAAGGAATTTCAAAATAAAATAAACGTTTACTCAGTAAAACACTTCCTCGTACGATTCACCTAATGATGGTTAGCTCGCATAATAATCTATGCACCAGTCATTTATGAACACAGCCTTTGTAGGCTTGGGAAATAGCCTCTGTACAGTTTTCGTTGATAAGTCTGGGAAAAAACCAAGATGCACAAATCCTGGGTTACCTTAAATCTATATTTAGAAACTCTATACAAAGATTTGCAGTGAACATGCAGTTGTATATTAAAAAAAAAAAAACCTTCCCGTTTGAAAGAATTAAATTCTGAAGAAATCTGAAGCAAAAACAAACTAGATTTTTTTTTCCCAGAAGTATTGTTTGTGGCCATTTCTTCTATTGCAACTTTTTTTTCTCGGCAAAGTGTTAGTTTGCGCACCGCGTTTTAATATTTATCCTGTACAGGATAGTGATGGGTCATAGCAGACAGGTCGAATCTTCGAAGAATATGACACGTGCAGACAACGGATTTATCATTCATTATTATACGAGTACCTACTCTGTGTCTTGTACTCTTTTGGAGTTCCAAAGGGAAGTTGTTTTTAATGTTTTTTTTGGCCATAACTAAAGCCAGCGTTGTTGTTGCATTGAAGTATTAAATAGAGTTTGTTTCATCAGCTTGTGGTTAATATGGGGAAATATTTGCCGAAAAAGGGAAAGGTATGCGAAAATAACGAGTGCCATAAGGCACGAGTTATTTTCGCGGACCTTTCCCTTTTGAGGCAAATATTTCCCCATATTAACCACAAGTTGATGAAATAAATTATATATTATATTTCCTCTGATTATTTTGTCAACGAATGCCACGTTTAAAACTTAAAAACTTAAAAAAACTTAAAAAATTACGACATTTCTTTTACCCATAACATTTCTAAAAATAGACACATGAAATATAATATATAACTTTATTTCTGGTATACTATAAGAACTTTTTTTTTACCTTCTCAAACAAATGAGCCATACTCTCGTAAAAGGGGGCCTGATGCATCTTCTGATACTTTATACCAAGCAAGTCATCATATGATTATGGATCCGTAAAGTCCATTTTGTATAACAACGGACTGAATCATGAGGTAGACTGGTCATATGACATGCAGAAAATTGACCAGCTGCAAAGTTCCGGCCCAGATCAGCCTGCGATGACTGTGCAGGCTGACCTGGGTCGATACTTTTTGCAGATTCACGAAGCATGGCTTATTAATATAGTGTGACTTGATTACGGCAAGTTTTGGAAAACTAATCAAACATGAATATGACTCAGTCAGGTGTGCATAAAAATAGGTGTTTTATTCCCTGAAATAGTCAGCATTGTGTCCATTGTTGACCAGAAAGGCTGATAATAGCGGCGAACTGTGAAGGTCCTTTTCGAAGAGTGTGGAACAAGATTGAACTAGAATATTATGCAATAGCTTAGCTTTCACTTCAATTGAAAAAAAAATCAAAAAACTTATATACGCCATGCTCAGTGAAAAGGGGACTTAATGTATCTGCAAATAGTATCGGATCCGGTCAGCCTGCGCAGTCCGCGCAGGCTGACCTGAGTCGAAACTTTTTGCTTTTGGTAAATTTCCTGCATGTATAAAGACCAATCTACCTCCAGATCCAGTCAATTTTCTACATGTCCAAGGACCATTCTACCTCATGATTCAATCGATTGTGGGACAAATTACATTTTAGGGCATCGTAGTTATGTGATGACTTGCTTGTTATAATGCATCACGGAGATTCATTAAGCACCCTTTTGCCAGAGCATTGTCATACATGTACATGTATAGAGTTTCATTTCTTTCCATAAAAAAAAAAAAAACCCTAAGTTGGGCATCTGAACTGAGTTCGTCTAGAGCACTGAGTGCTTATATATAAGTGGGTTCAGAATGGTCGGGTTTAAGGTAAAATCTTATTTTCAGGCTCAAAGTGATTGACAGGAAGTAGAGCAATTTAGAACCAGTCTAAATCGCTTCGGCTTACGTTTTACGTATTTTGACGGGTTTAAAGTCGGCCCACTGACAGGGGATTTGGAAATATACGTATTGAACTTTTCACGATAAAAATATATAGACGTCATGGATTTAATAGTCTGCGTATATAGTACCGACCCCGGAACAACCTCTGCAATTCGCACAGGCAGATCACGGTCGATACATTGCGCTTGGGGTATTTTTGCTGTACGTTGAGGATCAAATTCTTACCGTTTTCGACTAGAAGTGAAAGTGCCGATTCGGATTGGCTTTCACAGAGAGAGAGAGAGAGAGAGAGAGAGTTAGAGAGAGAGAGAGAGAGAGACAGACAGACAGACAGACAGACAGAGAGGGGGGACAAAGAGAAAGAGAGAAAGAGAGCGACAGTGTGACAGAGTAGATTATGTATTCCGTAAATTATTATAAATATGTACGATTGTATTAGTCAATTAAGATTCTATACTTTTCTATTTTGTTATTTGCTGTGTATTGCATCGTTGACAAAACCTTCACACGTAGGCGGAGAATGAATATATATAGATGTTTTCTCTGTCTATATTGCCATCATAATCTAATAAAGAAATAATAAACACACGGCTTCTCCCCATTTACCAGAAACCCCTCCTTTTGATAAGGGCTTCGTTTTTAAACCCTCCACCAAACAATCGCGTGTTTTTAACGACCTCGAGGAAATAGGCTTTTAAAAACATTGTGGGAAAAGGAGAAAATGCTGGTAACCAGCATTTTCTCCTTCTCCCCCAATGTTTTCCATCTTTTATGAAGACAAAACTCATTTGGGCTACATTTAGTCTGCGTTTAGTCAGCACCGTGCAGGACTTGAAACGAGTGGATTGTTTGTTCGAATCCTCAGCCCGGCAAATTTCTTTCCGAAGATTGATGATTGTCATTGCGACAGGATTTTTCCTTTCTTACCGTTGATCTTATTTCGACAAAAAAGCAGGCTAGTGGCTGGTGAAAAAAAAAATGTGCGAAATAGAAGTAAAAAACTCTGGGAAAGCATTGGATCGGTGCAATGGTCGCCACAATTAAATCGAAATAATGGTAAAAACGGCTTAAAAACCAACCAGCCAACCAACCAACCAAACAAATCACTATGGACACGTTTAGAGTGTCGTTGTCTTGTGAAGGGTGAAGCCTTACAGCGTTATGTAACTGTAGAGGACATTTTTAACTTTGTGAGAGAAAAACCTCAAATATTGAAATTTCCAAGGTTGGCTTGTTTTGACCCTCGTCCAAATAATTGAAGGGCAGAGATCACAGATCAGACTGCTCGATCTGTACTGTCTAGTCGTAACCCTTTACCACATAATCCCGTGTTTTAACGACCCTGAAGAAGAAGGCTTTTCAAAACATTGTAGGAAAAAGGGAAAATGCTGGTAACCAACATTTTCTCCCTTTTCTCACACGTTTTTTATACTTGTAAAGAATATTTCCATCATTTGAGTCACACCGAACTTGTCGTCTGCAGATGTTTTAATACTGGACAAGTAAAAAAATTTGCCGTCTTGGAAAGGGTCAAAAGATTATTGAAGTAAAGTTTTACTGTTTTCAACGTGTTTTCTTGTTTACTTGTGGGTTTGAAATTGCGGCTGTTGATCTGTATAAAATAGGATATTAAACTTCCAAGCTTCCTCGTATCTCGTTCTTTCGTCCCCCTCCCTTTCTCTTTCTCTGCATTCCTTCCTTCCTTCTTTTCTCCCTTCCTCCCTCCCTCCCGCCCTCCCTTCCTTTCTTCCTTTTATTATTATTCATTTCTTCCTTCCATTTTCTATTACAAACTGTATCAAACTTGTTCAAAAGAGTTTTTGACCCTTTCTTTCCATTCCAAGTTCATCAACTGATAAATCAATTGTTTGGGATGTATATGTATACATCTGCATGGTTTAAAAAAATCAAAAGGATATAAAAAGCAGAATGACCGGGCGTTTACATCTCCGCCATTAGGTCACCAAAATATCCCTAAGGATATTATGATTTTATTAAAAAAAAAACACACAGGCAATTGTTTTGTGTCGGACTTCGCTATATATATGCACCATACAGGTTTCGAAGTTTTGTTAGAAAACAATTTTCTGTGACAAAAAACCATGTATTCTTTTTTATTATAACTCTTCGGAAACCCCCAAGGACTATTTCAGCCCACTTCTAGACCGTGCAGTTGCAATATCATGCCGCTTGATCTGGTACATGTATCTACAATCCACGTTCTTTTGGGCAGAAAACAGCCATCAAATTTACATATTCTGGACATTTTAACGAGTACTTCAGGGAATTTTCATGACTTTTATTGGATGCCCCTAGGATTGACGCTTATCTCCTTACCAAACGTAAAGATTGTAGACTTGCCCGAACTAACGGATTTGCAGAGGACATGAGATGTGGATCAATTACTAGTCTTGAGATTTGTCAATGTACCGATTAACATTGTGCGAAAAGGAGAAAATGCTGGTAACCAGCATTTTCTCCTTTTCCCACCATGTTTTTAAAAAACTTTTTTGTCAGGAAGTTTGCCTTGTCGGGGATGCAATAACAAAAAGATGTAAAAATCTCTTACCTTGCAGATATCGAACCAGAAAGCAGACTGTCCGCCCAAAAATGAAACTCTTCATTAAGATTGGGATGATCGTAAACGGCATACAAAACATTGCGAGAAGTAGATCACTTATAGAGAGATTTAATAGAAAAACATTCGTCACTGTTCGCATTCTTTTGTCCTGAATTAATGTAATAATCACTAGTGCATTTCCGAGGACAGAGAGTACGAAGATTAATGAGTACATTGGAATAGTGACGTAATCTTCCGTTACGAGAGATGGCGTACGAAATACCCACGTGACGTTATTGTTATTATTGTTGTAGTTGTCGTTTTCTGACATATTATTTGGATCTACACTGTTTGTATCCATTGTATAAGCAATTGTCGTTTGATGAGAAGTAGAAAAGAGTGTTGCTGTAGCATTTAATTCATCCATTTTGATTAGGCTTTGGTTAAAAAACCAGTACCTCCCTTTGTGTAACAACTCGTTTAGCACTTGACCTCCATTTAGTGTAATTAGTGTAACAATCCGTTTAGTCCTTTTGAATTCGAACAGAGTTAAAAATCCTCTTTAATGTCCAACACAGTCAGCGGAAGACAACTGTAGCAATTAATCGTTTTCAGTAAGTTTCAGTCAGCATCAAAAATGTTATAGTTCGCTTTGCATATTTACATTTATTCAGTGTTAGTAATGATCGCAGTTTAACAAAGACAGTTTTGAAAAATGTATCATTCCATTTAGACACAACTGGTTTCGTGTTATAATCTGTTCTGTATAAAAATCCTTTTTACACAACCTATCCTGTGTAACAACCCGTTTTGCACAATTGATTTCGTGTAAAAAATCCCCTATACACAACTTATTTCGTGTAACAAGCTTTTTACACAACTTGTCTCATGTAACAATCCATTTTATACAGCCTCTCTCCTTCAATAATCCCTTTTTTACAAGTTGCTTCTTCTAACAATCCAGTTAACACAACTTAACAAAACCGTTTTCAAGAGATTTTTCGTGTCACAATCCCTATAACACTAATGGTTTCGTGCAACAATCGTTTTACACTACTGACTTCTTGCAACAATCCGTTGTACACATCTAATTTCGTGTAAAAATCCGTTTTACACAACTGAGTTCTTGTAAAAATCCCTTTAATAAACTGGTTTCGTGTAACAATCCCTATAGCACTTTTTCAATTCAATGGCTAAAATGAGAAAAGAATACAAAATGTTCTTTGGTCATTGACTGCTGCATTTGACCTAAATCCGGGTAGGAAGATTGTCAAAATTTAATAACTGGATTGCCTGCAGTTACCTGGTAACCTGCCAGTAGCAATTTAGGTTAGTTTTTTTTCTTTTTTTGGCAAAATAAAACTCGACCATGCTATAAAAAAACATGCGATCTGCTCTGGGATCACCATCTTATAATTTGAGAGACTTGAAATAGCAACAAGAAATATAAATAAATAGTCAACGGATTTTATTTTTCTTGCGTTTACGGAATATTTCGATTTTGTTTATTAATTGGTGTTCCCATAATATTGCTTATCTTCCATTAAAATGAGCCATGCTCTGACAAAAGGGGGCTTAATGCATCTCCGTGATCCATAGTACCAAGTAAGCCATCACATACTTATGGATCCATAATATCCAATTTTTTTAACAACTAACTTAATCATGAAATAGACAGGTACTTGGCCATACAGAAAATTGACCACTAGCGAAAAGTTTCGGCCCAGGTCAGCCTGCTGACCTGGGTCGCAGATGCATAAAGCCCCCTTTTCACAGACCATGGCTAATATATATATACCTAAATGAAACTGACTGTCAAACCTCAGAGTTAAAAAAAAAGATTCCATGTTTTAAGAAAGAAACGACACGACTCTAGTATTAAGATATCAAGACTGTTTTCTTGGATTCTGAAAACGTGAATTTTCAACACCGTCGGTTTTTTCCATGTATAAAGCCAGTCCAAACGTATTGAGCGCTTACAGTTAAAACCCAACATAATTTATTGACGTTGAAGGAAGGAAAGACCCATCGCAATGAATGTGCAACCAAAGCCGTTTAACAGACTTCAAATTTCTGGACCTACGTCCAAAGTAAAATCACTCGCAGACGACTAACTGAATAATCTGAATGTTGCTCGAAATATAGGTTTTGTCTTTGGATGAATCGAAAACATTAAGGGAAAAGGAGAAGATGCTGATTAACAGCATTTTCTCTTTTTCCCATAATGTTTTCTAAAGAATTCTTCTACGCTATATTATTTGCTAAAGGATTAAGAAATGACCATTACGGGTGACCTGCGCTCAGTTTTGTCAGTATTTTAAGTATTTACAAAGTATGCATAATTAATGTAATTGGTAAGAAAGTAATTAATAAATAAACAGCCCTCAGGCTGATATTTATTTTCTAGGTTTTTAACCCTAAAAATGCTGAACAAGTTAAATCAGCATTTCGAATGAAAAGTAAAAAGAAAATACTTTCCGAATCTATACAAAATAAATCACAAAGATTTGTTTATAATTGGTTTTCTTTCTTTTTATTATACTCACATTACAAACGCCATTTGAAAATGCCTGCATATTTGCTTAGACTAGTTTACTTTTTTTTCATGTCTAAAAAATGGTATGTTTATTGTTTCGTTTTAAAGACAGGCATTGTTCAAACATGACATATACTTGTACATACCTGTAGTCAAAAAAAAAAAAAAAAAGGATTGAAAATAAATAAATAAATAAATAAATAAATTCTCAAAGAATCGGACAGTGTAGATCTAAGATCAGACGTTCAGATCTTAATCCGAATTGTCCGCCAAAGCGACCTTTAATAGCTCATGGCACTCGACAAAAAAATCAATCTTTCTGAACAAGCATCACATAGTATCCTCACATATCAAGGTGTTTCACAGAGCTGTACCCAGCTTCGTTTTCCCAATTCGAAGTCGATTCCTTATTGATAAAGAAGCACGCACTGCTTTACATGTGTTTGACCCGTCTAGTGCTACATGAATGAAATGTTTTGCCGCAGACAGTACGAAAGATGCGGTTATATCAATTTCAGTTTTTTTCTTGAATATTTTCATTTCAAATAAAAACCAAACAGTGTAGATCCAAGATCAGACTGCACGTTATGTGCAGTCTGATCTTGGTTCTACACTGTCCGCATAAGCAGTTAAGTCCGATATTCAGCACTATAAAGTTTTAACCCTTTACCGCACAGTCACGAGATGGAAAGATCAGCAGAAAGAAGTCTCTTGAAAACGATGTTGGAAAAGGAGAAAACGATGGTAACCTGCATTTTCTCTATTTCTCACAAAGTTTTTAACCTTTCTAAAGACAAATTTCTGTTTTTGAGCCAAGTTTAATTTGTCGGCTGCAAATGCTTTCAATTTGGAACAGTCTAAAATTTTGTCGTTTGGTGAAGCGTTCAGACTAGTGGAAGACGATAGATACATAGCGTTATGATTTTGTTCCGGACTTAAGCTAACATTTATATATGGCCTGCAACACGCGAAAAGGGGCATTCGGATATTTGCGTAAAGTGTCGTCTCGGATCAGCCTGCGCAGTCAGCGCAGCTAATCCGAAACGACACTTTCCGTTTTTATGTAATTTTCTGTTTTGCACAAGTCTAATGTAGCACAAAATCTATTGTAGTTGTAAAGTGCCGTCTCGGATTAGCCTGCGCGGACTGCGCAGGCCGATCCGAAACGACACTTTACGCAAATGTCCGAATGCCCCTTTTCGCGTATTGCAAGCCAATTATACGCAATCACTCCCGCTTTTCGCATGATCAATCGGAAGCCATTGGAATTGTCGTTTACATTCCCTCGTCTCTCGCTGCCTGGTCCATTTTTATTTGTCCACTGCGGTCATTGTCCGAAGGCTTGGCCATTGATTTTTTGTTTGTTTATTTGTTTATTTATACTGTGCGTAGTGAGAGTCCCTAGGTGTTTCTGACATCCGTAAATGTTTCTATAGAAGACCACCTTTCTTGAGGCGTTACTTTGAAAACGTTTTTTTCTTTTTCTTTTCTGCTCTTTTTTTCTCTCTCTGTCATATCTCCGGAACTTCATTAATTCTACTCTAGCACTTTATAAGTTTTCTTCATTTCCTATACTGTAAACTGTACTACTGGTTATGCTTTGCTATGCTATGCTATGCTTTGCTAAGTCATTCCATGCCATGCCATGTTATGTTATGTCATTCCACGTTATGGTATGTTATGCTTATAGCTACACTATGTGAAGCTAGGCTATGATATGCAACTGTGATGTCATGTCACATTACTTTATTACTGTATGTTACGACGTTTTTGTTCAGAAAGTGGACTTAGATTGTCAAAGGTGAACTCCTCGGTACCCATATATAATTGCTGATCTTTACTTGATAAATACCATTCAAAACTTTTAGCTTCTTATTATTCATATTATAATATTATTACTACTATCATTAGTATTCTTGTTACTGAGACGGTTTGAATATTTTTTTCAACGACTCCCAGTTAGTCACGGGTCTGTATTTACCAATCCTTAAGCTGCTAAGAGCGACTCAATGACCCTTTGCGGACAGCGTAGATCAAGATCAGACTGCACATAACGTGCAGTCTGATCTTGGATCTACACTGTCCGTTAGGGACATATTTCTCCCCCCAAAATGACTCTGAAATAGCAAACTTTGGGTTTTCTTTCTTTTTTTTTTTTTTATCGACTTGAAGGTATCATTATACATCTTTAGAAGGATAAGGGTTACTTTCAATTTAAGTCTGATTCTAGATTAAGAAAGTAACACACTTCTGATTTCTGATTGGCTAAACCATATGTTTATACCAACCAGAGGTTGCGTTACTTTAAAATTTGGAAAAATCTTAAGAAATAGACTGAGAATGGTCTTCAGGATGGTTGCCCCGGCTGAAATAAATGTATTCTTAAAATAACGTAGCTTCTCATTCCGGTTGACCCCGTCCCGGTTCATCCCGGTCACTTGTAGCACTCCAAGTTGGTCATACCGATTTCACCAACCTGGGTTCTGCTCATGTGACCTGAGCTGAGCCGAGTCTTATGCCTAAACCCAGAATGACTATGACTAATTAGACCTCTGATTTGCTCTTCCTCGTTCGATATTCGGCTTCGAATGTACAATAAACCTTGAACTTGTTCGTATTGATTGCAGACTAGTGTATCCGACTTTGTAACCTGGTTTGTGGGTTCGATACCCGGTTGAGGCAAACTTTCTTTTCGACGACTTTTCGTCTCTCACCTCTGATGCATGTGAGAAAAGCAGTCAGCGTCTTGGAAAGAAGGTTTTATCAGTACTAAAATGGCTATTCCTTAGAGTCACTAAAAATGGTCACGCTCATTTGATAAAGGGAGTAATCGGTCTATAATTCATAAACATGTCTAAAAAGACAAACAGAAATAAAGGAGGGAAAACACTTTTTCTTAAATCCTTCATTGAAATCTGAGACCTTTGCACTTTATTTAACCTTTAACCTTCTAAATTAATGAAACAAAAATTTCAGTTCAATTGTAAAAATCCTAATTTTGAGTTTTCAAATTCGATTTCACCGGAAAGAAAATACCGTATCGTACAGTGTAGATCAAAGATCAGATTGCACGTTCTGTGCAGTCTGATCTTTATCTACACTGTCCGCAAAAGGTCTTTGAGTCTCGCTTAGGGTTGAAATTTTACTTCTGATTTAAAGCATATAAACTGATGGCGTATGGAGGTTCTGTTTTCTACAGTTCAATAAGAAAATTCGTAGACGGTAATTCCTGGTAAAACGGTATCCACACAAAATGGTTTTAATGTAGATATGAAATTTAAAGAAAAGCAATCGGGACATGTTTTTTTTTTAAATACCCTTAACCCACTTCTGGTAAAGGTACCGATTCACGACAACTTAGCCATATATTCGTTTAACCTTTTACCACATAATCCCCAGTTTTATCAATCTTGAGTAAAGAATGCTTTGGAAGTCATTGTGGGAGAAGGAGAAAATGCTAGTTTACAGCATTTTCTCCTTTTTATACGCCCGTCGAAGACGGGACGTATTATGGGATCATCCATGGCGTACGGGCGGGCGTACGGGCGGGCGACCAGGCGGGCGGGCGGGTGGCGTCCAGTTCTTTGTCCGGAGCATAACTTTGTCATCTCCAGTCCGATTGACTTGAAACTTGGCATTTGTGTTTGTTGCAATAATATGGAGTGCAGTGCGAAAGAACCAGAACTCTACCTCATGCTGTCTTTGGGTTATTTCCATTTGATCGTCATTTTTACAGCATTTTCTGCTTGTCCGGAATATAACTTTGTCATCTCTAGTCTGAACATCTTCAAATTTCGTATGCATGTTTGTTGAAAAATTACGGAGTGCAGTGCACAAGAACCATAACTCTTCCTAGCTCGAATTTTGAGTCATTCCCTCTTTGATCTTCATTTTTATAGCATTTCTTGTTTGTCCGGAGCATAACTGTCATCTTAAGTAGGAAGGACTTGAAATATGGTATGCTTATTTGTTGCAATATTTGGAAGTGCACTGCGCAAGAGTTGTAACTTTACCTCTTGCTGTCTTTGAGTTATTTCCCTTTGATCGTCATTTTTAAAGCATTTAGTGCTTGTCCGGAATATAACTTTGTCATCTCAAGTCAGAACGACTTCAAACTTGGTATGCATGTTTGTTGCAATATTACGGAGTACAGTAAGCAAGAACAATAACTTAACCTAGCGCGGATTTTGAGTAATTCCACTTTGATCTTCATTTTTACAGTATTTCTTGCTTGTCCGGAACGGAACTTTGTCACCTCATGTCAAATTGCCTTGAGACTTGGTAAACATGTTTGTTGCAGTTATGAAAAGTGCAATGCACTGGAGCCGTAACCTTACCTAATGCCTATTTGGAATTATTTCCTATTCATTATTTTTTTTACAGCTTTTCATGCTTCTCCACAATATAACTTTGTCTTTTTTTATGTTGGAATGACCTGAAACTTTATATGCATGTTTCCTTAACGTTAGAGGAGACATTCATGCTTATTTCAATCACTTACATGATTTCTGCTGCGCTACTATTTTCCTCTACCTGCCCTTTACGATTATTATCCCCCCCTCGACAACTGGCGGTGGGACGGGCGTATCTTGCGACAATTTGCCGCTCTTGTTTGACGATATTTTCTAGTGTTTCCGAAAGAAATTCAATTAAGCTGCATTCGATATGTCTTCTGCAAATACATTGAATTTAGAAGAGTGTTTTCTTGTCGTCATATAAAGAGTTGAGTCTAGATTTTCAAGAAAGACATCTAAACGGTTTATACGTCTAGCACAAGATAACTCATCAATAGACTGATACCCTTTGTTGCACAATGATTGTTCGAAAGCGCAGTTTGCCGCTTTCAACTTTTTTTTTTCAATCAAATTACGGTCACAGGCGCTTGTGTATGAGCTATGCCATGAGAAAAGGGGACTTAATGCATCTCCAAAAAGAATTGACGCATGTCAGCCATTGTGGACCAAAAGCAAAAAGATTCGACCCAGATGCGCAGTCCGCGCAGACTGACATGGGTGGAAATTAATTGCTATTTTTGAATGTTTCCGCATGTCCAATCACCATTCTACTTCGATTTAGTCGGTTGTTAGACAAAATGGATTTTACAAAGCCCTGATTTGTGATGACTTGCTTGGCACAATCAGTCCAGGAGATGCATCTATTCACCCTTTGCCAGAACATGGACCCAGTTTACACCAGTACTAGACTAGGGCTCTCAAGTGTCTTTCTCTAGGACGCACCAAGCGACACACCAAACACTTCGAACCCAAGACCTTCAGATTGGGATCCTACACTTTCACGGGTGAGCCAGGCAAGACCCCTCTATGAAGCAGAAAACTGTCAAAATTCCTTTTTTTTTCACGTTCTTACTGTACAGTACAGTTCCAGTCTAGATAAAAACAGATTCGGTCATGGTTTTGACAATAGGTAGCGGAATATTTACACTTCTGTGCAGTCTACTCTTGATCTACGCCGTCTGTAAAAGTTTAATTAATCCGTTATGAGTTAAATCCGAAGATTATGAGAAGCTTTTAACTCTTTACCAAACGACAAAATTTTAGATTGGTCCATATTGAAAGCATTTGCAGACGACAAATTAAATGTAGCTCAAATGATAGAATAGAAAACACTGTGGGAAAGGAGAAAATGCTGGTTACCAGCATTTTCTCCTTTTCCCACAATTTTTTTTAAAAGCCTTCTTCTTCAGGGGCGTTTAAACCCGGGACTGTGTGGTAGAGGGTTAAGTGAGCCATGCTCCGGCAAAACAGGGTTTAAGGCATCTCTGTGATGCATTATAAAAAGCAAGTCATCACATAATTATGGATCCATAAATTCCATTTTGTAAGACAGCCCGCTCAATCATGAGGTTCAACGGTCCTTTGGTATGCAAAAAATTGATTTATGCTCTGCAAAAAGGAGGTTTGATGCATCTCTATGATACATTACACCAAACAAGTCATCACACAGTTATGGATTCATAAGATCATTAGCTAAAATGGTCCTTGGACATGCAGAAAATTGACTTATAGCAAAAAAGTGTCGATCCAGGTCAGCTTGCACGAACCTCACCGGCTGATATGGTCGATGCCGTTTGCAGATACTTAATATCCCTTTTCACATAGCATGGATCAAGTACATGTTTATCCAAACAGTTCCTCATACTGCATGTTGTAAACGTACTGATTTGAGAGATATCGGAGAATGTTTTGGGAACAAAATCTACAGAAAGCAATATTTATGATATGTACCATTCTCCGTAAAAAGGGGTTAATTGTCCCTACAAAAAGTATCAATCAGGTCAGTCTGTGCAGTTCGCTCAGACAGACTTGGATCAAAACTTTTTGATAACGGTCAATTTTCTGTATGTCAAAAGACCAGTCTACTTCCTGATTCAGTCGGTTGTTGGACAGAATGGATTTTTATGGATCCCTAATAAATGACGACATTTTCGATAGGATACACCACTAAGAATTATTAAACCTCCTTTCCGAAGAGTGCCGTTCCTATATATCTCCATCCATTTCCTGTAAATTGGATGAAATGAAATTAATACAGACAATGGGCTGAACTTTTGACTAGGATGTCCATGTGTCATATACTTACATGTATCTTTCTTGTGTCCTGAGGGAATAATCGAACCGCATGTTTTACAAACAATCCTCTATTGTTACAACCCTAAACTTTTTTCCTCTTTGCACACTTTTTTTTACCTTTTCAAAAAGCCAATTATTTGAGCCACATAATTGGCCTGCAATATGCAAAAAAGAGCATTCGGACATTTGCGTAAAGTGTCGTCTCGGATTAGCCTGCGCAGTCTGCGCAGGCTAATCCGAGACGGCAATTTACGTCAACATTAGAATTTGTCCCACAGTATACTTGCGTGAAACAGAAAATCACACACGATCGGAAAGTGTTGTCTCGGATCAGCCTGCGCGGACTGCGCAGGCTGATCCGGTACGACACTTTACGCAAATGTCCAAATGCCCCTTTTTGCATGTTGCAGGCCTTATAGAATTTTAATGGTCAGTCTAAGATTTTGTAGTTTGGTTACCCTTTACTACACGCGTTAAAGTTTTAACGACCCTGAAGGAGAATGCTTTTGAAAACATTGTAACCTGTATTTTCTCCTTTGCCCACAATGCATTCCCCTTCCAAAGACAAAAATTATCTTTTTAAGCTAAAGTAATTTGTCGATTGTCGTCTTCAAACGCTTCAATTCAGACAAATTCTAAACAACTGCTGTTTTGTAAAGGGTGTAGTGTAAGAGGAGATATAAAGAATCAGTAAACAGAAATGCCCTTTTTGTCAGTTCTTTACCACGCGACTAACTTACAGGCCCGCCTAAATAGAAACAATTGTAGACAACGATAAAATATGACGAGATATTTCTTATTTTCTCTGAAAGGGTGACAAACACTCTGGGAAAAAGATAAAATGTTGGTTACCAAAAGTTTCTCCTATTCCGAAATGTTTTCAAAAGCCGCAAATGTTGGTCCGGGTCGCTTAGACACGGATTTGTATGGTACAGGGTTACTAATAAATTAACTGTTATTTTTATCACCCATGATGGAGCTAGGTTTTTTGTGTAACTCAAGAAGGGAAGCAACTCTTCATATTCCTGCTATCTCAGAGCATTGTTATCTCTCTTGGTCGTTTGATAGAAACAGCTACGGCCGTAGACTTCTGGCTGACTTCTACAGTAAAATAAGAACATTGTGAATCGATGAAAGAAAGAATGTGTTGGAAGGACTCATCGAATCTTTGCATCTTTGAAGAATAGTCTCATGGATATTTTGGTTTTTCTTAGCTTTTGGCAAATTCCTTTTGAATAGACGTTTGATCTAGGGATTTTCTACAATAAAGAAATAAAGAAATATACACTTTGTGAAGAAAGTAATAAAAGCTACGTTTGAATTTGTTCATAGCTAAAGCCCACCTCACATCAAACTAGATCTTAGAACTTTAAAGGGGTTGCGGTCGGGGTACAACGTTTAATTTTGCTATTATGCCTCCGTCACACCAAACTATATTTTAGAACGTTTACCCTGTCTTAACAAAATCGTAAAACGGGTTGCGGTCCGAGTAGAACTTCTAATTTCGGTCGGTTTGCACACATACTGCCATTTGATGCCAGACTGACCACGTGCCCAATAGGGTCAAAGTACGGCAGTTCCGTTTGTAGTACGTCCATCTCGTTTTAAGTACATTGTCACTCCGTTTAATTACAGGACGGCAAAAATTTTTGAGCAGGCTCGAAGTTCTGAGTACCCTTCGCATGTTAGCCCGTCCATGAAATTTGTAAAGAGATCGTAAAACATTACCACTACGCGTGTTCCGTTCGAACACAGTTTGATTCCGTGAGGCAACAATTTTCGGAACGTAGTGAGAACGAATTTCGTGTGACGGGGGTATAAAAAACAACAAATCCAGATACGCACTAGAATGGAATGTTTTACGGTATAAGTGTGTAGAGACTAACGACATACATCTTGCACTGTGAAAATGGTTTTCATCCACTGAACTCTTATCATTTTTTTTTCCTCAAAAATATACGCTATTTCGTCCGTTAAACTAAGCACGAGGTTTCTTGACTTTTTACAAGACTAGACTAATGTTGGTAGTGACGTAAAATCTAACTGTGATCCATGCGTAACAATTACTTTAACGAAACAACCCCTATATCGGACAGTTTAGTCGTCGTGAAACTGCCTTCGGGCCAGAAACTTCAGAGCCTCAGCTCTTTTCCAGATAAACTCTACATATGAATGTGGTATCGACGTGATATGACTAAAATGATACTGAAAGTGACCTTTGCCCTTTTCCAAATAATCCTGTGATTTAACGACCCTGAGAAAAAGATGCTTTTGAAAACGCTGTAGGAAAAGCAGAAAGTGAAGTTATTAGGCATTTTCTCCTTTTCACACAATGTTTTATTTGAGCCACTTTTGATTTGTCTTCTGAGAATGCTACAGTAGGAAAATCCAAATCTTGAAAAGAAAAAAAGAGCACTTTTAATGTAACAAGGTTGGTTACATGATTCGAAGATGTGGGTCCCTATCAATGTACTCGTATCTGCCAAAGCACGTGATATATGAAATGCACGTGATTTGTGACATGCCTGTGCTTAATGTACATTCATAATTTTCTATCACATCGTTTCTTTAGTTCATAAATTTAGAACGATATTACCCTAACATGGAGTTGAAGCGATTCTTATACAGGAATCATGAGAAAAGGACAACTGTTAGTTTTAGAATTTTAGCGGTTTGTCTTTCCGTTTTTGTCGTATTTCAGAGTAGGCAATATTATCACTTTCGACCGGAATATGTGAGGAGCGCTTCTTATAATCTGAGACAGGTGATTCAAATTGATGACATTGACTTTTTGGATATAAGACCGGACACCAAGAACAGGCATGGAAAACCTCTTGATTTATATATAGAAACGGGTATTTTTGCAAGAAAGCTGACGTATAAGTTTCCTCATAAGAAAAAGTCGGGTCTTTCCGTCAACTGTGCCGAAGTGATACAGTTTGGTCAGTTTGCTCGTTACAAGGAAATGAATGGATACAATTCGTTGTTATTCAAGGAGAGAAAAGAGTCGGAGCTGCTGAGTGAAATGAATTCATGCGATGAACTTATTAACAATATGGGATATGTGACAGACCCTTTAACGGAAATGGAAAGAGACTTTCCGATCGCATACAGCATTCTGGTATACAAAGATTTCGTTCAAATAGAGATGCTACTACGAGCCATTTATAGACCCCAAAATATTTATTGCATTCACGTGGACCGGAAGTCAGATACGTCCCTTCATTCTAACGTACGACGTTTGGCAAGTTGCTTTCGAAGCGTTTTCATTTCAAAGAAATCTGTGAACGTACGGTGGGGAGATTTCTCAGTGCTGGAACCCGAGCTGATTTGTTTAGAAGAACTGTGGAACAAGTCAGTCACGTGGAAGTACTGGATAAATCTGACCGGGCAAGAATACCCTCTACGGACAAATTACGAGCTGGTAAAAATTCTTCGATCGATTAAAGGTGGCAGTAATGTGGAAGGAAGCAGGTCGAGATAGTTACCTTTATTTCTCTTGTAGATTGTAATCCAAACAGAGAGCAATTGCAGAAAATAAATGAATTATGGTCCAAATGATCGCTCGTCTTTGAAAGCTTAGAAAGCGTTGTTGGAAAAGGCGATATTGTTGGTTACAAGCATTTTCCCACAATGTTTTCGAACCCTTTCTTTTTCTGGGTAGTAAGGATTGAGTGGTTAAAGATCCATGTAACATTTTCTTAACGTTTTTGTCACATTAAATATTTAAGTGACAATTGTGTGATTGGAAAAAGATGAAATGTGTGTTGCGATTATTAGAAAGGAATGCAACTCCTTGTTAAAGAAAAATATATGTGTCATTTATAAACGAATTGTTATAGGAGTTTTATGTGTTTTGTGGTAGTTTTCTCATGAACATTGACTGAACCCTGGTTGTTTGTTGTCTTGAGTTGCATACCTTTCTAATTATAAAACACGCTTCAACATTTTTCAATCACACAACCATCACCTTTGATTTAATCTTGAAATCTTTAAGCCATTACGAAAACACTTGGTCTTTAAAAGTCCCTGATAGCAGGCTTTTGAAATCATTTTCGGAAAAAGGAACAAATTTAGTTTTTGGTTCCATTTAATTTGTTGTCAGCAAATGTTTCGAACAGTTCATTGCAAAAACTAGTATTAGTATTTTTTGTTAATGGCTTTCAAATATTGATGAAGGGCCTTTAATGGCTTATTTTCTTAATTCGTTGGATTTGTCATGAAAAAAAAGATTGGTTTAAAATCTACCATGACCGAGTATTGTCACGTTTCCACAGGCTAGACATTGTCAAGCCTAGTACTTACAAAATGCAGGTCGAACGTGAATAATTTGTGACTGTCATCGTGATATAACCAAAATGCTGCAAAAAAAAAAAAAAAAAAAGTAGAACTTTTAAACGGAATCAGTATCTGAAAGAACAGACGGCTAGCTAAATAAATATTACATATTGCGTCTATCCAGATATTTGCTAAACCTAATTATTTTGTTCACTTTACAAGCAGCTACATTTGAAGATTGGTTGTCTTCGAAGAAAATCAGTGGTACGCTTGTTTTGTCATAGCGTCGTTTTCGTCTGCATCTTCGCATCCGTCTGCGTTTGCGTTTTTTTTTTCTCAGATTTGTCATTTCTAAATGACCATTTCTCTGGGAAAAGGGGGATTAATGCATCTCCATAATGCGATTATACCATGCAAGTCATCACATATTTCTGTACCATTAAAATCCATTTTGTAAAACAACTGCCTGAACCACGAGGAAGAATGGCCCATGTTAACAGTGCGAATTGTGCACTGCACACGCTGACTTGGGTCGATTTGTTATGTAGATGCATGAAACCTCCTTTTTACAGAGTATGGTTCAAGTAGACCCCCCTCCCCCCAAATTAAAAGACTGTGTTAGTTTTGTTGTGAACCATAAATAGAAAACTATCGAAATGGGTAAATTAACCACAAAGTCTGGTAACCCTGAATTTTTCTTTTTTACCAAGTGATGCAACTTGTTCGAAAAAGAATTTTCCGTGACTAAAACAAACATTGGCATTGGCACCCGTATGCATGCAGGGCTCTTGTTTTCTGATTCATGACAACATCTCTTCAGTTTACGATGATAGTTCTTTTTGACATTGAAAAAGTCTCCGAATAACGGAATAACAGAAAAAGTTCTGTCCATTTTTTTTTCTTTCCAACATGCAACAACAGGGGTTACCCAGTTTTCAACAGACTCCAGGATTCCGGATTTCCGCCACATCATCTTGTACCTGTTAAAGGAGCAGTCCACGTGGTTCTCTCGCGAGATTTTGTTGACTTCGTTCTCCATAACGAGACGGCACGAGATTTGCTGACCTGGTCACGTGATGTAAGACATCCAGATGAAATTCTGTTCAACACATTGTATTACAATCCAAGCCTACAAATACCTGGCGCTTACAGAGGTATACCTTGTATAATTAAGAAATAATCATCTTTCTATCGTGGTTTATCTTTCAATAAACCACAGTTGTGAGTTATGAGGCACAATAAATAATCCACGAGGGCTATAGCCCGAGTGGTTTATTCATTACGCCTCATAACTCACAACGTGGTTTATTGAACGATAAACCACGATAGAGAGAAGATTATTTCGATTCTAACATGACCAACTCTTAATCAAAGGAAAACAAGTTCATACTTTGAGTAAAAATGCGGATGCAGATTATATTCCATTGAATAACTTACTTACTTACTTCATACAGAATTACGTCACTCTAATAATATCGTAGATTTTAACACGCTTTCGTTGCACTATGTTTATAGAGCCAAATTCACGTGTCATGTTAGAATGATGTATAATCATAATTGAGCCGTACTGTGGCATAAGGGGGAGGGGGTTAATTGCATCTCCGTTATGCCTTAATCGAAAGGTAGAATGGTCATTTGACATGCAGAAAATTGACCAAAAGCATAAACATTTCGACCAATGCCATCCTAAACAGGATAGAGTCATTACTTTTTTCAGAGGCATATCAAATCCTTACCACAGGCTGCTGCATCAAAAATGTCCAACTTACATGTACTTATGCAGTATTTCCCACTGTCTTTTCTAAAGGTCATGGAATACGAAAATAGCGACTTGTGATCTTACTTGAATGGTCACGTCATAGATTTTATGTTTATTGCCATTTTAGCGTTGTCCGTCCGTCCGTCCGTCCGTGTGTCCGTCCGGATGAATATCTCCAATACCATGGGACGGAATCTCGTGAAACTTTATATGTGTGTACAATAACCCATTACGCCGAGACCTTTTTTTTTTGTTTTTTTGATTCGATGCAAAATGGCCGACTGG
Source organism: Hippopus hippopus (assembly GCA_946811185.2). Taxonomy (NCBI): domain Eukaryota; kingdom Metazoa; phylum Mollusca; class Bivalvia; order Cardiida; family Cardiidae; genus Hippopus; species Hippopus hippopus. The sequence goes on from OX328100.1 coordinate 57,768,307, forward strand.
GAGCGATTTTAAGTTACGGAGTTGAGTGAATTTTTGTTGTTTTGTCTTCATTTTTACAGCATTTTCTGCTTGTCTGGAGCATAACTTTGTCATCTCCAGTCCGATTGACTCGAAACTTGGCATTTGTGTTTGTTGCAATAATATGGAGTGCAGTGCGAAAGAACCATAACTTAACCTCGTGCTGTCTTTGAGTTATTTCCCTTTGATTGTCATTTTTACAGCATTTTCTGCTTGTCTGGAACATAACTTTGTCATCTCCAGTCTAACTGACTTGAAACTTGGCATTTGTGTTTGTTGCAATAATACGGAGTGCAGTGCGAAAGAACCATAAATCTACCTCGGGCTGTCTTTGGGTTATTTCCCTTTGATCGTCATTTTTACAGCATTTTCTGCTTGTCCGGAATACAACTTTGTCATTTTTAGTCTGAACATCTTCAAATTTGGTATGCATGATTGTTGAAAAATTACAATGCTGTGCACAAGAGCCATAACTCTTCCCAGTACGAATTTTGAGTTATTCCCCCTTAGATCTTCATTTTTATAGCGTTTCTTGCTTGTCCGGAGCATAACTTTGTCATCTTAAGTAGGAATGATTTGAAATATGCTATGTTTATTTGTTGCAATATTTGGAAGTGAAGTGCGCAAGAATTGTAACTCTACCTCATGCTGTCTTTGAGTTATTTCCCTTTGGTCGTCATTTTTTCAGCATTTAGTGCTTGTCCGGAATATAACTTTGTCATCTCAAGTCAGAACGACTTCAAACTTGGTATGCATATTTGTTGCAATATTACGGAGTACAGTGCGCAAAATCAATAACTCTACCTAGCGCGGATTTTGAGTAATTCCACTTTGATCTTCATTTTTACAGTATTTCTTGCTTGTCCGGAACGGAACTTTGTCACCTCAAGTCAAATTGACTTGAGACTTGGTAAACATGTTTGTTGCAGTTACGAAAAGTGCAATGTACTGGAGCCGTAACCTTACCTAATGCCCTTTTCATTATTTTTTTTTTTTACAGCTTTTTATGCTTTTGTACAACATAACTTTGTCTTTTTATGTTGGAATGACCTGAAACTTTATATGCATGTTCCTTAACATTAGAGGAGACATTCATGCCTATTTCAATCACTTACATGATTTCTGCTGCGCTACTATTTTCCTGTACCTGCCTTTTACGGTTATTATCCCCTTCGACAACTGGCGGTGGGACGGGCGTATCTTTCGACAATTTGCCGCTCTTGTTCATTAAATGTCATGTCATGGAAAAAGAGGGCTTGACAAATATTTTCATTATGGACCAATATCTCTTTCACTACAGGACAAAATGCAATTAAACTTCATTTTTATTAAGCCACAGACAATAGTTATTTGATTTTATTTCATGAAATGCCATGTCATGAAAAAAGGGGGCTAAATGTATAATTTCGTTATGGACCAATAACAGTTCGCCCATTCGTCCACCTGGACAGATATCTTCTAAAGTCCTTGACGAACATTAATGAAACTTCATGCATGTTTTCCTTAGGATAGTCCGTTGATACAATTTTCTTTTATATATAATGACGTGTCATGAAAAAAGGGGGCTTGATGTATATTTTCATCTTTGTTTTCATTTCATGAAATGCCATGTTATGGTAAAAGGGGACTTAATGTATAATCTCATTATGGACCGCTTATATATTTTTCATTTAACGAAATTCTGTGCCATGGTAAAGGGGGGCTTAATGTGTAATTTTATCATGGACCATGTTCATGCAACACACAATACCTCTAATATGTTTGTATCAAAAAAGGTCTTTTTCGGCGGGGGATATCATTTCAACGAAATTGCTTGTTATCATTAGGCACTTGCTTTACTTTTTTCCCTACTAAAACAATACATTTTGGCTTAAGTAGAGGATTTTCCGAAAAGTATACGAATTTCATAATGTTTATGTCTACTGAAGCATTATTCCTTATGAATGAATACTAGTAATGTACCTCAGTAAGCGTAGGCTGTAGGTGTAAATGCGAGATGTTTCTTGGTTCAGGTCTCTCTCGTAGACACTGGATTTTTTTCGGTAATATCTTTCGGGAAGACATTACTTTTTCAATTAAATTGTTAGTTAGTTATCTTAGGCCGCTTGCTCATTATACAGGTTGTCCAGATACGTAACACTTTTGTGTCATAATATGGCTTTGAAATTCAGATAAAGAGGTAGAAATAAGCATACATGCATATAAAATATGCAAGTTTTTTGTGTGGCAATTTCATTTAATTTTCATCACAATACGCACTTTTATACAGATTTCAAATCAGATGTACCTTTTTGTCATTGGCGTCATTTTAGTAATTAATGACGTTTTCAGTCTGACGGCCTTAAATTTGCATTTCATTTCTAGATACATGTATTATATTTCATTCTGCAATCCAAGCATATCCAAATCCATTTACCATTAGATCTAGTAATGTTTTGACCTTAGTGCCCGATTATTTCTGCCAGATTCATCGATTTGTCGAAGCATTTGGATATCGGGTTTTGGGCATAGTTGTAGTTTTTTTAACGGCAGTATTTAATACATTGTATGATATAATAAACTGCTCAATGACTACGGCCACAATTAACCAAATACAAAAGAGTTTGTTGTATTATGCTTTTAATAACAGATACGCTTTCAGAATTGAAAGTGTATTTTTTCAATAGCATTTTACTGTGCCTTATTAACGCGTGAATAGATAAGCTCTCGATGTGACTGAAATAATTTAGAGTGCGGTGTAAAACATCCCTCAACCAACCAGTGTCCTGTGTGGTCATGGTGTAAGATTCATAATCTAGAGGCCCAGGATTATTTCCCACTTGGAGAGGCAGTTGTGTTCTTGTGCAGCAAACTTCAGAGCCCAAGCCTTATACTGGTAAAAATTAGGATATACATGAATATGTGAGCTGTCCCCTTCATGCGACTGTAATAATGTTGAAAGCGGCATAAACGCCATTCACATAACACCCAATCCATCATATCCTATGATGACGTGATTTTTTTTCAAATTTATCATCTGCAAATTAGTCTTACTCTTTACCACACTATCAGGATTTCAAACAACCCTGAGAAAAACACCTTTCAAAGACATTTTGGGAAAAGGAGAAAATGCTAGTATTTTATTCTTTTCCCTCATTGTTTTAAGCTCTTTCAAAAACAAATAATATCATTTGAAAGATTTTGAAATCGACGTCTTTAGATGCTTTCAATTTGGACAAGTCAAATTAGTAAAGGGTTAGCCCTTAGTCTATTTAAGCCGACTATTTTGCGAGCAATGTAGGACAAGATCAGACTGCACTCTGATCTTGGTTCTACTCTGTTCGTTATTTTCAAGCATCAAAAACTTACTGCAATGCTTCAGTTTATACTATTGGCGGAGAATTTCATCCTAAACATTTGATAGTTAACGTGTTTCTTTTTTTTTCCCAGGAAACCCCGGAACAACAGCTGTCCGGAATCCATTCATAGCTCGCTTTAAGAACTGGGTAGACGAATGGTACTGCTATGGTAAACAGGTCCGTGGTATTTGTGTGTTTGCTACGGGAGATCTCCCTTTGCTTGCCACCAGAGAGGAACTATTTGCCAACAAGTTTCACGTGGATTTTGCTCCCGAAGCCTTGTATTGTATGGAGGAATTACTCTATAACAGAACACTTGAAGAGTATGTCGGTATTCTGGACTTTAGTGTGTCGTATTATGAAACTAGAGACTTTGCTTTGAATAAATTTTAGTTCTGGCAAAATTGTAGAGCGGTTCACATTAAAAGCATTTGCAGACATTTCTTACTTGTTCAAATTATGTGATACTTATAAGAGTAGAAAACTAGATAACGAAGTGGCTAACTAATACAAAATTTTAAGAGGAAAGAATTTGAAAACTGAGAAATGAAACGACCCCAGTGAAATATGCCTTCGCAGATACTGTGGGAAAATGAGAAAATACTAGTCAGCACTATTTTCTCCTTGTCTATGTTTGTAAAAAGAGGCCTCCTCCAAGTAGTGAAAACTCGGGTTTGTATGAAAGCTTTAATTTTGAACTATTCGAAAATGCTTATTTATAATCCATTTTGAATGTTCACGACCAAGAATGCTGGAAAAGCACGTGTTTCAGCCAAGTTGCTACATTTTAGACTCGTCAAGATGAACAGTTCACGGTTGGTCCTGGATCGGCTTGTCGTGTTATACCCAGTATTTCAGTGCATTCTCCTCCTTCATGTCAACAGTAACCATGCAATTATTTAGGTCGTATTTCTATAAGATTAAAATGTGTGATGAGCATATTTGCTCATCACACATTTTAATCTTATAGAAATACGACCTAAATAATTGCATAGTTACTGTTGTCAAATGTGTTTCATCAAGGCGGACAGCGTAGATCAAAGATCAGGCTGCACATTTTGTGCAGCCTGATCTTGACCTACATTGACCCCAAAGACATTTTTATTCGTGAAAGGCACTCTAAGAGTTAAAGTAACATTACTCACTATTGCCGTCTGGTTCCGGCAGTAAGTAATTTTGTCACTTTTAAAAATTAGTATTTGACCAGAAATGCTATTCAAAATGAGTCGTGAGTTTCGGATAAAAACTTTAGTAAATAGAAAAATAAACAAGTTGTTTATTTTTTTTTTCATTTATTCACTATCATGATTTAACAACTTATGGAAGTCACTAACAAGAAATGCTTAACAACACAATATTGCACAATGAAACAAGCCTGAATAAAATCAGTCTTAAAATACTCCTAAAAGTTCAATGTCTTTCGTCTGCTAAACTTGGCACGTGGTTTCTTGCTCTCTCCTGCTGTCCAGGATTTGGACTTCTTACGGAAGTGACGTAAATCCTCGCTATGATCCTCGTGTAACATTGGTTTGTACTTCATTGGTTGACATAAGTCTGACGTCGTTTGTTGTGTAAAGTAGAAAGTCTTGTAGCCGCCGTCAAGGAGATAAATCTCGGGAAAGTTCAGCTTGGGATAATTGTCTTTATTGAGTTCTCTGTCTTGGCTTCTCAGAAATCTGTACCTGTAAAGGAGAAATTAGAATATGAAATTTTGATATCAGATATTATTGCTTTAAGCAATGAGCCATTTTCTGTGAAAAAGGGTTTAATGACCTTGGTCAAAACTGTTTTCTGTATTCCTCAACCATTTAGTTTTACCTAATGATTAAGCCGGTTGATTGGCTAAGTGGATTTAATGGATCCGTCGTTATATGAGGACTTGCTTGGTATTCTGCATCAAGAATTACAGCGTTTACTAATATTGACTCATAAGTTCATTGAAACCAGCGAGTTTCGACTACCTTTTTTTTCATAATTATTAGTTTTTGTTACGGGGACACTATTATTCTTTATGAATTGCTTTCCTGTTGTATATACAGACAAAAAATGAGAAAACTTAGGCCGGGTGAAAATGATATCCGTTTGGGTATCGACCACAGACTGGGTCAAAGTTTTAAAAAAATTAATTATTTTGGGCTTATTGAACAATATTTTCTGTATTTTTCTTGAACCCTTACCACACGACTCTGTGGAGGTAAAAGAAAACAATACAGGAAAAAGACGATATCCTGGGAACCAGCATTCTTACATTTTACCACAATGATTTCTACTCTTTCATAAATCTCATCTCATCATCTTATTGTTCTCTCGTGGTAGATTTTGGAGAGTACATTGTTGCATATTTGAAAACAAAAATCCCGCCTTTTCTACGAATATCGATATATGTTGATTATTTAAAAGGCAGATTTAGCAATATATAAAACTGAAGATACTGACGAAACTTACATTTTTGGACCACGCTCGGAGGAGAATTCACAATGGAAGATCAGTACATGAGGTTTGTCGGATGTAGTTGTTTTCTGCAGTAAACTGTAAACATCGTCTTTTGTGTAAAGATTTACAGCTCCCTTGATGTGGCCTCCCTCGAATTCATACGGGTATCTACAGTCAACAACAGTCACGTGACCAAGCTTGTCGTCGTAATCTCCATTCAAGACATCGGCGAGTGTTTCAGCGGATATAGACTTGAGGTCACTGTGTTTCCCGGGAATTGTGGGTAATGTGTAGTCACGTGATCCGTCAGCAACGAGGTCTGTATCGGTTGTCAGTTTGTCAACAGCATCGATGATACCTTCTGACGAATCCTAAAAAGGGGCAAATAAAATTATGAGCATGTTGTTATTAAAAATCAAATGCCGGTGAACCTTTTACCAAACGACAAAACTTTAGACTCGTCCCAGTTGAAAACATTTGAAGACGACAAATTAAATGTGGCTTAAACGATTATACGTGTTTTGAAAGGGTGGATAACTTTGTTGGAAACTTTTGTTTTTTTTAATACTGGTTACCAGCATTTTCTCAACGATGTTTTTAAACGGCTTTTTCATCAAGGTCGGTAAGACCTATTATTGGCTTAAGGGGTGGGGGTGTCCTTAATGATACGGACTTTGTGACAGGAAACTTCGGCTTGGATGACTAAATGCGGCACTGGTAATTATGGGTTGCTCTTTGGCAACGCTCCACCGAGCCTTGCACTTGGAAATCCTGCACAAACACTGTCAATTCAGAATAGAAATCAATGTCCTGATTAAAAATTTCTCACGATTTTCGATGATTTTCAAAATTACTCAATGCTTCGTATATAAAAAACGACTATCTACCATTAAGTTCTGAGCCTTTTTTTTTCAGTTAACTGAAAATATTTCGCTTATGCTTTTAACGACTTCTGTAATTTACGTTCTATTTACCTGTATATCACTTGGCCGACATCGTTTCCGTGTTGGAAAATTGTTGGTCTGCTCATCGTCGTCATCTGCTGGACGCTTGACACCAGAAAACAGGCTTCTTTTGATACAGGATTTTGGACTTATGTTTGTTTGGTTACTCTTCGATACCTCAATCTGTAAGGAAAGATAAAAAACAATATTATATTTAGTAGCCGTTTACTTCAACCCATTCCTGCAACATGACTATGCTTGAACATAAGCAAATTTACAATATAATTAACTCTTCTCAGAAAATTTCTCCTCGATTTACGGATCGTTAAATACTTGGTTATGAGTCATGTAAAGGCGGCTTAATGGATCTGCAAAAAATGTGGATCAATGTTAGCCAGTGCAGTCAGCGCAGGCTGACCCAGGCCAAAAGCTATTTGTCAATTTCATGTCAAAGGACCAGTCTACCTCATGATTAAACTTATTGTTCATCAAAAGAAATTTTATGGATGCATAAATATAAGATGAGATGTTTGGTATAATGCATAGCTGAGATGCATTTAGTGCCGCTTTTTCAGAGCATGGCTCAAATATAACTGAGCCATGCTCTGGCAAAAGGGGGCTTAATGCATCTCCGTAATCTATCATACCAAGCAAGACATAACACACTCATGGATCTATCACAGCCACTTTTTTAAACAACCGACTTATTCCTGAGGTAGACCGGTCCTTGGTCATACAGAAAATATACCAATAGCGAAAAGTTTCGGCCCAGGTCAGCCTGCGCGGACTGCGCAGGCTAACCTGGGTCGATACCTTTCGCAGATGTATGAAGCCCCTTTGTCACAGAGCATAGCTGAAATGTATCCCATTCACAAAGAATAATGTCTTTCATTTTATGTTATTTTCCTCATACCAATGTTAGGGACTTGTGCAGTTACTCGAAATGCTGAATAAGATAATAATGAGGGAGGGTTCCTACATCTCCGCGATCCATTATACCAGACAATTGATATGGAGCAACAAATTCTATTTCGTCTAACAACCCACTTAATTTGAAGAAATATGACAAATAGCAAAATTGTTCGACCCAAGTACGCGCAGGCTGACCTGGGATTACATTTCTAGCAAATGACAAAGTAAGAATTTCGAAATTTTAGAGTACCTTGCCGATAAAAATCAACATCATCAGTATTGATCCAAGATTTGAAACAGGAAAAGGAACTCTAGAAATCCATGAAAATGTTAATCGGGCGCCGCGATATACTTGAAATAATGTTGAAAAAGGCGATAAACACCATACAGTCCACCAAACAAACTGTCATTAAATCTTTGGATTTTGTGAGGGGAGTTTTCTTCGAGACGCTAAATATATTCAATTACCAACTCGTGTCATTTCTCCATTTACCACAATGTTCACAAATCCGAATTTGTGTAAGATGCAAAGACTAGCCCACAAAACGTTATGGTTTAAATGCTTTAAGGTTAATCCTTTAACCTGCTGCCGGGATTTTAACATGACTCTGGGCAGAAAGGTTTTTGAAAATGGTACAATGAGATACTGGTTATCAGCATTTTTTTCTCATTTTTCCTATAATGTTTTCTGCCTTATCCTAGAACTAAAGCTGTATCCAATTCTAGTTTGTTGTCTGCGGATATTTCGAATAAATACAGGTCTATGATATTTCATTCGGAAAAGGTTTAACCCTTTATCAAAAGACAAACTTTTATACTGCTCCAAAGTATTTGCAGACAAGTTCAAGGTGTCCCAAATGAAGAAATTTGCCCTTGATAGTGTAGAAAACTTTGTTGGAAAAAAAAGAGAAAATGCTGGTTACCAGCAATTTCTCCACTACCCACAATGTGTTCAAAAGCCTTCTTCAGGATTAAAATAGTAAGAATTGTGTTGTAGAGGTTTACGATGTGAAATTTTATATACATGTACTTACAGATAGGCCGTTTGTAACTCCAGTATCAACAGATTTACTGTAAGGTGTTATAATCTCGGCCAGTTCTTTCTCGTCCCAGTCTGTGGTTGTAGTTCTGACAGGCGAGTCAATCACATCGTCGAATAACTTCATTCTGTAATTGAAATATTAGATTTCTGAATCCTGTACCTCATGATGATATTCAAGTCCATATCAAAATTCAAAATATGCAGACGAAATGAAGTGGAGGATGAGGAAATTAAGGATAGAAGGAATACAGTGTTTGTTACTAGCATTTTGTCCTTTTCCCTTCAGGTTTTCAAAGGCCTTCCTCCCCTATGAAACTCTGAATCGTTTAGGTTAATTAGTTTATTTGATTTTCTGCACCTGGTACTTTTTGGTGAAAACATCTAGTTTTTTTTTCCCAGTCAAATCTAAGTAAAATGAAGTAATCGAAAACTCACGTGGAACTAAAGGCAAGTCTGGGTTGCAAATTACATTAGGAACCGTGCTCTGTGAAAAAGGGGCTTAATGCATCTGCAAAAGGTATCGACCAAGGTCAAACATTTTTCTTTTTAGATTTTATGGATCCATCATTATATGGCCTGCAACACGCGAAAAGGGGCATTCGGACATTTGCGTAAAGTGTCGTTTTGCGTAAAGTGTCGTTTCGGATCAGCCTGCGCAGTCCGCGCAGGCTACTCCGAAACGACACTTTCCGTTTTTATGTAATTTTCTGTTTTGCGCTAGTCTACAGTAGCACAAAATCTGATTTAGTCGTAAAGTGTCGTCTCGGATTAGCCTGCGCAGTCTGCGCAGGCTGATCCGAGACGACACTTTACGCAAATGTCCGAATGCCCCTTTTCGCGTGTTGCAAGCTATATGATAACTTGCTTGGTTTAATGCGTCAGATGCATAAAACCCTTTTTGCGCGATTATGGCTAGCGTTCAAGAAAGAAACAAGCAAATTGTTGTTATCAACAGAAGGGCATGCCAGTATTCTTGACTAGGACATTTAAAAAAGGATGGCAAATCCGATATTAACTTTTAAAGCCATAGGATTGAATAAATATGCTTACCGCATGGCCATTGCTTCTCTCCTTTTGCGATGAAAATGAATAATAAGATTATTGACGTCGTGATGCTATGTTGAGTACAGCGTAGAAACAAAATGATTTTGACCAACTGAAACGTTTCCTGCTACTTATATTCCGCATTGCAAGTCAAATTAGCCGGATGTCATTTTACACCGGAGGCCTTGAGAAAATTAAGTCAGAGTAACAGTATAGCAGACCAGGATATGCTCAAAGCCACGGGCACAGTAATTATCTCATGTATTAAATACTTATAATGTATGTTTTAAACGTAATTAGTGTAGTATGGGCAGTTTTACAAATGTTTGATGAGTTGATAAGTTATCTATTATGTATCTAGATTGTTTGTCATAACAACTCGATGAGGTGATAATAACATTGATTGAGTCAAGATTGAAATGATTCTTATGAATAATACTTTCATTAAAGGAAGGTAAGATGCATTATGTGGTAAAAAAAATGAAGTAAAATCAAGTTTTACTTGTTTTCGAATTCAATGATTATGTACTCAGATATAATTGTGTTAATCACACTATCTTGTATCATTGAGTATTTCTTCTAAAACATCTAGTTTTAAAACACTGCGGCATATGGCAGAAGGGCTCTTTTTTACTGAATTTTTTTTTCTGCTGTAATATTTGTACATCGATTATGTACCAAACTAAACTAGTATTTGTTAATTTATATTTCTAACTTTGATTGATTAATTGATTGATTGATGTTTTAGGCCGCTAACAATATTAGTTCAGTCATATCACGGCAACAGCTCACATATTCATGTATTTCCCCGACTTAAAGAACTTCTAATATCCTTTCTGATGCCAATTATGTCCGAAGATAACTCTTTTTCAAACAACAAAATTGTAGACTTGTCCAAATTGAAAGCATTTGCGTACGACCATTAAATTTGGCTCCGACGATAACATATGTCTTTGACAGGGTATACAAAAGCATTGGTGGAAAAAGGAGAAAATGCAGATTACCACTTTCTCATTTCCCGCAATGTTTTCAAAAGGCTGTTTCCTTCGGATCAGGACAGCACGGGACTTCGTGCTAGTTGGTTGAGTTGGATTTCACCGCCAAAGACTTTCCTTCAAAAGTTAACAAAAACAATCCCAGGTTTTTGCGACCTTTTGGAAGGAAGGTGTGCTGATCATTTTTTTCTCCTTTTCGCACAGTTTCCTTCCTTTCAAAGGCAAGTCGCATTGAGTCGCATTCATTTTGTCGCACTGTAAATGCTTTGAATTCGGACAAGTCTTAAAAAAATTTGCCCTGCCGGGTAGCTCAGTGGTTGGCGTACCTGACTAGTGACCTGGTGATTGCGGACTCGATACCCGGTTGAGGCATACTCTCATCCGGCCATTTTTCGCTTCTCACCTCTAACACATGTGAGAAAGCTGGAAGCGGCTTGGGGAAAAAAGTTGTGTCAGTACTGGTGCGAGAAAGCCAGGAACACATGCGTAGTTACACTGGCCGCCATGACATGACCTGAGCTGTTCACAAGGTGTTAGACTCAAATAGCAACAAACAATTAAACAAAAAAACAAAGAAAACGAGTTAAAAGTACAGTATTTTGCCCATCCATCCATCCATCTGCTTGTGACAGGCATTTTCTCCTTTTCCCACGACGTTTTTGACCCTGGCATGACAAATCGCATCGTTCGATTACTTTTTTCAGTTTGGGTAAGTCTTAAATTTGTTGTGTGATGAGGAGTTTCATTCCGAACAGTTTGTCCTTCTGCTACCACATTTTGAAATGAAAATAAAAATATACAGTTGATAATGAGTTGGAATAAAACAGACGTCTACAGATATTGTCGAAAATATGATTTGCGACTTTTATAGTACATCTAGTAAAAAATTGCAGCACATTTACGATATATGAAGATAATTTTCTTTCTATTTTTTCAGACGTACTTTTGGTTTCTTTATGCTGGAAAAAATTAAAAAAAAATGCTGTGCTTTCTTAATTAGGCCAGCACATATTGAGTTCATAGGGAAGACAGGTATGTTGAAATATGCATGAGCCATGCCCTAGGAAAAGGGAGCTGAATGCCTCTCCGTGATGTACATGTATTATACCAGGGAAATCATCTCTTAATTACGGATCCATAACAATTCATTTTGTTTTACAGTCGACTGAATCTGGAGGTAGAATAATCCTTAGACATGCAGTAAAATTTACACAAAGAAGAAAGTTTCGGCTCATGTCCGCCTGTGCGGGTCGATTCTTTTTGCGGATGCGTTAAGTCTCCTTCTCACAGAGCATGGCTCGCCTATATCAAGAAACCTATCTGTCTTGATTCTTCACCGGACTACATTTCAAAGCGTTTGCAGACAACATAATAAACGTGATTAAAAGAACTAGAAATTCATCTTTGGAAGGAAAGAAAACCTTGTGGGGGAATTATGACATCTTCCTCAGGGTCGTAAAAACTCTGGACTGTGTGTTAAAGGGTTAATCAGGTGTCACTGTATTCCTTGGAACAGACGGCATACATAATTATTGAAATGTGCTTGTACTAAGCAAACACCTGTCTCCAACAAGCACATTTTTAAATGTCCTTTGAGTGCTAGCTTAATCTTTTACCATTCTGTTTTCGAACGGAAGGCCAAGATGATGAAATGTACCTGTATGAAGTCTTTGCCAAACGATAAAATTTCAAACTTGTCAAAATTCAAAGTATTTACAAACAACAAGGTAAATGAAGCTATAATAGTGATAAATGTCTGTAAAACTATAGAAAACCTTGTGGGAAAAGGAGAAAATGCTGGTTACCAGCATTTTCACCTTTTCCCACAAAGTTTTCAATAGGCTATTTCTTCAGGGTCGTTTAAATTTGGGGTTGTACGGGAGAGCGGTAAGCAAGCACCTGGATCACTCGAAGCTGAAATGGTGGTAACTGTCTGTGAAAGTGTACAAAACCATTTGGGAAAAGGAGAAAATGCTGGTTACCAGCATTTTCTCCTTTTCCCGCAAGGTTTTCAAAAGTCTGTTTCTTCAGGGTCGTTAGAATTCGGGACCGCACGGCAAAGCGTTAATCAAGCACCAGTTTTAAAAAAGTATCATTATTTTTTTTTAAAAAAACAAATGACAAATATGCTGAGTTGTACCATGTGCTTTTCTTAAGCAAGCACATGTACGATTAAGTTCTTTAGAAACAGAAGGCCAAATATCATAAAAGGTACCGACATCTGTCTTAAGCAAGTTCCATTGAGTAAGTTCTTTAGATAATGAAGGCAAATTATGATAAAAGAAACCGACACCTGTCTTAAGATCCATTGAGTTTCTTGGAAACAGCAAGCCAATATGGTGAGAGGTACCTATATTAAGCATGCAACTGTCTTAACTCTTCGGCTGCTAAGCGCGACTCTGAGACCTTTTGCGGACAGTGTAGATTAAGATCAGACTGCACAGAACGTGCAGTCTGATCTTGGATCTACGCTGTCTGATTAAGAGATTTTTTTCTCCAAAAAATACCTTTGAAATAGTAAAATTGGCGTTTTTACGATCGGCTTGAAATTTTCATTTCACTTATTTAGCAGATTAGGGGCTAAGGAAATGCCATTCTTTTCCGTACGAACTGAAGCCCAGCATGTTGAAATGAAAGGTACTATGAAAGCTCAGGTCTTAAGCGAATGTCACTGAGATCCTTAGAAACAAAAGGCCAATAAGCTGAAATGTACCAGTATTAAGCAAGCGGGGGTTGTTTGGTCTAGGGTTGAGTTTGAGTGTACAAGCAAACGTTTCGGTGTGTTTATCGGAATCTATGCAGAACAAAGTCTCTAGTTTCATAATACGACACATTAAAGTCCAGAATACCGACATACTCTTCAAGTGTTCTGTTATAGAGTAATTCCTCCATACAATACAAGGCTTCGGGAGCAAAGTCCACGTGAAACTTGTTGGCAAATAGTTCCTCTCTGGTGGCAAGCGAAGGGAGATCACCCGTAGCAAACACACAAATACCACGGACCTGTTTACCATAGCAGTACCATTGGCCGAACCAGTTCTTAAAGCGAGCTATGAATGGATTCCGGACAGCTGTTATTCCGGGGTTTCCTGCGAAGAAAGTCGAAATTTTTTTTTAAAAAATTTACCCGACAAAATTTTTGGACTCGTCCATAATGAAAGTATTTGCAGACTACATAATAAATGTGATTAGATTGACTGAACTCGTCTGTGAACGGTTACCAGTATTTTCTCCTTCTCCCACGAACTTTTCAGGGGCTTTCTTTATGGTCATTAAAACCCGGGATTTTGTAGTGGAGTTGAAAACCAAACAAATAAACACACATCAATGTGAAAAGTGAAAAGTATTTTCCAGACAGCAAAGTACACATTTTGTATTGTACAAAAAGGCAACAGCCTTTTAACAGCAGCGATCCTTATTCAGTGAGCACCCTTTTATGTTATCTATATGACCTGCAACACGTGAAAAGGGGCATTCGGACATCTGCGTAAAGTGTCGTCTCGGATCAGCCTGTGCAGTCCGCGCAGTCTAATCCGAAACGACACTTTCCGTTTTTATGTAATTTTCTGTTTCACGCAAGTCTACTGTAGGACAAAAGCTAATGTAGTCGTAAAGTGCCGTCTCGGATCAGCCTGCGCAGTCGACACTTTACGCAAATGTCCAAATGTCCCTTTTCACGTATTGCATGCCATATTATTATAATACATCTGTTTAGAGTGTGAGCTCACTTAACTCTTTACCAAACGACACAATTTCAAATTTGCCCAAATTGAAAGCATTTGCAGAAACAAATTACCTGTTACTCAAACCATGACATTTGCCTTCCAAAGGATAGAAAAGGAGAAAATACTTGTTAACAGCGAAAAAGCTTTTCTCTCGGGTTAGTTAAAAGTCGTGATTGTGTGCAAAAGGGTTTCATTTGGTAAAGGATTCATTTCTTCCCTAGGGTTTACCAGTACTAGGCTGGGACATTCGAATGACTTATCCAAGTCTACATGCTGGAGTCAAGCGATTCAGCGACAGTCGAATCGGGGAGTCCCTGACCTGGAAGTTAAATCCTTGACCACTACGTCACAGAGGACATGATTCTTTACGCCACATTCGATATTATTTTAGTCAGAGCACGGCGATTTTGCAGAGGACACCATTCCGTAAAAATAAAACAACACTTAAAAGGGAGATAAAAATTTCATTACAGCCCGAGTAAAGTCCAAAAAATAGGTAATTTTCACCGTTTATAACTCGAAAATGTAACGGATAACCCATCACAACACACATATATAAGATCGGAGAAAACCCGAACGTGTCAGTTACTGCACTGGTTGCCATGATATACGTGTGCGAAAATGCATGTAGAAGCCCGTCGATTTCAGGAACGCCATTGATCGAGACAACCTTCGTTATCGTTCGTGTATATTCGAACTAGGTCTTCGAGAAAGTCACGTGATAACATTGCATCTCATTAGTGCTATGACGTAGTACACAGGACTATTGTCTACACTTCCAATATTATGTCATCGGAGAGTAAGATTGCTCATTCTGAACCTGTTTTCTTATTTAGATGTAGTAAACTCTTCCTGTATTGAAGATAAAGGAATAAGCGACGATCAGCCTGTGTCGTCGTTTCTGTTTACAATGTCGAGAAACTTAGTTTTTCAAGCCTAGAATGAGGACAAAACGATCAAGTGAATGACAGTTTTGTTTCGACGCATTGAATTATCACGAGGTGTTTACGTCACTATTACGTCACTGCGGAGATTTACGACGAAAATTCGGCTAACTGTCGGCGATCATCGATGTAAACAAACAGATAATGCGACACGGTAGGATCTGTTCTAGTTTCAAAATTATTTTTCCTGCCATTGACTGGAACTTTTACGAACTGCACCTTTACATATCCTTAAAGTAATAATAATCGCCATATTTTTACATGGTAAAAATGAAATTTACTTTTACCTTATAAACAGGCCTTTTTTCATTTGGACTTTACTGTGACTTTAAACAGAAACAGAAAATACTTTTGTGGGCGGCGCCCGGTATCTGAAGGCTTGGATTGTAATACAACGTATTGAAGAAAATCTCATCCGGGTGTTTAACATGACGTGACCAGGTCAGCAAGTCTCGTGCTGTCTCGTTGTGGAGAACAAAGTCAACAAAATCTCGTGAGAGAACCACGTGGACTGCTCCTTTAATAGGTACAAGACGATGTGGTGGAAATCCGGAATCTTTCAGTCTGTAGAACACTGGGTAATCCCTGTAGAAGATAACAAGAAATACAGAAACTTTTTTTATAATAGTAATACTTTTGTGAAGCGTTTACTAAAGAAACCATTTCGGGAAATGGAGAAAACGCTAGTTACCCCTTGGTGCTTGCTAGACAATTTGCCAGACATCATTCTACGTTTGTCAAAGTTGAAAGTATTTGCGGGTGACACACCAACCCTTCACTTACTAAATAACAAACATGAAACTTTCATGTCGATAGTAAAAACCAAAATGTTGCTATTTCAAAGGTATTTTTTTTTTTTTTGGGGGGGGGGACCCAATATATCCTTATCGGACAATGAAGGTCCAAGATCAGACTTCGCGTTCTATGCAGTCTGTTCTTGATGTACACTGTCCTGTCAAAGGTCAGTGAGTCGAGCCGAACAGCCTTACGGTTAAATATAGCTCAGGTAATAGAATCTGTCTTGAAAAGGATAGAAAACATTTTGGGAAAAGGAGAAAATGTTGGTAAATGGGTGAAATTATGTTGTGTTTGGGTCTCTTTGGTTTGTTTTCACAAACTCATAAAGGATATCTCAACCCGGAAAGCAAGTGAAACGTTTAATCCTCTGCTGAACACTTCCGTTTTAATAGCTCCCAGGAAGAAGCCTTTTTAAAAAACATTGCTTGAAGGCGATACAATGCTGGTAACCTGCATTTTTTCCTTTACTTACATTGTTTTCAACCCTGTCGAATACAAATTGCATCATTTGAGACACATAAAATGCTATAGTCAAATGCCTTCAGTTTGACTTCTGGTAAAGAGTTGATACAAAAAATACAAGCCAATTTATAGTACCTCACTGGGAATTTTTTCTGTAAGATAAATACAAGTATTTTCTTTTCCCCACAGTGTTTTAAAATTTGGTCTGTTGAGAAATGACAAAGTTCGTGTGGAAGGTAAACTAGCCAATTTTGGCAGAATAAAAGCTAAAAAATGATTACCTACTTCCTTCCACATTATTGCCACCTTTCATCGATCGTAGAATTTTCACCAGCTCGTAATTTGTCCGTAAAGGATATTCTTGCCCTGTCAGATTTATCCAGTACCTCCACGTGACTGACTTGTTCCACAATTCTTCTAAACAAATCAGTTCGTGTTCAAGTACTGAGAAATCTCCCCACCGTACGTTTACAGATTTTTTCGCAATGAAAACGTTTCCAAAGCATCTTGCCAAACGTCGGACGTTAGAATGAAGCGTCGTATCTTACTTCCGGTCCACGTGAATGCAATAAACATTTTGGGGTCTATAAATAGCTCGTAGTAGCATCTCTATTTGAACGAAATCTCTGTATACCAGAATGCTGTATGCTATCGGGAAGTCTCTCTCCACTTCCGTTAAAGGGTCAGTCACATATCCCATATTGTTAATAAGTTCATCGCATGAAGTCATATCATTTTGAAGCTCCTTCTCTTTTCTCTCTTTGTAAATTAATGCATTATCTCGATACATCTCTTTGTACCCAGCAAATTGACCTAGTCGTATCACTTCAGCACAGTTTACGGAAAGACCCGACTTTTTCCGAGAGGGAAACCTGTAATGTGGATTCCGTGAGATAACACCTGTTTCGATGTATAGATCAAGAGGTTTTCCATGTCGGTGTTTTGCGTTTGTTCTAACATTCAGAATGTCTGAGTCAAGTTGAATTATCTGTCTTAGATTGCAGGAAACGCTCCTTACATATTCCGATCGAAACTGATAATATTGCCTACTCTGAAATACGATGAAAACAGAGAGAGAAATCGCTAAAATTCTTAGACCAAGTACTGCCGTTTTGTCCTGATTTCTGCATACCAATCGCTTTAACTCCATATTAATAGTCAGAAGGCTTGTTGAATTACTTGACAAAAATTCCTGAATGAATAAAAACCAGTATAATATGACATTCATGAAGATACATTCACCCGCACCTTATGAACCACGTGCCTTTTATGAATAACGTGCATTGGCAGACACTGTAATAGTGCCAGGACCTGCGTTCACCGATATTTTACAGTTGCGTTCTTACTCTAATTCTAAATCTGCGATTGAATGGTGTTGTACGCCGCTTTCGACATTATTTCAGTCATATCACGGCGACAGCTTAATTACTTATGCTTTTTCTGGATTTCACCGGTATTAGGCTAGGGTTCTGAAGTGTCTTGTCCAAGGACACTCCTACGAAAAACCCAGTAGATCAAGTGAGGCTCTAACCCTTGACCACCAGGTTACGAGCTCTAGACTTTCCCAACGAGCCACGCAGGACCACTCTCTAAATCTTCAAAGTAACACAATTTTGATCTTCCCTCTTCACGACACCTTTGTTTGTGTGTATGGCAAATAATGCCTTTTTTTTTAATCATTGTTTCACCTATATAATGGCGGCCAAGGTCACAGGCTGTTTTTCCACATGACAACGGCAAAACAACGATCAACCGTTAGAGAGAAATGAATTCGTCACAATAACTATCATTAATCCTCGGAAAGAAATATGCCTGGGTGAGGATTCGAACCAGCGACCCATTTGGAATTATCATCGTTTTTTCATGGCCTTTTTAACTATTAGGCCGTTAAGTGCGAGTCTCCGACCTTTAGCGGACAGTGTAGATGAAGATCAGACTGCACAAAACGTGCAGTCTGATCTTGGATATACACCATCCTATGAAGTGATATTTTTCTCCAAAAAATAAGTTTGAAATAGCATCATTTCGGGTTTTAATCATCGGCATGAATATTTCATTTAAATTATTCATCAGGTTATTTGTTAAAATACTCTGTAATTGTCAACAACATCTTTAATAAATGAGGATAATCCATGTGAAGTAAAGTTTGATGTACGCTTATTTACTTTAAACTGGTCAACAGCGGCCAAGAGTAAACAATGCTGGTGTTAAAATGCACTTTAGTATAAATCGTACCATTTAAAAGTATGAAAATCATTATGAAGATAACATTCTGTTTTGTGTGGTCGGTCAAAGTGTTAGGTGCTGGCAGAAAATTGAATTTTAAAACAAGATATAAAGCTGCCAAGTCGCTCTATCTTTTTTTTCTTACGTTTCACCTTATTTTAAAATTCATTCAGTAACAGATTATCATTTTCACAACAGATTGTCATTTTCACAACTTAATTCGGAAGGCTACTGTACGTTTAACCTACACAAACTCTAGTTTTAAAGACCTTGACCCGAGACCGATAGCGCAGTCGTTAGCTTACAAGACTCGAAACCAGGAGTCGCAGGTTCGAATCCCTAGCTCGGCCAATTTGTTTCGTAGGACTGATGATAGTCCTTGCGCGACAGGGTGCATTCCTCTCTTACCACTTATCATTGTTTCAATAATGGTTATGTGGAAAAGCAGCTAAAGGCTTGGAAAGAAAAATCATCATAATTTCATCTTCAAAACGGCCTTATTTACCATACAAACAAATGACCCCTAGGAAAAACGGATTTTCAAAACATTATGAGAAAAGGAGAAAATTATGGTAACCACACAGACTAATCAAGTCCAGAAATAAGACCTTAATTATTGCAATAGCATGGTTGCTTTTGTTTATAGTGTTTCTGAAAAGCAGGCAGTGTAGATCAAAGATCAGACTGCACTTTATGTGCAGTCTGATCTGGTTCTACACCGGCTGCAAAGGCAACTATGATTGTGAAAGGTGCTAAATGGCTAAAGGCTTGTAACCGAAAAATCAGACTTTACGTTCAGTGCAATCTGATCCTGATCTCTGCAGTCTACAAAAGGCCCTGCTTTCGCTTGTATCGCTTAGAGAGTAAAGTAGCCTGAATCAACGCTAAGTTATTTGTTTGATCTTTCATGAAAGTTTTCAAAACGTTCACATTTTCAACATTGAAAATGAATAAATAAAGAGCGAGCTGGCATTGATCAGAAATGAGAGAGAAAGACAGAGAGAGAGAGAGAAAGAGAAGAAGAAGAAGAAAAGAGAAGGGGGGTTTACAATAAAGCATCTCTTATTGCGTTAACTCTTTACCACGCAATCCTGATTTTAAACCCAGAGAAAAGAAGCCTTTCGAAAACATTGTGGCAAAAGGAGAAAATACTGGTAAACAGCATGTTTTCCTTTCCCCCATTATATTTTTGTCGTCTCATCAAGAAATGAAAATACAAAATTCTTACAGCAAATATAAACTACTGTTACATAACAAAGAAAGTTTTATGAAGTGAAAGTGATGTTTTTATGACAAAAAATAATCAAACTAATCATTCACGTCAACAAACCGACGAAGTTTTAACAAACCCGTCAGATACATAAAAGATAAAACTTCATAATTAGTCAAACATTTGTAAAACTGTCCATTCTACACCGATTAATCTGAAAACAAACATTATAACTAATTAATACATGAGATAATTACTGTCCCCGTGGCTTTGAGCATATCCTGGTCTGCTAGACTGTTACTCTGACTTAATTTTCTCAAGGCCTCCGGTGTATAATGACATCCGGGTAATTTTACTTGTACTGCGGAATATAAGTACGGGGAAAAGTTTCTGTAGGTCTGAATTCGTTTCTAACACTACACAGTTCAACAATTCTGTAACGGAATAAGATATCTCAACATTCATTTCGAAAAAAGAAACAAAATGGCTTTGAGGTAAATAACTTCCGTTTTTTTTTGAACTCTTGGTAGAGCAGGCGGTAGCGTACAGACACGCTTGTTGCTGGAAAAGGTCCTGCCCAGCGGTAGTGAACGCTCTCACACCACCGATCGTTTTTCCGACGCTTGTTTAGTGGAAAGCAACCAAAAAAATTATTCAATTATGATCAATCGCACCTCTCAATCAGGTGAAAAAAGTCGGGAATACCGTCATTTTTTTAATAACAATTGCAGACAACGGTGGTAAAAAGAGCATGGCTTATACATGTATATCATACTGAAACTCAAAACAAATTAAAGTCAGCATGTCCAGTAGTGCAGTTTGATCTTAGTCTTGGCTATTTGCAAAAACAAACGTCTTGGCAAATTGCTCTTGGAGGCCAAGAAATTAATTTTGCTTATGCAATTGAAACTAACGATACAATACGAATTAGGAATTTCGTTAGATGTTGAATTTAGAATAGAGAGGGGTCGTAGTTTTTATTTCTTGATCAAAAGAAGATCTTGCATCTTGTCTTTATGTGGAATTCTGATGGTCCGAAACATATCGATCACTCGACTTCATATATTCTACGCAGAATCGAATAGCTATTTATTTATTTAAAAGCTATTTATTTTCAATTACAGAAAGAGATTATTCGACGATGTGATTGACTCATCTCCTAGATCTACAGCCACAGATTGGGACGAGAACGTACTCGCCGAAATTATTACACCGTACAGTAAATCTCTGGAAACTGAAGGCAAAAACACAGCTGATTTTTCTGTAAGTAAAGTACAATTTATGGTTCAAAACGACTTTCTTCAAATATCCTGAGCAAGAAGGCTATTGAAAACTGTAATTTCCTTCTTTTTTCCACATTTTTTTCCAGACAAAGATCTCTTCTATCATTTAATGCAAATGTGGCAGCAACAGTTAATTTTTTTTTATTTTAGACAATGCCGTCATTTCAACTGTTTCTTATATGTTGCCAGTAAATGGTTTTATTAAAGACCCATCTGGAATGTTGTCGCACGGTAAAGGGATTGCAGTTGAATATCAAATCGGTTTCTACCCAATCTGTCCGACCCAAGCTAGTTTTGTGAACATCGTGACAAATGAAAAATTGTCACTAAGTTGATATACTTAGAACTTAATTAGATCTCCGGTTTCAGCATTAGTTCATGCTGACAACCCATACATGTTAAGCAGGAGAATGTAACCGTGCGTTTTTAGGGATGGATAATAAAAGGACTTAAAACAATGATGCAATTGTAGATGCATAAAATATTGAAAAGTATTCAACAGTATTCGTGAAAGGATTAAAAAAAAAAAAACAACATTTGGTGAAATTGACCTATTCGCGGTATAAGTTGCTAAGTTCTGATAACATTCTCCTAATTTTTTTTTTGATAACATTGTTGGAAAAGCTGAAAAACATGGTAACAAGCATTTTTTTCCACAATACCATCCTTTCAGAAACAGGCCCTTTCATGCTAGCACGTAATTTGTCATCTGCAAAAGCTCGAATATGGACTGGTCTAAATTTGGTCGTTGGGAAAAGATGTATTAAGATTGTTTAAGGATAGGGAACCCTAATGGGATTCTTGTAACAACGCCTTTTTTCGCCAAAAAAACGCACAGATTCGGCTAAGACTCGGGTAATCCGTAATCGATCGGCCGATACACGCTGGTTCCCCGCATCGATTACGGATTGCCCGAGTATTAGCCGAATCTGTACGATTTTGCGATGAAAGGCAGTGTTACACGAATCCCATTAGGGTGCCCAGTCCTAAAACAATCGGTTGTACATCTTCAAATCTTTTCCCAACGACCAAATTTAGACCAGTGCCTTATCCTCAAGTAAACAAGAATATAATGATGTTATTTCATCTTTCAGATTGAGATACCAAGATGCAAGCGAACAAACACAAGCCCTAAATCTGGTATCAAAAGAAGCTTGTTTTCTGGAATAAAGCGTCCAGCCGATGACGACGACGATCAATTCAATAACATTCGAGCAACAAAACGACGTCGACAAAATAACACAGAGGTAATTCATTTATGTATATCAGTGAACCATGCCCTGTACAAATGCGGTTTGATGCATAAGAGTAATGACCCAAAACGGTAACGACCCATTTCAGCCTGACAAGGATGCGCAGGCTGACCTGTGTCGAAACTCTTTGCCTCTCATTGTTCATTCGGTTCTTAAACAGAATGCATTTTATGGATCTATAATCATAATCATATGAAGACTTGCTTGGTATAATAAATAACGGAGATACACTAACAGATCCCCATGGAGCAACGGTTGATTACGTATTCTAAATGACATCCAAATACAGGACAGTAAGTAAATCAACCGTTTATGTGTCAAGACTATTTCGTCAATTTAATGGCACAAGGGCTGATTGCGCTGCACAATCCAGCTCTATCTGTAATAAACTGGTTCTACGTTAGTTCCCTGTATTTCCTAGAGTTAGAAGGCTGTCCGAGACGTTAATACTGAAAATCATATTGAATGTAAAAGCAGACAATTGATTGTTGATTGTTGATTGTATGGTGCTACCGGGCTCGGCATTTGTAGACGATAAATTATATGCCACTCAAATTAAGATTTTGAAATATTTTGAAAAGTGAACTGCTGGTTACTTTTTGTTCAAAAATTTATCAACCAACGTTGAATAAGCAGCCTTAACTGTATTCTCAACAGTGGCATGAGTTAATTTTGCATTCGTTTTCTTACCAGAATTCGTCAGAATGTATAATCGATGCTGTTGACAAACTGGCAACCGATACAGACCTCGTTGCTGACGGATCACGTGACTACACATTACCCACAATTCCCGGGAAGCACAGTGACCTCAAGTCTATATCCGCTGAAACACTCGCCGATGTCTTGAAGGGAGAGTACGACGACAAGCTCGGTCACGTGACAATCGTTGACTGTAGATACCCGTATGAATACGAAGGAGGCCACGTAAAGGGAGCTGTCAATCTCTACACAAAAGACAATGTTTACAGCTTACTGCAGAAATCAACTACATCAGACAAACCTCATGTACTGATCTTCCATTGTGAATTCTCCTCCGAACGTGGTCCAAAAATGTAAGTACACGTAACCAAATTGTAATTGAAAAATGGAACTCTTCTCCAGGTAGTGCATGTAAAAATATATTATATGTATATATTATGGTACACGAATGCACGAATACTTGTTCTATCATATGAAAGACAAGTACAATCACAAGAGTCACAACTTACTTGTTGTCTGCAAATGCTTTGAATAAAGTCAAGTCTCCATTTTTCTCGTTTGGTTAATACATGTTTACACGTCTGTATTTTCACTCTGTACACTATAATGATAATGTATGGTGGTAAGTACTGAAATGAATTGTCTGTTCTGTCAATCAAACCATTCCGAATTTTCACGAAGGCATTGTGGAAAAGGAAAAAACACCAATCATTCACAAGTTACAACTAACTTGTCGTCTGTAAATGCATTGAATTTAATCAATTCTCCGTTTTTGTCCTTTGGTAGAGTTGACACATTTACGTCTATATATTTTCGCGCTGTATACTATGATGATAATGTTGTGTGGTGTTGCATTATGGACCGCTGGCCTAAGTACTAACTAGTTAGTAACTAACTCTGTCCTGTTCAGTTAATTTTGAAGCTGTTGATTGCGACTTAAGGTTTTTTTGCGGACACGGAGATCTAGATCAGACTGTATCAACACAAATACTTTTAATTACTGGTTTTTTGTTTTATTATCATCGATTAAGTTGCTTAAAGAGCTGTAGAGCGACTGATAAATATTGATAATCAACTTACACTATGGTACACGAATTCATGTACAGCTCAACTTTTTTCACCAGTATGCAAAGTGATAATCGACACCAGAAAGAAAAATAAGAAAACAAGAAAATTGTTTGATATCCTTGTGTCAATTTCGCAGAATAACAAAAAAAAAAAAAGTGTCAAAAACCTTCATTACCTTTGATTCATTGGTAACATTTGCCTTTATTACAGGTACCGATTTCTGAGAAGCCAAGACAGAGAACTCAATAAAGACAATTATCCAAAACTCAACTTTCCCGAGATTTATCTACTTGACGGCGGCTACAAGACTTTCTACTTTACACAAGAAATGACGTCAGACTTATGCCAACCAATGAACTACAAACCTATGTTACACGCAGATCACGGCAAAGATTTACGTCACTTCCGTAAAAAGTCCAAGTCCTGGACAGCAGGAGAGAGCAAGAAACCACGTGCCAAGTTTAGCAGACGAAAGACATTGAACTTTTAAACTCACTTTTAATATTGCTCTTAATAGTGCTATCTTATCTATTGTATTTGTTGTTACTGCTGTTGACTGTTTGTTGTGCTATGTTGTGCTGTGTTTGTTAAATACTATTGTTTTTGAAAGTGAAGAAAAACATGAGTATGAAAATAAATGCAAGAAAAATAAACCTAGAATAGTTTGTTGAATTATCCCGACATAATTATGAGTTCATCAATTCTCTATTTAAAAGGATGCTCGAAGTCTTGCGCAGAGGACGAATTTAAAAATTATAAATAAAATGTATCTTTAATTCATACATTAGCATATATAAACATTTGTAGCCAAAAGAAAACAGTGTTCGTTACGGGCCACATTAATGATCATATATGGTCTGCTGCTAATGAAAGAAAATAGCTTTTACAACCTTGCTTTTGAAAACGTGAAGATAAGAGAACATGCTGGTAACAAGCGTTTCCTACCCGCAGTCTGTTCTTTCCAATGAAGAAATCCCAACACGGTCGTCAGCAAATGATTGGCTGGCAAACATGTAAAGACTGCATTCAACATTACGGATATCATGATGTTGGAAAATAGGCAAGTTCCTTTTGTTTCACAATTTTAATAGCTGTCCATACCAGGAATGTAAAAATAAGCAAGAAGCGGATTAAATGCATATAAATGATACATGATACCAAGCGAATAACCGTAATAATAATAAATCCATTTTGTCTTCCGATTGAATCTTAAGGTAGAATGGTCCCTTGCAATGCAGACAAAAGTTTCGATCCAGGTTAGCTTGCGTAGACTGCACATCCTGACAGGATGTGTCTCGGTGTTATGTGTTAAACATGAATAATCCAGAGGTTTTTGCTTCATTCCTCAACCGAAGCACTGGGATGCCGTTGTAGAATCACACGGCCGATCTTAAACCTGGTATTGGTGAAATCCTGTACCGTGCGGTGTTGCCGTGGCTTAAAGCAGCCCAAAACACCAATTATCAATGGGTAAGGCATTGCATGGTAAAAGAAGGTGAATAGCCTTTTTCGAATTTTCATACGTCATTAAAAGAATATAGGAGGGCTAATAGATGGCTTGTGAGCCTCATATATGGCTTGCAACATGCGAAAAGGGGCATTTAGACATTTGCGTAAAGTGTCATCTCGGATCAACCTGCGCAGTCCGCACAGGCTAATCCGAGACGGCACTTTACGACTACATTACATTTTGTGCTACAGTAGACTTATATTGTGCTACAGTAAACTTACATAAAAAACGGAAAGTGTCGTTTCGGGTTAGCCTGAGGGGACTGCGCAGGCTGATCCAAGACACTTTACGCAAATGCCCGAATGCCCCTTTTCGCGTGTTGCAGGCCAATTACTATAAGAGTTTGACAGACAGACTAAATTATTAACAACTAAATCCCCTTCAGTACTAGCAATGTTTGAAGGCCCAAATGCCTTTTAAAAAAAAAAAAAAGAAGTTCTTCTGTTGACCGTTTAGAAAGTCCTCCACTGCCTGTACGTCATCATTCTGACCGAAAGTGTTTATCTTTTTGGCCATTTCAATTTTAGATATTCATGTAAAAGAATTTCAGTTTTAGATATACATGCATAGACTATTTTCATTTGGTCAGCTTGCTCGAAAAGTTAAGCGTTTTGAAAGAAAACTAGGCAAGCGACTCAGTAAAGGTACAAGGACATTGCCACTATAGTGTTCGTGTTGTCTCCTCTACTGTGATGTGATCCTTAGACCTGTCTATAGTGCCACACAGCTGCTTTCTAACAATGTCTGCATCTATTCACACAATGACATAATTAAAAAATAAATAACTCCTTGCTGTTATAGTCCAAGTTAGAATGTCTTATTACTGGTTGAAAGCTGCTGAACAATGAATTATCCAAATCACCATTGCGTTGTTCAACTCAGACACACGAACTTGACGTCAAAATATGACCGGCGCACTGGCAAAAGCATCAGGCAAACCTCGGGTGATACGGTGATCAAGTCCCTAGGCCGTATCACGCAGCTTTATATGTACCTACACGGTACATTTCTTCGCCGGAATTACACCGTTTTACCGTTTTTTAAATTGTAAAGCTCCTCTTTAAAAAGAAAACACGAGTCACAATTTTCTATCGATATCTTCTAAGAAGATTTTTTTCGACAATCAGGATGTAGATTCAATTTTAGCGTGGTTTATCAATTCTGTTGGTAGCTTTCATCGACAGATCGATAGATGTGAATAACTTCACCTTGGTTGTTCGTGTCAGTGCTAGGCAATTTACACGGGCGCCGCTAGTTTAAGATGAACACTTCTTTATACAGACGAGGTTAGATGTAGGTACGGAATCGGTCGAGTTGTGACGAGTGTGGCAAAAGGGTTTAACTTTTTTAATTTTGTTCCCGTCCAAATTGAAAGCACATGAACTGTAAACAGAACTAGATGTTACTAAAGTGGTGGGACTTGTCTCTCAGAGGGTACAAACCGTTGTGGGAAAGGAAGAAAATGCTGGTTACTAGCATTTTCTTTTTTTCCCTCAATGTTTTCTAAAAGCCATCTGTCTCTGTATTGTTTAAACTCTACATTAGAGGCCTTATGCATCGCCGTCATGCATTTTACCAAGCCAGTCAACATTTTGTGTGCCAACCTTTGACGTACAGCAAATAGTTTCGATCCGTGTCAGCTTGCACGGACTGTGCAAGTGCATAAGGCCCTTTTTTTTACAGAGTATTATCATATGAATATTGAAATTTGAGCATAGCTGTTGACGTACATGTACGTGTATGTTGAATAATCATCATAGGTGAATTTGATTAGTTGCTATATATTTATTTTTCCAATAAACATTTAGACACAAAGAGCGGAAAACGTGTAGATCTATTAGCGAATTTCTTCTTATCTCTTTACCAAAAGAACAAAAATATTGACTTGTTCAAATCGAAAGCATTTGCAGACGACAATTTAGATTTGGCTCTAATGATAGAATTTGTCTGTGATAGGATAGAAACACTGAGAGAAAAGGAGAAAATGCTGGTTTCCAGCATTTTCTCCTTTTCCCACAATGTTTTCAAAAGACATATTTCAGGGTCAAGGATCGATGATAGTCATTGCGACAGGTTCCATTCCTTTCTAATCCGTGATCATTGATCATTCGATGATGACTATGTGGAAAAGCAGCACGTTGGAACAATAATTAGGACAATAATTATAATGATTAAAAAAATATGGATTTTAACACCTCATAAACAACAACGATCACACAGCCCCAAGGAAAACGGATTTTCAAGACATTGTGAGAGAAGGAGAAATTGCATTTTCTTTCCAACAATGATTTTGACCCTTCAAAGACATAAATTGATACTTGAGGACACCGTTTTCAATTTTGAAATTTTGTCGGTGTGAAATTTTCTTTTTAATGCCTAATACGCTCGTATATAAACTCGACTTTTTTTTGTCTTCTACTGAAAATTATATTAACTTGAATTTTAGAAAGATTATGACCTTTCATTACATAACCTTTTACAGTGTAATACAACCAACTCGACTTCTTTCCACAGCTAAAATTACAAAACACATGAACAGTGCCCTGGCAAAATGGTGTATAATGCATCTCCTTTATCAGTTTATACCATGAACGTCATCACATAATTATGAATCCATGAAATTCAACAGGATGAATCATGCCAAAGGATCGTCTTGGAGACGATGGACTTGCAGAAAATTTACAAAAAACAAAAAGAAAAATATATATATTGGAGTCAGGTCAAACTGCACAGACGGCTGATTGGCACTGAAACTGTAGGAAAAAAGGTTTTATCACTTATTCCAAAAGAAAGAAAGAAAGAAAGAAAGAAAGAAAGAAAGAAAGAAAGAAAAATACCTAAGGGAAAGGGGGGGGTATTATACTTTTTCATAACTGCTTTATGTTCATATTTTTATGAAATTTATATTGACCTTATATTAGGATTTATAAGTGCATTTATCTCCAAGTTGTTTTTCGACAGAGGCAATTGAACGTTAATTTCATTATTTTTGGAGTCATTGGCTTTATTTTTTTTTGTCAAGAGTATAACCTTCAGAGTATGGCTATTTATAGTTAATTGACTTCTGACTTTCAACTGTTAATAGCTAGTTCTAAACTCTGGTCAACTCTGTTCGGTCAATCCCTAGGCATGTCAAAGGACAACCCTACCTCATGACTTCGTCTGTTGTTAGACAAAATGGATTTTATGGATCAATAATAACATGAAGATTTGCGTGGTGCAATGCCTTACACACTGTTTTGCCAGAGCAGGACTAAAATCATTTTCAACCCTTTTCTCGACTTGCATCTCGCAAGCCACTTTTCTAAACATCGGGCTAGCTTTTGTATGGCTTTTCAGGAAGATTTGGGCCGAAACCGTAAATGAAAGTCATCTGAGATGAGAGTGCTTATTACTTCATTTATATACTAATAACTACGAGTACTAACAAGGTACTAGTACTAACTAATACAATTTGCACAAGATAGTTACGGGTCATTTTTCTTTCGCAACCAACATCAATATCGATGATAGTTGAAAAGCTTCAAATCTATGGATATATGAGATGCCAAAAAAAGTTCACAACAAAAAGTTGAACAGTATGAGCAAAATAAATAAAGGCATGAATAACACAAGGTGAAATTGACCCATCGGCGGTATAAGTTGCTTCGTTCCGATACAACGAATTTACCCTTTACCATCAATCCCAAGTTAAAACGACTCCGATACAGATGTCTGTCCTGACAGCTTTCATATGGGCTGGTCTATAATTGTATCGTCTGGAAAAGATTTAAAGATTTCAATCAATTCTGCCCGAAATCTGATACCAAAAGAAGCTTGTTTTCTGGAATTAAGCGTCAAACTGATGACGACGCTGATCAATTCGGTTATCTACCAGCAACAAAACGAGGCCGACAACATGAAATAGAGGCATTTGTTTTTTAACTAAGTTCTTTTTTGAGAAATAAGAGAATTAAATGAATAAACGCGTTATCTGTTTTTAAAGAATATTACGTCAAAGTAAGTGCTGAATCTGTTATTTCTTTCAGTTAAAAATTGTCAGGCTTCTGCATCAATACTACTTGGATAAATCACTGCGACAGTTTATTTGTTCTTTCATCTCCGCAGTTTAAAGTTTTTGCTCTACGGTATATTAGTGAAGGACAACATATTAGACTTGGCATCTATCTTTGATTACAAAGCGACATCCAACAAGCGTATATTTGTAATACAAGCATTGATAAGGAATAAAATAATTCGTGAAGATATTTTACCATTTTTTTACAAACCTGCGGAAAGAGGCTCTTGAAAAAATGTTTGTAACTAACGATTTCCTCCCTTAAATAAGAACAAAGCATTAAAACAACAATTTCGTCAACAAAAAATTCAAGTCGAGGATACGTGAAACATTTTGTAGTAGTCTATGGTAAACAGTTGCTTTTACATTGTGGGAATCATTTTTTAGCAAAAAAGACATTATCTTAAAAGCAATCGTCCCTTTTTCTGCAAGAATTTATCAAGGGATCTTGACCAGGATAAAAAATTCCACATTTGTATGATACATGATATGTTTTAATACTCAATCAGAGCATTACAAAAGTCCTTTATAAAAAAAAATAAAGGCATTTAACAAGCGAAACGTAACATACACAAAAACAATCTTCACTGAAGAGTAATTTATCTAAGTGACCAGATAAATTCAAAGTATGAATCAAGTTCCTGTAGTTCTCAGAAGTACGATTGGTAACTCAGAAGTATTGGGCTTATTTTCACCCAAAGCTCTGGAATGAAGTAGTAGTACCGGAACTCCAGCTTTGTATAGGTAAAAGCAAAGAAACACATTGATAAGCGAACTGCTTCCGTAACCGAAATCAGCGTCCACACCATCATTGTGGTAGATTTTAATAATAAGATGCTTAATTGGATAGATGTGGGTAATACTGTAAATCGAAGCATAAAGGCGAGCTCATAATTTATGTTTGAAGAACCACGGGCTCAGAAAAAAAATCAGGGTACAAAATATGGATAATACTGTAAATCTAAGCACATAGGCAAGTTTATATTGGTTATATATGTATAAACATTTCTAAGCAAACAACACTACTACAAACGCAATCGTTCCTGAAATAAATTCTAACCTTCCATTCAGCACATTAAAGTCTGTAGCTAACGGCGTAGATTCAGATCAGACTGCACAAAACTTGCAGTTTGATCTCCGATCTACATTGGCTTTTGCGACGGAAATGTACCTAAAAGAGGCTATCTGTTCTGTACTTCAACAACATATTTTTTTGTCAAACGCAAAGCATACAGCAGACCCTAATCGGTTCAAATCGTAATCTTTCCATGACTCATCTATGTAACATCTAAGCACTGTCCGTATGGGAATGATCCGCCGCTTAACCATTGGAAATGCTCAATGGCCATTCTGAATAGAAATCGTAGTCTATTTCTAAATCAAGATACAACGGGATTAATGATTCGCTAAACCATTTGAATAATAAGGGAATTGGTCTCCTGATCTGATACAGACTTGCACGCTGTCAACCAAAATAACCCAGCAAAAAAGCTGTTAACGTTGCCAACACAATGGCCAGGATATTCAAAACTCTGCCCCACGTGGCATTCTGCTCAAGTGACGTCATTTTCTTTCTAATTTCTGCCTTCTCCTCAACTGTGACGTGATCCTGAGTCCTGTCCACAGTGCCACACAACCAGTTTCTTAAATACGTTCTGCATCTATTCACACCTGTAATTGTTGTAATTGAAGCAATAAGAAAAAGGTTTTTTTTTTTAAATTTTTTTTCCTTTTTTCAAGGCTTTCTACACGAAAAATGTTTAAAACAAGATAACCTTTACAGAGTTGGATAAGCTCGTATCAGGATGTATCTATAGCATTCGTTGCACCATTCTAAGGGACAAATTTGATACAGAATTTAGATTTATTATCTCAGTCATACACACTTGTCAAAATATTGATATTGAAACCGGAGAGTATCTCGCCATCGTTTTACAATGTGAAGATTAAGTAACAAATCAATTTGATAAGGTGTTACTTTCGTCTCTAAAATGACACAATATTACATGTGCATAGCGCCCGATCTGTATTATTATGACAGTCGTTGATATTTAGCCTTTGGTATGAAATGTATCTTGTAAATCAATTGCTCGGCCAATTCCACTCCTTCACTCCTGAATCAATCGGCCATTCAGGACAAAATAGACAGGAGCGCGTAGTATACACAAAAAGTAAGCAATCAAATTGACCAACCTGAATGATAATCTGGTTCTTCTATTTGCATATTGTTAGGTATAGACGACGCATTATTTGCAGTATTCTCCTCTTCATCTTCGTCATCTGTAAGTTCCGGTTCCGGTACGGCTTGACGTGTCCACCATGTGACTCTGTATAGCTGTAAAAAACAAATAGTACCTGCACTTGTAAAGTCTTACACTGCTCGGCAGTCTTTTATAAAACATTAAATACTCCAGTGTTTTCTACACGAATATTCCATAAGTGGATAATAAATTATTTGCGCTTAGCGAATCACTTGATGAATCACTTTGAGAACTATGTACATGTTGACATTTTCTTCATTTTAGCAAAGCTTTGTAGGAGCTTGAATGTGACCAAGAGGCATTCAACGAAGGTTTGAATGAGATTTTATGTATATACAGTGCTATTTGATATTATGAACCCTTTTATCCGCCTAAATATCTGAATTGCCTACATTTGGTTGCATTCTAGGATTTAACCATTGAGAAGAAATGCATATAAATGGTTTTTGTCAATTACGACATATTTGGACTATAATGATATCGTAAGTGTAACAAACCTGTTCATGTGATCTAGGTTGTGTGAAAAAGCTGACTACAACCATAGCAATGGCGCTCACACCAGCTAGAATTATAGCGAAGTGTAGAAAATCAACTTTAGAGACAATAGGGAATCGCTTATCTTCGTCCCCACTGCCACAGTTTGGGGCTGGGATGGCAAAGTCGAGACCCATCCGGATGAGACCAATAACAAGACCCACCATGAGTCCCCAAAAAGCACCCTAAAAGTTAGGATAAAAGACACATATTAGTAATGATACTAAATATAATGAGCCATGCTCTGTGAAAAGGGCGCTTAATGCATCTGCGAAAAGTTTCGGTCCAGGTCAGCCTGCGCAGTCCGCGCAGGCTGACCTGGGAAGAAACTTTTCGCTATTTTCTGTAGGTCAATTTTCTGTATGTCAAAGGACCAGTCTACCTCATGATGCTGTTGATTGTTAGACAAAATGGATTTCACGGATCCATGATCACGTGATTACTTGCTTGGTATCCTGATCATGGCGATGCATTAAGCCCCCTTTTGTCAGAGCATGTCTCATATGATTGACGCTCTGGCAAAGAGAGGTTTAATGCATATCTGTGATGCATTTTACCATGCATGTCATGTAATAATTAAGGATCCATAAAATACAATTTGTCTAAAAACCGACTGAATATGGAGGTAGACATTTCCTTAGACATGCAGAAAATTGACCAAGAGCAAAAAGTTTCGACCACGGTCAGCCTGCGTACAATGCCTAGGCTGACCCGGATCCATACTTTTTTGCAGGTATATCACACAGAGCACAGAGGATGGCTCGTTTGTAACAGGTTACTTTTTTTCGTACGGCTGTTTCGAGGACATTGACTAAATATAAAACAGGGCGTTTTGTCTAGTATAATTTCTATTGCATTACAAAAAAAGCATCTTAAGGTTAACACTGATTCCATGCATTATGAAGAAGCATTAACTGTAGACTTGACTGAGGAATGGGCTACCAGTCCTACATGTAGAGTATAAAGTGTTCGTAATAAACGGGCATTTCAGGTAAATCCTGCCTAGTTACTCAAATGCGCCTATTGTAACTGGAATGAAAATTATCTAACACTATAACATGAGGTTATTTAACATGCTTCGGTACAATACTGAATTCTATTGGATGAGTACACTGCAGAACCAGTCTATATTTTGGACGAGTGTACGAATCCAATTGATTTCAGTATTGTACCCAAGGATGTTAAATGACCTCCTTATTTCACACTTTCGTATTGACTTTAAAGTAAACCTCAAGTACAGGGCCATTTCAATTAAAGGAAAAAAAAAAATCAAACATTACAAAACAGGGTTTTGAAGTTGCTTTTTTGACAACGGACTTCGATAGACTATTCTTCCGGGCACATATTCATATTCGGGACTCTAGCCTTGTTTTGAAAAATATATATTGGACTCTTGCCTCGTTCTGAAAAAGTCCATATTCGGGACTCTGCAGAGTCCAATATGAATTCAGATATTACACGTGGTAGTGTTTAAGCGATTTCATTAGGAGTTAGATTGTAGGTGTGAAATAATTAATCATAATTCCATTCAAAAGTCAATGCCAAATGTACATCAACATGTCTGAAGTTTACAAAATTCAGATTAGAAAGTGTAAGAGAAGAGCACGATACGAAAGTAAAAACTGACGTAACAAATATTCACCTTAAACAACACAGTACCGAGTTTAAATGACCCCGAGAAAGATCTTTTTAAAACTTTGTTGAAAAAAGGAAAAAATGCTGGTAACAAGCATTTTTTCCTTTCCAACAATGTTTTTTACCCTATCAAAGACAAATAAAGTCACATTGAAATAGTCGTCTGAAAAATGCTAAATTTGAACGGGTCTACATTTTTGTCGTCCGGTATAGAGGTGTAGACATCAGGAGAAACACATGCAATAACTATCTCACCTGTTCAGTAGTTCCCTTCCAGAAGAACCCAAGTAAAAACAGCATACACCACGGAACAATAAGATAGGACTTGACAGCTTGGAGATAGAACCACAGTATACCACCTTGTGACTGCTGCAGGATAGGCAACCAGAGAATGCTCACAGCGCACATTATCAGAATCGTTGCACGACCAACGATCATCAGCTCAGTCTCTTTGGCTTTTTTCCGTATTTGAGTCCAAAGGTCTAACGTTACTATAGCGCTTGCACTATTGAAGATAGAGGTCAGAGAGCTCATTAAAGCTGCCAACATGGCCGCTAGCATGACACCTCGCACACCTACAAAGAAATTCGATCACGTTCATATAAACACCGAATAAAAATTACTTTTTTCTTGCGGTTATATTACACTGACTATCGTCTTGTAACATATTTGGTGTCACAAATTGACTAAAAAGTCAAATTCTACTATGGCTTTGCAGTTGTTGTTTCAACTTCACTGCATACTCTCTCGATTCAGTGTGATTATTAACATTATTATGATTATTTATTTTTAATAAGAATGAGATCGATAAAATTTTTTGTATGCATAACATAGTTTCAAGAAGTCTACACATGCTTTAAGTGTTTGAGTGAAATAGAGGCTAAAAGACTAGTTCTGTCGATACAGATGGTTTAATACAAATTTTTAAATACTTGTCCGACTATCGAACAAAATTGATCTTGAATCAGACAAGGAATTCCGTGCATTCTGATCTCTGGTTCTTCGTCAGTGCCAGCATAAGTTCATATGAACCTATTTCATATAGCGTAAATTTATTAAAAAATAAACGTTTACCGTTAGGTAGTAGTCTGAGAACAAGTAATGGATAAGCTAAGTTACTACAGCCAGCCTTGTTACCGCAGAACTCGTCACAAATATCCGGGTCTGCACAGGCTATGTCCTCTGTAAGGTAAATTAACCCTTTACCAAACAATCCCTGGTTTTTACGACCCAAATGAAGAAGCCTTCTGAAAACATTGTGGGAAAAGGAGAAAATGCTGGTAACCAGCATTTTCTCTTTTTCCCACAATGTTTTCTTCTCTTCTAAAGTCAAGTTTCAAATTTTGAGTCATGTTTATTTTGTCGTCTGCAAATGCTTTCAGCTTGGACAAGTCTTAAATTTTGTCGTTTGGTAAAGAGTTTAGATAAAATAAGGAAAACCCTAGATATTATAGTGTTTGTATTGCTAACCCTCAAGCTGGTAGATTAATAAAACGAACATTTCCCCTAAATAGTAAAAACCCAAATATTGCGATCTCAAACTTGATTTCATCGGAAAAAAATACCGTATTGGACTGTGTAGATCAAAGATCGGACTGCACGTTCTGTGTGGAGTCTGATCTTGATCTACACTGTCCGAAAAACGTCAGGAGTCGACTCTATCAACCGAAGGGTTAAACAGTCAACTGCAGTATTCAACGTTTTGAGTTCCAACTTTATAGTTCTATTCAAAATATACAAGTACACTATCTTTGTTCGCCACCTACCTATAGAACCTATTTTTGTTCCATATGGTTTATGTTTAGGCAAAGATTACCCATACATGTTACTAGTGACTCGTTTTGAAAAGCAGTCAAGCAGGATTGCTGATCATCATGGCAGCAATACAATCAGCTGCTGTAGTTTTCTATTAGCATACAGATTTGTATAAAAATATAGTTCAAAACAATTCAAGAGAAAAAAAAAAAAAAAAATAGAGCAACATCGGGTATTATCGACACTTTAAGAGATCGAAAAGTGTGGTGTCGATAACAGCCGCTTTAAATACAAACAGAAGTTATCAATGGTTTATTTTGCGGATACTCTACTGATCTACGCGTATAAAATAATGGCGCCAAGTTGCGTATGGTAGCAAACAACGCCAACATTACATAAGGGTATGTAGGGTGATATCGACAGGTTTCGTCTATTATCGACATAGTATTTAATTTTCAAAAATTAAACATCAAAATTCTCTTTTAACTCGCCATTACGGGTTTTATTCCAATACTTGTTGCCGAGTTGGATCTAATATAAAGCAATTATAGTAAAACTTGGCGCATAACATATGTACAATCGCAAAAGAAGGCCGAACAGGTACACGTTGGTAATATCATGGACTAAGAGGTTTGGACATTGCACCACTGCGCACCATTTCTATGGCCTTTGACGTTTTAGTCGGCGAGTATTGAACTCGTTTTGGAGTTTTCAAGCCAAAATTTGTCTGAACATAGCTGTAACCCGAAAGAAAAAAAGGAATTGTGGTTATATAAAACATATTAATTCTTATTTCTTTTATTCATGTCTTAATCTGTCGATAATTGCCGATCACACAAATATGCATCGGCAGTCATCGACACATCAATAAGCTGCTTTATGGCGGGTAATACAGGCTCGATTTTGTGATGCGAACGCTATTCTATATCTGAAACTCGTATTTAAGTTTGAATTTAAGCAATCGAGCACGTTTCAGTACGCCCTACGCGCTGACAAAAACCACCACCCCCTTATCGTAGACGTTAACGTTGGGAAATTTCATTACTGTAAAATTTTATTGACTCTTTGGGACTTACAGAGTACTGTTTACTTCCGGCACGGTGATTAGATAAAATATTGACGTCATATGTTACATCATGAAAATGGAATTTGCTCACCTTTCATGGGATTAAAGGACACAATAAAGAATTGATGATAACTGCCGACGGTCGACAATACCCTACGTTGCTCTACCAAAGAAGGCGCTCAGAATTTTTATTTAAAATCTCGGCCCGTGGTTTATTTAAGAAATAATCTTCTTTCTATCGTGGTTTATCATTCAATAAACCACAGTTGTGAGTTATGAGGCACAACAAAAAAAAATCCACGAGGGCGATAGCCCGAGTGGGTTATTCTTTGCTCCTCATAACTCACAACGTGGTTTATTGAACGATAAACCACGATAGAAAGAAGATTATTTCGATTCTAACATGACCAACTCTTAATCAAAGGAAAACAAGATCATACTTGGAGTAAAAACGCGGATGCAGATTATATTCCATTGATAACTTACTTACTTTCTTTATACAGAATGACGTCACTTTACACAGAATGACGTAGATATTACCACGCTTTCGTTACACTGTGTTTATAGAGCCGAATTCACGTGTCATGTTAGAATGAACGATAAACCATGATAGAAAGAAGATTATTTCTCAAATTATTTATTGTACCTCAAAACTCACAACCGTGGTTTACTGAACGATAAACCATTTAGGAAAAAAAGATTATTTCTTAAATTACACAATGTTTCAGACTCACCTCAGCAAAAGAAACGGACTTAATTCATTTAACTGACTGAAGTCCATTATTTTGCTGATGTGAGTCTGAAACATTGCGTCAA
Source organism: Hippopus hippopus (assembly GCA_946811185.2). NCBI lineage: Eukaryota > Metazoa > Mollusca > Bivalvia > Cardiida > Cardiidae > Hippopus > Hippopus hippopus. The sequence continues at coordinate 57,806,335 of OX328100.1, forward strand.
CCTAGGATTTGAGATTGTTACTTGTCTCCGTTAAAGTCGGTGAAATATGTCTCAAATAACGAACTCAACCTTTGTCGGAAAATGAGTCCATTAGTTGATCCGAGTCTTAAGTTTTTTTCGTGATACCGGACCCTAATACCTTAACCTCTGATCCACACTGGACCCTTACAATCACTAACTACTATTGAAACATGTGCGTACCTGTGTATAAAATACGACTGATCATGCCCGGAATAATAAACAAAAGGAATCCAAATAGTTTCAGAAATGCTGCCAACAAGGTTCCAGCTTTAGCGTGTCCCATATTCTTGGCGGAGAGGCATCGCTGGACTATAATCTGAAATTATAAAATTAGGTTACTATCTCTACGAAGTATGTCCTCCAAGCAAATTTTGTACTGTGTTAAAATGTTCATGAGAAACATTTTGGTTTAAGCAAAAGTTCAGATTAGATCGGCTATCACACGCCTTATAAAGCTACATATTAAAAACGGAGTACCAGATTAGATTCAAATAGATTATCCATAGTCATAAGTCATCTGCCGCAAACGTAAGGTTTGGTTTGAAATAACAGTCGACAAATATCATATATGCGAAAAACTTGAAAGTGAACAAGTTAAATCAATTAAATGTTGGGGGGGGGGGGTTGGCCCTCTATGCATGTTCTGACATCATGTCAGACTACACAGATCGTACATGGTGATCTTTACTGCAAGATGTTTTGTGAGATGCTCTGCCAGAAGGAGGCATTAATATTTAGAGTTGTTCTGCAGCTGAGTATACTAACCTCATCTGTTTAGTATCCTTAGATAATAATAAATTTTCGAATTTGCAATAGGTATGAGCTAGTTACAAATTATGTGCAAATTTACATCACTGATGAACCAATGCGAAACTAACCAAAGACATATTTGTATTCTGTTAAAAATATTTTATACAATCCAGTGTTGTATTTCATTAAGTAATTGCCATAGTGTCGAAAAGCTGAAAGTCAAATCCGAATGAACAATACCTGGTCCTGACACCACGTAAACAGCCCGAGGGTCGTCAAACCAAACACTGCACCCGGCCAAGGTATATCGCCGGTGGTAGCGTCCCGCCAAATATGGAAAGCATCCTCTCTAGGTAGCCCACATTTGTAGAGGTCTGTGTTGTTTAGAGTGTAGTTGGCAGCCGCCAGCGGGTATTTGTCCAACATGCCTGACCAGCCGCCAACATTGCTAAGTGCTGAATCGAATTGAATATTAAATGATGTACTTCATATCTGACATATGTTCTGACATTGAACGTTGATTATTTTTCCACGAAAGAGATATTGGTCATTTTTCCATGAAGTAAAGCTTTGAAAATCGATGTAGAAGGAAGGTGTTGAAAATTCTGATAAAGAAGCAAGGGCATATTGCAATATCACATTTTGAGCACTTCAAAAGTAATGGTATCATGCATATTAAGATAACAAAAAAAAGTCAGCAAGAAGGGTAAGAAAACAACAACACAAAGAAAGAGGATATAACAAAATTGATGAGCTTGTTCGAAAGTTTAAATTGCCATTTACGAAGCCTTCTGCAGCTTTCGAGCAGCAAGAAATCTTTCGAAAAACCAGAGCAATATACGTCATCAGAGAGTTCTTCTAAGTACAAGGGTATAGATGTAGAAGATACAAACATTGTATAGACTTACACATGGCTGTGACAACGATTGCCCCTCCTATCAATATGACGGTTTGTAGCGTGTCTGTGTATATAACCGATGCTAGACCACCTAAATAGAAATATGAGTCTATGCTAAGAATGGTGATTATACTTCGTAATATTACAAAGTGAGATAATGAAGTTTTACATATTCTGTCTCGAAAGGTATTGCGTCCCTTTGCAAAGCTCAAGTCTGTTGGCAATGTCAAAAGAAGGTTCTTAGTATAAATGATATTACATCATTCATTGCAGAATTTTCTGACATATATCATAAATCATATATGTTTTAGATGCTGTTAAATTCAGGTTTATGAGTCTTGTTGTATTGCTGTGTCTCTTCGAATGTAAGTAAATGGCATACACTTATGGTCAGGCATGTTTTACCCATGGAAAGATATATTTGGCATTCGGATGATTTAAGATTTACAAAAAGTTTATTAAAAAAAAAGGATTTTTTCTCTTTTAGATAATTCACTTACCGTGATATTCTCTTAAATTGATTAAAACACAATATTGTCAAACTGTCAGAGTTCTGGTGTATACCAAAGAATTGTTTTCTTTGTGAACCTGTAAGTACAATCTCTTCGTACATAACTGTGACGTGGTCTAATGTGTGTGGGGGGGGAGGACGCCACGGGGAATTACCGAAAACAACTGTATTTGATTTTGATCTAATTTCTAACAAAAAGGGGATTTGAAGCATGAAATAAAAGAATATATATGTGTTTTTTTTCGTTTGTCTTATCTTTTGCACCACTCGTTAAATTATTACTTATGATGTTCACTCGATGAAATAAATTCGATCTTTCACGGAAAAAACAAATATCCTTTATTTCTTACCCTCCCCCTTCCTTCCCCGAAAAAGAAAATGAATATAATATATTTTTTTTCATTGTATTGAGCATGTCAAGTTAAAATGAACGTATAAAATCTATACATATGATATGTAGTTTACCAGCCACTGTATAGACTGCAGTCACTGCAAGTATAGCAAACACACACAGGTACATATTCCATCCAAGAAGTTGCTGCATGAATATGGCACCAGAATATATTTCAGCCTGTAAATTACAAAGAAAGGGTGTTTGACTCTTGAGAAAACAATTGAGCCATGCTCTGGCAAAAGGGGGTTAAATGTATTTAATACATTGGTGTATGATACAAGCAAGTTTTCATATAATCACAGGTCCATAAAAGATCCATTTTGTCCAACAAACGGCTTACTTATGATGTATAAAGGCCCTTAGACATGCAGAAAATGTACCGAAAGCAAAACGTTTCAACACAGGTCAGGATTGCGCAGGCTGACCTTGATTGATACTTTTTGCAGATGCATTAGGTCACGTTTTCACAGAGCAAGGCTAATCTGGGTATGCTTACCTTGCTGATATGTGAATAATTATTGGTTTTAATAGAATGCTTGAAAATCGATTTGGTGTGTAACAAAGTCACAAAAAGGCACACTCCTGTGCAATCCTGAAATTAAAAAAAAAAACATTGCGGTAAGATAGAAATTTCTCCCTGCAAGCATCTGATCCATTGTCCCCGCAATGTGTTCAAAAGCAGTAAACTGTTGAGGCATTTAGAGGCACATATGAACAATTAGGTAGCCAATGATTCTTATCGATGACTTAGTGTGGTAAATTACATACATGCGGTGAAAAATGCAGTTAAATACTTACAGAAATATTGTGAAGGATATATTCAATCAGGGCCAGTACAGAGGCGTACAGACGGATTCTTTTCCCGCCAAACCGTTTTCTCAAATACTCCGGCATTGTGTAAGCCTGTAAATACAGTCGAACATCGTTCGAACAACAAAACTTGTTCAAGGGTATTATAGGTTTGATAAAAAACAGTTTTTAAAATAAGTATTCAAACAGAGGTCAAAAGTCAACAGCCTTTCGATTCTGGCTCAACTAAATATGTACATATATATACGTTGAATAAAAGATAAAGGAACCATTACATGGCCTGCAACACGCGAAAAGGGGCATTCGGACATTTGCGTGAAGTGTCGTCTCGGATCAGCCTGCGCAATCCGCGCAGGCTAATCCGAAATGACACTTTCCGTTTCTATGTAATTTTCTGTTTTGCGCAAGTCTACTGTAGCACAAAATCTAATGTAGTCGTAAAGGGCCGTCTCGGATTAGCCTGCGCGGCATGCGCAGGCTGATCCGAGACGACACTTTACGCAAATGTCCGAATGCCCATTTTCGTGTGTTGCAAGCCATGGTTATTTCATCGAGGGATAATTCTTTATTTTACCAAAAACATATAACAAATATGGAATTCAAGTCAATATCGGGTGTGACCTCCATGTGCAGCAAAACCTGTACGGCACAAGAGGGCATAATGGACATGATACGGCGTCTCGTTGCTCTTGGAATGTACTGAAATATTGAGAGGTTAATTCATCCACATCATATCAGAAGAAAAAGGTAACAGTGTGTCCCTATGTTTGGGGCTATGTAACAATATGATTTTTTTACTGTTGTTATGATAACTATCTATTCATCAAAAAGTGCAGCGTTTACAAGTATCTGTATGACACACCACCAAATTTTCAAATGTGTCCATATTGAAAACTCTTGCAGATGACACAATAAATGTGGTTCAAGTAATCTCCATTTTCTTCAAAGCTTTCAAAAGCCATTTCCCCAGGTTCATATCAACACGTGTTGTTTGGTAAAGTATTAAAGCTCATCTGTATCATACAGATTTGGGCGTCAAGGTCGTTATGAGGAATTCCAAGATCGAGGTAGCTTGCAACACTGACAATACGATAGGAGCGGAGGCAAATCATAGGAGGTTATTTGTGATAAAAAATCGGACTTACCCCACATGCTATATACACTGGTACAAACACCCATCCTAGCAGTATGAGGAAATATATACTCTGAAAAATAAAGCTTTCAACAATGATATTAGCATATTTTGTCATTTAATTTCTATCGTGACTTATTGCAGTTCCAAGACTGGCAACCTCTTACATTATATAGTAAAGTCTCGTACATGCAGAATCCTATCCGACATAATTTTGGTGATGATGCCTGCCTTTGATTCAAAGATCGATAACAGCCTGGCTGTTTATTTGATGTGATCGCTCAAATATAGTTCTGAACGACTTACCACAAAACATAATTCGTACATCACATGTATTTCAAGAACTAAATTAATATCAAGATTAAGAAGAAAACATAACGTGAAACCTCAGGCTGATATGTACATGCTGTAATAGTATTTACCAAGATAAGAGCCTTGTGTCGAAAGTGAAAGAATCAGCTAGTAAAAGATAGTAAAAATGAATAATAGATCTCGTGAAAGATTAACAATTTCAGCGCCAAATATATCAACTCGACCCATTTTGACGGTTGAAAATAGAAGATTCTTTGAGTTTCAGAAATATTTCTATCTTACAACCTTGATTACAAAAGCGGATGGCATAGATCCAAGATCAGACTGCACATTCTGTGCAGTCTGATCTTGATCTATGCCGTCCGCTAAAGATCCTGATTTCGCCTATGGCGCCGAAAGGCATAAGAATGGATAAGAATAAGTAACTAGATCTAGAATAGATAAAAAAGGGACTAACATCATAAAGATCATTCTCATGGAGACAAAGTAAAGACTTAAACAACTCTCGAAAATGGCTACATAGTACCCAATGGCTACAGGTGTTCCAGCTAAACCAATAAACATGCGCGCTCAGATCTTACTTGCGTAAATTTGAATGTACGGACAGGTAGGAAATACGGACAGCAAGACATTACAGGCAGACAGGAAGAAAATAAATAGAACTGGAGAAATCAGACAAAGTAAACACTCACATGCCACTCGTATATGGCTACAGAGAAGCCATTAGCTGCCGCAGTTCCAGCCAAACCTATAAACATGGGCGCTCCGATGTTGCTGGCATAAATTGATGCACCGATCTGTTAACGAAAGATTGAATTCCATTCTAAAAAGGACATATTATATGGAACTGAATAAACCCTAATAAAATTACGCTACTTATTAAAACACAATAAAATTGCGCTTCTTTTTTAAATTTGCGTAATATCATAAGTCTTTCACCGAATAAAATAGAGCAAGGACAAATGGGTTAGAAATTTCAGAAGTTAAATACTGTTCTGCTCGACGCCATGATGTTCAATACATAATTTAAGCCATGCTCTGTGAAAAGGGAGTGGAGGGGGGTTAGTTCGTCTGCAAAAAAAAAAAAAAAAAACAGTCCGCGCTGGTTGACATGGGTCGAAACTTTTTACTATTGGCCAATTTTCTGCATGTTTAGGGACCAGTCTACCTCAAGATTTAGTCGATTATTACACAAAATAAATTTTATGGATCCATTACCACGTGATGACTTGCTCGGTATAATGCATCAGAGAGATGCATTATGTGCTCTTTTTACAGGGCATGGCTCATATTGAAGTAAAAAGTAAAAACGTAAAGTAAAATGCAACCATATACATGTACATGTATATAAGATCTGACATGAGTTGGTTTTTGAGATGAAATTTTATTAAACGAGTCTACAAAAAATGTTATTAAGCGAGTCTTTGGCGAGCTTAATAACATTTTTTGTGGACGAGTTTAATAATTTTTTACCTCAAAAGCCAACGAGTGTCATATTCTTTTTATCACATAACTGTATAACAAGAATTATAGTCCATAATGTGCTAAAACAGAGGCATACATGTACAATGTGTAGTGAAATTTACATGAAGCCTATGCGCTTCTTTGACAGGTACATTACGAACGAAAAATAGTTCCGAAGAAACTTGCATATATTGATTTTGTTTTGAATCTAAGAGTAATTAAATTAACAACTTTATCGTGATTAAGAATTCGACCATTAACTCCTTCAGGAACTTAGGTCAGCAATGTTTTAGAAATGAAGCGTATAATTACAGAGTGTTGACCAAATACAGCACCAATTTCTTATAGTCACACGTATGTGAGACAAGAAAATTCGTAATGGCTGTATTACATTGAAAACAAGGGGAGTTATGTGATAAAATGTAATAATAATAATGATGCAAAAATAATTTAGTAATATAAACCCAAACTCTAGAAAAAAAAGTTGAAAACCTTTTCTTTTCACCTTGATGAAATTGAAATACTGTTAATTGATTGTATTGGAGTTTAACGCCATTTTAATAGCTTAGGCCATATCAAGGCGGTCAGTGCTTCTACGCATGTACTTCCTGCCTTTCTCACACCGGTACTGACACATCTTTCTTCTCAAGTCATCGACTACTTTTCTCACATGCATCAGAGGTGAGAGGCAAAAAAAAAAAAAAAAAAAATCGCAGGAAAGAAAATTCCCCTCAACCGGGTATCGAACTCACAACTGCAAGATCACGAGTCGGATACGCTAACCACTGAGCTACCCGGCCGGGCGAAATTCTGATGAAAATGGCAACTGGATTACAAGTCTTGCATGTTACCGACTGAGAGTCTCGGCTCAGCAATTATAGGAGGACCAGATTGTTTTTTCTTCGAAGTTGAAATGTTTATTTGAGAGTTCGTGAATGAATACCTATTATAACAAGAGGGCCAAGATGGCCCTGGATCGCTCACCTGAATTTTTGAGAGGATCATAGCCATTTTTTTTTTTGAGGTATTGAAACTTTGGAAACAAAATCATTATTTTGCCAAGCAATTTTGAAAAGGTCACCTGTAAAAGTCATTTCAAAATCTGTCACCACCCCTACAATCATCACCACAGCAATGATTTTGATGAATCAGAATTCTGCAAATAAATTTTTGGACAGATCACCCAAGGACAATTTCTCGAAGAAGAGCACATGCTCGAAAGTGACTAAAAACAAGAGAACCACATGCAGGTGCCAACAATTGGCCGTTGTTTTTCGACAGATAAAAATTTCCCAAACAATTTTTGAAAAGGGTCACCCAAGGAACATATATTTGAAATTATTTCAAAATCTGACCAGCCGTTCCAGAGAAGAAGAATTGAGAAAATTCCTCTTCATGTCCCTATAGTGCAAATAGCCCCCACCACCAGAGCCATGTTTCTTGACAGATCACAATTTTGTGAACACTTTTTGAAAAGAGTCACCCAAGGAACATTTCTGTGAAATTATTTCAAAATCTGACCAGAGGTTTCAGAGAAGATTTTTTTAGAATTTCTTCTTGTCCATATAGTGTAAATAGCCCATAGCCAACAGAGCCATCTTTCTTGATGGATCAAAATTTCTCAAACAATTCTTGAAAAGGATCACCAAACGAACATTTCTGTGAAATTATTTCAAAATCTGACCAGCCGTTCCAGAGAAGAATTTTTAAGAATTTCTTCATGGCCGTATAGTGCAAGTAGCTCCCCCTCCCCCATCAGAGCCATGTTTCTTGACGGATCAAAATTTCGCGAACAATTTTTGAAAAGGGTCACCAAAGGAACATTTCTGTGAAATTATTTCAAAATCTTACCAGCCGTTCCAGGGAAGAAGAATTTTTAAGCATTTCTTCATGGCCATATAGTGCAAGTAGCCCCCAGTCACCAGAGCCATGTTTCTCAACGGATCTAAATTCCGCGAACAATTTTTGAAAAGGGTCACCCAAGGAACATCTTTGTGAAATTATTTCAAAATCTGACCAGCCGTTTCAGAGAAGAAGAATTTTTAAGAATTTCTTCATTTCCGTATAGTGCATGTAGCCCCCAGTCACCAGAGCCATGTTTCTTGACAGATCAAAATTTCGCGAACACTTTTTAAAAAGGGTCACCCAAGGAACATCTCTGTGAAATTATTTCAAAATCTGACCAGCCGTTTCAGAGAAGAAGATTTTTTAAGAATTGCTCCATATCCGTAAAGTGCAAGTAGCCCCCAGTCACCAGAGCCATGTTTCTCGACGGATCAAAATTTCGCGAACAGTTTTTGAAAAGGGTCACCCAAGGAACATCTCTGTGAAATTAATTCAAAATCTGACCAGCGGTTTCAGAGGAGAAGATTTTTAAAGAATTTCTTAGAAAATTCCATTTGGTTGCCATGGCAACCAGAGTTTTTTATGGAATCAAATTCTGCGTACACTTTTTAAAGAGGACCTCCCAAGGAACATTCCAGCCAAGTTTGGTCCAAATTGGCCCAGCGGTTTAGGAGGAGAAGATGTTTAAAGAATTGTTGACGACGCACAACGCACTACGCACGACGGACGACACACGACGGACGACGGACACAGGGTGATCCTAAAAGCTCGCCTTGAGCACGTTGTGCTCAGGTGAGCTAAAAATAAGCCATGCTCTGTGAAAAGGGGGCTTAATGCATCTGCGAAAAGTATCGACCCAGGCCAGCCTGCACATCCGCGCAGGCTGACTTGGGCCGAAACCTTTCGCTATTGGTAAATTTTCTGTTCGTCAAAAGACCAATCTACCTCATGATTAAGTCGATTACTGAATGAAAGTGGCTCATAATTATGTGATGTCTAGTATCATGTATAATGCAGATGCATTAAGCCCCCTTTTGTCAGAGCACGGCTCAATTTAATGTATTCATACCGGAATCCAGTGCATATTTTTTCCCGCCAAAAAGTATCCGGTGGCGCTTCCTCTGTTTGGGCGGCATGTTGACTGAAAATAAAGTGCAAACATTAAATTTAGGTTTCGAAAATCTATGGGGCAGAGATTTATGAACATTCTATTCTATTCTTAGTTCTGATTGTTTTTATGTCGAGGATTTGATCATTATTAACCAGTGACTCGCTGACCTTTTGCGGACAGTTTAGATCAAGATCAGACTGCACAGAACGTGCAGTCTGATCTTGGATCTACACTTTCCGATTGGAAGACATTTTTCTCCAAAAAGTAAGTTTAAAACAGCATCATCCAGGTTTTTAGTATCGGCCTGAAAGTTTCATTTAACTTATTTAATCGCATATAGATCTGATTGGTACCCTAACTTTCGGAGAAAATTTAACCCTGTCGGCGCCATAGGCGAAAACAGTGACTATTGCGGACGGCATAGATCAAGATCAGACTGCACAGAACGTGCAGTCTGATCTATGATCTATACCATCCGCTTGTGCAGTCAAGCCTATACAATCAAAATCTTTGTTAAGTTTGAATAGATTGTATCTAGAGCCGTCGAAAGAGGTCGACTTTATTTTTTTGGCGCTGAAACAGTTAAGCATCTTTGAATTGCCCTTTCGAAATGTGCAACTAAGAATAGAGTACACATAGCATACGAGCCTGGATCTATATCGTTCGCGTTTTTCAAACAAAATCTGTGAAATTGAACAGTTCAAGGTTACAAACAGGAAAAATCGGCCAAAGAGTATTACAACGAACAACTTCATGTAGTTAGAAAATGTCATCAGTAGAGATATATAGTGTTGTTACCTTTCTCTGGTCTAAGAAAAATTTGGTTGTTATATCGGGTGTGTGAAGTTGGCAGTAAGTTCGACAGTCGGAGTTCGATATTCAATGTCAAAATAAATATACTGATGACTTGAATTTCATGCAGCAGTAAATTCGTTATTTTTTCAAACTCAAGGGACAGTTACGAAAATTAATAAATCCTAATTTTAATATCGAAATGAATTTCATGCTAGCAGCAGATTCGCGTGTTTTTATGTATGGGCATATGGATGGTGTATAAATCGAATGTAGATATGAATATCGAACTGAATTTCATGCCACAGCAGATTCGCTAAAATTTCTGTACGGGCGTGAAGATAATGCATGGTTGTAGATTTGAATTTCGGACTGAATTTCTTGCTAGCAGCAGATTCGTAAGATCCGTAAAAACTTCTGTACTGGCTTGTAGATGGTTTATTTAATTGAATGCAGATTTGAAAATCGAACTGAATTTCATGCTAGCAGCAGATTCGCAAAATTTCTGTAGGGGTATGAAGATGATGTATGAAATCGAATGTAGATATGAACGTCGCTCTGAATTTCATGCCAGCAGCAGATTCGCTAAAATTTCTGTACGGGCGTGAAGATGCTGCATGAATCCCGTCGGAGATAAAACACCCCTGGCAACCAAAGAGCTCTACTCCATGACTAAAATATCCATTAAAGAAAAATGGTCAAAAGGGCTGGCAGATTGAGAATGGTGATTGAGGTCTACTGGATTGTTTCCACCGTTGCCCCGACGCTAAATACTGCGGCGACATTTGATCATTCTTTGACCTGAATCACATCGTAATCTCTCCATCTTTGGAGAATTATGACGCTTTTTTTTTTTCGACTATGATTTTTAAATTTTTAACACTTCGACATTATTTCTCTTTTAGATCTGTCTATGGCGGCATGTTTTCCCTTGAGTTCCCTTAAAATGAGTGTGCGTAGATCGCCAAAATCAGATTATTTGTAGCTTTCCTTTTTCATCCCATTCGTCCACCGTTGAAAAAGTGATCAGTGTAGAGAGAGGAATGAATTCTGTCGCGATGACTAGATCCATCATCAATCGTAGGATGGAAACTTCTGAGTTATCGGATAGATAACTTATGGTAACACCCCCCCCCCCCCCCCAAACTTTTTAGATCTATCAACAACGTCTAACGTTATAACATTTGAATAAATATATTTGAGCCATGTTGCGGTAAAAGAGGGTTTAATACATCTCCGTGAGGCATGATACCAAACAAGTCATCACATAATTATAGATCCATATAATCCATTTTGTATGATAACTGACTGAATTACGAGGCATGCATACTGGTCCTTTGACATGCAGAAAATTGATCAACAGATCTAGCATAGAGTTTTGATCCAGGTCAGCTTGCGCGGACTGCACAGGCAGGCCTGGGTCGATAGTTTTTGCAGATGCATTAAGCCACCTTTTCACGGATTATAAATCCGACTTCCTCTCTAAATGGTATTTTGAAACAGTCAAAAAACTATACTCACTTCCAAAAAAAGTGTGCACTTTTTAATGTTGAATATTTCAATAATAAGCAGACATTTTATTTTCAAATTTGGAACACTTTACCTCAAGTAAACTTGTCATCGATTCAGTATTAAATCTATGCCGTGTTATGAAGAGATTTTTGGTTTATATAGTAAGACATAATTTTCCCTGATTTGCACGTGCAACCGGAAGCGAACGTACATGTCATAGAAAATGCATATGGATATAATCCATATACCTCGTACTTTGGAAAAATCACATTTAAATTCACAGCGCTTGTCATTAAACATGCCTAGACTGAACCAAAACCAGCGAATTCAAGCATGGATGATGCTTGCTCCTGGCGATAACGTCTATAACGTGAGTAGGACGTTAGGGTGCCACAGAAACACATTGATTCGGTTGCGCCAGCGTTTCCAGCAAACAGGAGAGGTGGCAGATTGCCCCAGTTGTGGTAGACCCAGGGCTACAAATCCTCGAACGGACAGATTTATAACGTTGACGCACCTCCGACGTCGTTTTCAAACAGCGTCAAATACTGCAAGGCAGTGCGGTATCAGCAGCCAGATCGTGTTGCGCCGGCTCAGGCAAGCTCGGGCACCCATCCGGCCTAGGAAGCCCTATGTGGGACAAGTCCTGACACCACGTCATCGAGCTGCTCGTTTGCAGTGGGCCCGACGGCATTTCCGTTCGGGGCGACAACAGTGGGCTAGATTTCAATTCTCTGATGATTTTAGATTTAACCTTAGTCACCATGATGGTCGCACACGGGTTTTTAGAAAAAGAGGAGAACGTTCAGCTGATTGTTGTCTCGCTGAGAGGGTTACATTTGGGGGTGGGAGTGTAATGGATTTGGGTAGAATCATTGGAAGAAGGAAAACAAATCTAACTATTGTACGTGGCAACCTCAATGCTCAAGGCTATATACACCAGATTCTGCAGCCTGAAGTAGTTCCTTTCCTTCAAAGACATGGGCCTGCAATTTTGATACATGACAATGCAAGGCCTCATGTTGCTCAGAGAAGTCGACAGTTTCTTGACAGAAATCACGTTAACGAGCTACCCTGGCCTACTGTCTCTACGGATAAGAGTCCGATAGAGCACCTCTGAGATAGTCTTGGTAGAAGGGTGCGATCCAGATGCAACATCCACAATCTATAGGACCTCGAAAACGCCTTAATTCAAGAAAGGAATAATATTCCCACCGTCGTTATCAGACGTTACGTTAGATCCATGCGAGGTCGCATTGTCGCTTGCCTTAATAGCCGAGATGGCCACACACGATACTGACTAAAATAAACATTAAGGTCCCAATTTGAGCATCATGAAATTCTAAACTGCACAAGTTCTGATTTTCTGAGTAACTTTACAACTTTCGTTTTAACACCCAGTCCTTTATCGTGATCAAAAATACTCTCAACGCGACCGGAACTCAAAATCTAAACTAATGGCTATATTGTACATGATCTGATCTCGATTTTGGTACCAAATACATAGGCTTTAAGAAAAACTTTTCATGAAAAATCACCGAAAATAAAGTGCACACTTTCTTTTGGAAGAGGGTATAGATGCCGAGCTCCTGTAGCGCAGTCGACAGCGTATAGGACTCAGGAACAGGGGGTCGGTGGTTCGATCCCCGGCTCGGCGAATTTCTTTCCGAGGATTGATGATAGTCATTGCTACAGGATTCATTCCTCTCTCACCGCTGATCATTGTTTCGACGATAATTATGTGGGAAAGCAGCCAGTGGCTTGGAAAGAAAATTGTGCAGAGTACTGGCAAAAGAAACCCCAGTAAAGCATGGAATGGTGCACTGGCCGCATTATATAACTGAAATAATGTTGAAAACGGCGTTAAACACTATACAATCACTCAATCATCAATAAAAAAAAACTAGTTTAGCCATGATTTCTTCGACACAATATTTTCCGCGAAAAACCGGCTCGTGCATGACGTAAAAGTAGTATGATTATTGACGTCATCATTTGCTAGCATAGATCATCGCGTGTATTTATACAAAAATAGACGTTTAATACGTTGAAAGTAAGGAGGAATTTAGATAATATGTACTCATTAAACTAACGATGATTTTTAAGTAATCATCCGATCGGTACATAATTATTGTTATTTTTGACCAATCAGGTAATTCTGCGAAAGATTGTGATACGTGTGACTCTGTGCGACCAACCGGAAGACACTCAATTTTTAGTCATCCTCTTCTAGATTTAGACTGAAACCCAGAACGAAGTCGGAATTCAATTTTTAAAAATCTAAAACGGTGTTACCGCAAAACGAGCTTCGCTCGTTATAATTATTCAGCCAACGCTCAACTGCAATGTACATTTTGTATATATCTGTTTTTTACCATGTTTTATAAGGTGGTCCTGAAAGGGTCGTTCTCGGCTAGCCGGGTTATATACCTTTTATATTACTTTTTTTAACTTTTCCATTTTTTTTTTAAATCGGGGAGCGTTGCCGTATATATTTAAACCCAATTGTCTGTAAAATGTATAGATAAAAAACCAATAGCTACTCGCCACATGGCTTTATGCCGCATGGCGAGGGTAAAAAAGACCAATGATGATGATGATGATGATGCTAGCATGAGAATCATTTCGATATTTTAAATCTACATTCGATTCCATACACCATTTCCATACCCATATGAAACTTTTGACAAATCTGCTGCTACAATGAATTTCGTTCCAAAATTCAAATCTGCATTCGATTTCATACACCCTGTATATAACCATATGGAATTGTTGACCAATCTGCTGCTGACATAAATTCAGTCCGATATTCAAAACTACATTCGAATTAATACACCATTTACATGTCCATAAAGAAAATTTGTCGAATGTGCTGCTAGCTAACCAGTTCGATATTCTAAACTGCATTCGGTTTCATACACCATTTGCATCCCCGTGTAAATGTTTCGACGAATTTTAGGGTGGAAGGGTGTTGGACTCGTGAACTGGAAGCCCCGAGTTCGAGCCTCGCTAGACCCACTTTGTTTTTTGTACAAGTATCCTTTGACAAAACACTTTAGAGCCATAGCCAACTTTCACGGACATGCTTTATCAGCAGTCTCGCATATCAACAAATCGGTAAAAGTAACCGATATTATACGTAAAGGTTCGGGATTTTCCGGAGTTTGGCAAACATAAACCGCGTATAATCTATTTATAATCCGGATAGTTCGCAGCTGTAAAAGATAAGAATAACGTAACATTACGTAACAGGATAACAGTAGCCCTGCTTCAAATTTACAATCCTTGCCTAGACCGACTTTTTGTTTTCGGGTTTCCACCTAAACTCTTTGTCTGCTAAATGCCATTGTAGCCCCTGTAGATCAGTATCAGACAGCACAAAATGTGCACCCTCATCAGACTACACATAATCTTAGACTTACACCATCAGATACAGCGAGATTTTTCTTTGGAAAGAGCATTGCTATATTTGGGCTTTGTTTGACGGTTCATACTTCATTCATTCTTTGGTTTAAGGGTTAAGTTTTGATGCTCTTAGATTAAAGTTCTGATCCTTGCTGTTCGGCCGTTTGTGCGACTAAGTGCACTTTTAGCTGACAATGTAGACCAGTAATAAACTTCACAAAAAGCAGTCTAATCTTGAAACCTAATCCGTCCAAATTCAATTTTGCTGACAGTGTAGATTAATAACAGGCTGCACAAAACAAGCAGACTGATCTTGGATCTGATCGACTCTATACATCGATTTTTTTCTTAAATTCTTGATTGCTGAAAATTCGAAGCTTTTAGAGTAACGGTTTAATCCTTTACCATACACTCCCGAGTTTTAACGTTCTGTGCAGTCTGATTTTGATTTAAACTGTCCGCAAAAGATCCCAGAGTCGCGTTTAAGAGCCTACAGGTTAGAACATTTCATAGTTCAACCAACGGCAGATGTCGGTTGAGACAGGGATCCTAAATATACGATCCCTGGTTGAGATAGCGAGGAGGGATCGGCATCAGACTGAACGGACGTACTCTGGTAGGCCTATTGATCTTCTCCGATACCTTGTATGGTGTTTAACAGCCTTGAATTCATTCATTTATAGCTTTTACCAAACAATCTTCCTAGTTTTGAACGAACGAACAAACGAACGAACATTTGAACGTTTGAAAGAAAGAAAGAAACAAAGAAAGAAAGTGTCGGATACAAAGTGGCAATAATTGGAAGTTGTGAACGACTAAAAGGCAAAAACGAAAGAAGAAGATAAAGTAGAAGGTTTTTTTTCCCCTGATTCCTGGCCTGTCTGACCGGAAACCGCCTGCACTTTTCAATATTAAGGAATTCTTTACAGCCGGAAAAAAAAAGTTTCCTTTCATATGAAACCATAGATGTTTACTCTTTACTAAACGATTTAAATTTAGTCTCTTTTAGATGGAATTCATATATTGATATAATTTTTACCTTTAAATGACCATGTTTCCAACTTGATCTGTAAGACCAGGGATCGTATATAACAAACATATACGATCCCTGGTAAGACCTGATTGCCAGTGACTTGCATCAGGGACTGCATTCACAAACCGTTCTAAATACTGCTGTATTGAAACACTAGCTGTGCCATCTTGCAAATAAAGGGCATCGTATAATGACGAAGTAAATGGATGAAAAAAGAGCGAAATCGTTTATAAAAAACGATTTTTTTCTCATAAACTATACTATATAGAAAATACCAAGAAAAAATTGTTTGTCAACCTACGAAGAAACAAGCCCTCACGTGTCCTATCGGTCAATGGTGAGCACAACTGTAAATTTTGGAGTGGATAAATTCCTAAGTGGCCTGAAACACGCGAAGAGGAGCATTCGGACATTTGCGTAAAGTGTCGTCTCGTATCAGCCCGCGCAGGCTAATCCGAAACGACACTTTCCGCTTTTATGTAATTTTCTTTTTTTGCGCAAGTCAACTGAAGAACAAATTCTAATGTACCGGTAGTCGTAAAGTGCCGTATCCGATTAGCCTGCGTGGACTGCGCAGGCAGATCCGAGACAATAGTTTATGCAAATGTCCGAATGCCCCTTTTCGTGTGATGCTCGCCATTTATGTACGAGTACAGACAAAAGTAAAAAAAGAAATGAATCTAGAAATCCAAAGACATGTTATTGGTACAATTCCAAGTTCATCTATAAATAAGTGACTTGTTGGGTACCCGAGAGCTCTGAATAAACCTTGAGAAAAGACAATGCCAGTCTAGAAATAAGGCCTAAATAATTGCAAGTTTAAGGTTGCTCTTGGCCAGATTATCTCAACAAAACGGACAGTGTAGATCAAAGATCAGAATGCCTTTTTTCAGTCTGATATCAATCTTTAGTGGCCGCATTTAGGCGGCTTTAGTTGTGAAGGCAATTGAGGGTCAATAAAGGCTTCTGTTCCCGTCTGTTCTGGTTGGTTTTTAGGCTGACCCCGATCACGTGATTACTCAACCGCGCACGAGATTGCTCAGTGAGTAGTCAACGTTTGAGTGGGCATTATGGTATTTCACAGAAAGACCCAGACAATTTGATCCGGAAAAAATGAAGTAAGTGTCTTATTTATTCGAAATCTGTAGATATTTTGCATGAATAATCAAAGTATTTGTAAATCTAGATCTAGCATGGTACACATGGTTGCAAATTGTGACTATTTTATTTTCTCGCAATTTATCGCCGGCGTCTTAAGTAGTGCTGATCCAAGGTAGAAAATTTTGTGGAAAAAGCAGCAAATGCTAGTTGCAGCGTTCTCTTTTTTTTTAAAATGTTTTTGTCAGAATCATTCAAGTATGGGAATGTTTGGAGGAATTTTCTCCAGCCTATTTTCAATAGTGAATTAAAAATTTTAGGGTAGAAAAATTCCAATTACAGTATACTGAGGCAAGTCAAAGAGTATCCTTAAAATGATTAACTCTTTACCAAACGCCAAAATTTTGGTCTTGACCAAATTGAAATCATTTGCAGACAACAACAACAACAACAACAACAGTATAGCTCAAAAGATGACTGCTGTCTTTGACAGGGTAGAAAACATTGTGGGAAAAGGAGAAAATGCTGGTAACCAGCATTTTCTCCTTTTCCCATAATGTTTTCTAATGACTTCTTCCTCAGGGTCATTAAAACTCGGGATTGTGTGGTAAAAGGATAACATAATTAATATTGGTGTATTTATTACCCTTTAGTTTGTATTGGAGTTTAACGCCATTTTAACAGCTTAGGTCATATCATGTCGGTCAGTGACGCACCCATGTGTTTCCTGGCTTTCCCACACCGGTACTGACACAAAGCCACTGACTACTTTTCTCACATGCATCAGAGGTGAGGGGCAAAAATTCGCCGGAAAGAAAGTTCGTCGCAACCGGGTATCGAACCTGCAACCTCCAGGTCACGAGTTAGATAGGCTAACCAGAAGACAACATTACTTACCAGTCCAAATTGCAAGCCTTTCAAGATGAAAAATTTAATGTGACTCAAATGATGAAACTTGTTTTTGAAGGACTAGAAAACATGGTTAAAGAGAAAATGCTGGTTATCTGCATTTTCTCCTTTTCCCTCAATGTTTTCAAACGTCTTTTCCTCAGGGTCATTAAAACTGAATATGGGATAAAGGGTTAAAAATATACACTTACAAAGAAATAGAATTTTTTTAAGTTATTTGTTAATGACTATACAAAACTTGGAGTTTATTTTTTTTCTTTGTAGATTTACAATATGACCATATTTGGACTTTGTTGAGGTAAGAATCACTTTACATGAGGTAATTAAAAGTCAATTTGAGCACATATAAAATTATAAAAAATCTGTCCATGTAATGATGGATAACTTATCAACAATTTCTAAAATTCTGGAATACAATATTTATAATTTGAGACATTGAGGTATGACTTTGATATACATGTACTTCTACCTGCCTAAAAATCAGAATTTAAATATAACCTGGTAGTTCTAAACTGATTGTCTGCCATGGTGTCAAGCGTATAAGACAATATGGTTGCCATATACTGTTGAAGAGTAGCAAACTTAGAAAGTTTGAAAAAAAAAATGAGATGCACTCAAACTGTGCCATTTCACTAAAATGCCACACTCTACCTTCAAATTACAACATCCTGCCTTAATTTATGAGGCCATCCCCTGGAGTCGGCCAATAATAAATGAAAAAGAAAACAGTATCATGAATGTTAATCTTACTCTGTCGACAGACCTACATATTTTGTATTTGTGTGTGTGTGTGTGTGTGCCGGTGTTTTTTTAAAAATAATTTCAATTATACCAAATAAATCAATACAGATTAATACTTAACCAAAAAAACCAAAATGGCTAACAAATATTGTCTTGCTAAACCTTTAGATTGCCATGTTGATGAAACATACATTACCAGTCTCTAAGACAAACCATCTTAAAGCAGTTCCAGATATATTCTGACCCTCATGACATCAGTTTATGCATATTCTTACATTATGTCTCTTATATCCTGTAACACCCTTTATGGTTCTAAGACTAAGTAGATCTACTTCTTGTGAAAACTTGATGATGCTCCTTTAGACCACCCCCTTCTTGCTACAACCCAACCACCAAAAAAAACTCACTGCATATAAATGTCAATATGACTAGCATTATTTGCAGAAACGCTTCAATAAAATAGAAAATTAATTATCAATCATCTTACACTATCATAGATAAGTCACATTAAATTGATCATGTAGATTGGTAGATCAGTCAACAGTTATTTATAGGTCTCAATATATTGCATATTAAAACTCTAAAGTGGTTGTCTTTGTACTAAATATATATGTTTTTACACGTGATTTTCTAAGAATTCATCTAAAAGTAGGGTATTGTGGATGGGACAACCACAATAATTTAGCAGTTACTACATCACACACATTACTGCATCATTTATGATTTTACATAGATTATTGAGGCTAAACTTTGTTGATTT
Organism: Hippopus hippopus; assembly: GCA_946811185.2. Taxonomy (NCBI): domain Eukaryota; kingdom Metazoa; phylum Mollusca; class Bivalvia; order Cardiida; family Cardiidae; genus Hippopus; species Hippopus hippopus. The sequence goes on from OX328100.1 coordinate 57,825,833, forward strand.
TTATGAATCACAAATACTTAATTGTCACTTTATGTAGAAATGATTAGATCTAGACCAATTACAGTCAGGTATACTCATGAATATGATTTAGATTTTCTGCGAGAAATGGATCAGTAAAGGACATGTTTCTTAACCCAAGTGACAGTATGGACCAATTGCTGGTGAACAAGTGGCCTTCTATTGACTAAAAAACATCTATTTTATTAATTATGAATTACATAATTATTTTCCTCAAAATAATAGTGACTTAGCACCAAATTTCATTCAATGTTTAACAGCTACACACAAATAATAAGGATGTTATGTGTCAAGAATTTGCATGAAAGCATTTATATTGGGCATGACTCCTTAAATTATAGTTCTGACTCTTACTATTACTTGGCTCAAATGACTCTTAAAGTTTTGGCTATAATACAATGTTCATCAATGGCTTTTGAGTTACCGAGTAGAGCAGAATAGACTCTTGTAGAACTCTGTCCAAGTTTTTAAAGTTTCAAGTTTGTGGCCAATGTATTTCATTAGTTGACAGGTAACAGAAGACATAAAAGTTTACAACAGATGAATCTTTTAAATCAGCACCATGTGTATGAAATTGATGGTTTGATACATTTTGAGGTATCCTAACATGATGTGTGTCTGTAAGATGCACATTAAGTTAAAAACATGTTTGAGAGTTAGTAAACCAAACGGATTTGTAATAGCCACCAAGGTATTGTCAGCATACCTTATTATATGTTGAGGATTTTAACTCCTAAAAATGAAAGTGCATGTAATTTCTTACTACTCTTAGTGTGTTTTTCTGATCTATTATTAAATGCCTAGTTTAACCCTTTACCAAATGATCCTGCTTCATTGTAATCCTAAAGAAATATTAAGACTTTTAAAAACATTGTGAGAAAAAGAGGAACAACATTTTTTTCTTTATCCACAGTGTTTTGCTGCCTACAAACATAATTTGCAGCATTTGAGCCACATGTAATAATTATGTCATCTGCAATATTTCCAAGTAGACAAATCCAATTTATCATTTGGTAAAGATCTTTTTCTGCAGGGTTCATTTTAGTTTTTGTCTTAGGTGGGCTCTTGGCTCCTAAATCATTTTTGTATGGGCCAAGCTAATTGAGGTAAAATACTTTTAAGGAAACTGACCAAAACATGGAAAGACCGTTTCAATCAAAATTAAAGATTTGTAAATATGAGCGAATAAAAATAAAAATCATACTTTCAATATTGACCAAATACTGCAAAAATTTAATTTTAGAGAAACTGGAGATCAACAGGCAAGTAATTGTTACTGCACCTGATTACCCTTTTTGTGGCCCACCCAGCCAACCATTAACTTCTTGTTGCATTGATTTTATACCATCTTTTTTTTGTACAGAAACTTGTTCTGAAATGAACAATGCATTTCTTTTTACCCAAGTCCCAAGCAATTCCTGTGTTGCTAAGGATCTTAGAAATATTAATTCTTTATCTCATACAATTTCTGATGTAGAGGATCTTAGATCCAGAAGTAAACAAGAAATAATTCATTAGCTCACATAGTTTTTGATGTTAAGGATCTTAAATCCAACTTTGATAAGACTGGTCATGAAAAAAAAGCAGAATTTGAATGATAGCTTGATAAGTAAGTAAAATCTGTTCATGTAAATTCTGAAAATGGCTTGTATTAAGTATACTTATCTTTTTTTGAAAAAAATAAATTACAAATTAGAATACATGAAACAAAATTAGTTTTATACTTCATTGCTCAGAAAGGTTGTCCTTGCCCAATTGATGATTACCTTGGACTGGTTAGAATCCAGGAAACACAGCAGAGAGATACATGTAGTCAGGACAGAGTTGATTACTGGGTGGCATCCAGGAAAAATCTGTCTTTTGACCAAGATTTTTTTATCATAAACAACCAAAAATATAGAGATAAACTGTCACCAATGACGGATCAAGGCAAGTCAGAAAGGTTTGTCAGTCTATTCAGGGGCAGCAAGATTTTTTAATTATGAACAAACAAAAATATAGAGATAAACTGTCACCAATGATAGATCAAGGCAAGTCAGAAAGGTTTGTCGGTCTATTTAGGGGCAGCAGCTGTGTTTCATTTGCAAAGTTAACCTTATCTGAGCCCTTTTATCAGAACCAAAGTACATGTCACTGAAAAACAATTTTATCAGTGAAAAAAAAGATCCATTTTCACAAGTTACGTGAATGCATTTATCTTACCTTTAGACTGAGGAAGACAATATATAGATTTTTGGCCTTTCATATTTAATATTAGACTTATCTCTGTACCAAACAACAAAATTGCAGACTTTTCAAAATTAAAAGCCTTTGCAGACATCATCACTAATACAGCACAAAAGATAAGACCTGCCCTTGAAAGGGTGGAAAACATTGAGGGAAAAGGAGAAAATTCTGGTTACTAGCATTTTCGTCTTTTCCCACACTGTTTGCAAAAGCCTTCCTTTTGCACTTTAAAACTTAAAATATGATTGTTTGGTACTGGGTTTAAAAGACCACACAGTTTTTGTGTGTTTGTGTCAATGTATATAAGGTTCATGTAATTTGGAATGAAAAGGATCTTAACCTGTCAAGTGCCTCTCACAACTTCAGATTTTTTCAGGCTAGTGCAGATCAGGATCAGACTGTATAATGTAGCCTGCCCTTAGATCTGCTCTACCTAATGAGTAAAGTTCAGCATTAAAATGACATTTTTTCTGGCCTCTGTTCCATGTCTACATAGTTTGTTTGGCACTTGAAGGGTATATAAAATAGATATGTAGAGCTTAATGGTACTGTACATTTATCTTTATACATGTATTTATATTAGATCTACATTAATGTACTTATATTTATTTTTTCTTTTGAAATATTCCTTGATCAAATTATCTTATTATCATTGTCCTAAATTTTTCATTCATTTATTCATTCATTCATTCATTTCCTTTCTTTCACATTTGATTTAACCCTTTACCACACAATGCCAACTTTTAACGACCCTCAGGAAGAAGCCTTATGAAAACATAGAGGAAAAAGGAGAAAATGCTGGTAACCAGCATTTTCTCCTTTTCCCACATTTTTTTCTAGCCTATCAAACAAAAATCACATCATTTGAGCAATATTGAAATCATCTGCCACAAAAGCTTTCAATTTGGAATGGTACAATTTTTTGTTGTGTGGTAAAGGGTTAAAATGGCAAAGCCTTTCTATTCCTCAATATGGTACATGTAGGTTTCAATTTTATGTGATCTGACTGTCTATAAATGCATCTCTTGCTGACCTTTGTAATAAAGAGGGTATTTTTATTTATCATTATTAGGTTAGGTTGTATTGTGTATTTAACGCTTTACCACATAATCCTGAGTTTTAACGACCCTGAAGAGGGAGAATTTTGAAACCATTGTGGACAAAGGAGAAAATGATGATAATCAGCATTTTTTCCTTTGTCCACAAGGTTTTCTAGCCTTATAGGGAAAAGTTCAGTGTATGAGTCATATTTGATTTCTTGTCTGCCACTGCTTTCAATTTGGACAAGTCTAAGATTTTGTCATTTGGTAAAGAGTAAAGTCATGCTTTCTATGTGAATATAATCTCTGTTGGTTTAAAAACATTTCAAAGATGTTTTCTATAAAAAGATTTTGGAACAAACTGGAGAATCAATATCAAATAGATATTGAGGACAATCAAAGACTTGGTGCTTTTAAAAGATTCACTGGCTGGTCTATAAATAAATGCATTGACATTGTCTGATTTCAATGTAGTAACACATACAGATCAGCTGTTGGAATACCTTGAATACCAAAACCAGCCACACCATGAAAACCTTATAACAAACTTTTCTATGTAATGTATCAAATTATACTTTATGCTACAGCTGTTGCAACTTATGCATGCAAATTTTTAGTATTTCATTTTAGGGGCTTTTCTTAGAAAGTATTTGCATAAAGGTTATCTAAGATAAGAAAACGAATAGACAACAGCAATACATTACATTTATGATGTTTAAATTACTATTTTTTTCTGTTAAATCAAAACAGTAACGGAAAACATCTACTTTGAATTTGCAGTGGTTCAGATCATAAATGCTAGGCTGGTTTCAAACACTTTACCAGCCAAGAAATTTACCATCCAAGTCCAAGTTCATATAGACCTAATTGTTAAAGAAACTTGTCATATACTATATTTCCAGTCATGTTTTAAAGTGTCATTTAGAAAACAAAGATATCACAATTTTTAAGTGTTGCTAGATTATTTCAAAGTTCAAATGCAAAAATGAGGATAATGACATTTTGTCTTGGTTTCAACAGTTTTGGCAGGCCTAGGAACACTTTAGTTGGGACATTTCTTAATAACTAATGAACTTCTAGCTTAGATGATCCCAGTACACTACACATGTAATGAGTCAACAATATTTGCATACCGGTTAAAGCATAATTCAAGCACACTTCAATAAATATCTTGTAAATAACAATTATTTGCAACTTTCAATATCAACTATGTAATGGGTAAATCATGGGTAGTTATTTCCATTCATCCTATGGAGATTTGTGGGATTGATTGAATGGAATATTGGTCATAGTGGATCATGAACACTGATAATTTATCTGGATACTTCATTGAAAACAGATTTTTAAAATAGCAAAAACACACAAAGCTAAACAGATCTGTCTCAGCTGTAAGTATGTAAGTAATCAGTGTCCCATCCCCTGTGTGTCTGAGCTAATGGTTTTCCACACCAAATAGGGACATTTACACAAATGAACCAAAACAAAAGATAGGAATACAGGAAAATATAGGAATATTATAATTATCATAAAACAAAAACACTGAACCAAAAAAAAAAAAAAAATAGAAAAAAAGGAATATCTAAATATAGAAAAGAATAAACACCCACAAAACTAAACTAGAAAAAAAAAATATATATTAGTATAAATGACCAAAAAAAAAGGTAATAATAATAATGCAAAACATCTTATTAAAAAAAACTTGTGAAAAATGAAAAACTTGAAAAGGAATGAAATAAAATAACATGAGAAGTAAAAAAAAAATAAAAATGAAAGAAACATGACAAGAAAGCAATAAAAATAATTAGAAAAAAATAAGTTACAAAGAAGAAAAAAAAAAACAAAAAAAAATGGTAACAGGGAAAAAAAAATATACAAGAATATATGAATAAAAGAAAACTATATAGGGGATAAAAAAGGTATCGAAATACAAGAACTGCTGCTTTAAATTCTAACACAAAAAATGGAGTTACAATACAAAACTAGAGGCGCTTGAGCGCCTGTATCGCTCCACAGGCCTGATATTTCTATAATGGCGAAAGGAAGTTTTTAACAATTATCATTCAATCCTGCATTTTAGCTCACTGAAGAAACAATTTGGTAGACAACCACCATAGGAACTTACCTGCAAAACAACAATGAAATCCAATGAATAGTTTTAGAGAAGAAATTTTTCAAAGATTTTACTTTATACCATAAAAGGAAAATGAGTCTCCCATAAAAGCCATGTTTTTTGACAGATCTTTTTTTTTTTAAGGAATTCTGTAAACCTGTATCTAAGGAACATTCCTGCAAAATAATAATGCTATCCAAATAGCGGTTTGGGAGGAGAAGATTTTTAAAGGTTTTTTACTTTGGTTGCCATGGCAACCAGAATTCTTCATGGAACACAATTATTTGAAGGAATTTGAAAGAGGACCACCAAAGGAACATTCCTGTGAAATTTGGTAAAAATCCAGTGAATAGTTTCTGAGGAGAAGTTTTTTAAAGAAAAAGTTTACGGACGCACGCACGGACGAACGAACGGACGGACGGACGCACGACGGACACAACGCCATGACAATAGCTTGCTGGCCTTTGGCCAGTGGAGCTAAAAATGACATTGCCAAGTTCAAACAAAAAGTTAGCTTTATACATAAAGCAACAACTTAATTTTTACTCACAAATGCAAAAAAAAGGGTGTAATCTTAAGCACTGTAGATTAATATTGAACCGTTACCGGGTAATCCTGAGTTTCAAAGGCCCTGAGGATGACAAGGCTTAAATTGAAAACACTGCCATCAGCATTTTCTCCATTTGCCAACATATTTTATGAGCTTGTCAAAGACCAATACAACCATATGAGCCACATATTAATATATAGTCTACAAATGCTTTCCATTTGGACAAAATGAAATGGTCATTTGCAAAAGAGTTAGGAATATGATTTTATTCACCATTACCATTAAAGTAAACCTTAATGTTCATTTTCTATTTATACAAGTTGTTTTTCTGTAGGTTTAACAAACAATCACATCTGTGCAGTGTACTTGAATTATTTATAGGCAAAGTTGTACATGTAGTACTGAAAAAATCATTATTGTTTTTTTTCTTTAGAGGTTTTCAATTGGAATATGTTTGTTTCTGATACCCCCTGTCCCTGGCAAAAGTATTGCAGAAAGTATCAGAAGCAAGCATTATCCATAATCCTTTTTTTTTTTAAAGTAATGACAGGAATTTGCATACATAAACAATTTTCAGCTTGAACTAAAACATACACATTAAATTTTGTAAAATGCAAAGGAAACATCAGGAGAGGTTACCTTAGATACAAACTTAAAAACCAAAGAATATTTAAATTGTTGATCAACAGTCATGAAATAGGATACAGATACTAAACCTAAAATTTTCAGTACTTTCTTATTGAGGAATCTTTGATTGAAAAATACAAATATTGACATATAAGAAACAGAGATTACTCTAAGTTTCAAGAAAACATAAAGGAATAAATATAAAGTTACAGTACAAAAGTGTGATTAACAAGTTAGATATGCATACAGATTTCAACAGCAGCAGGTCACAAGCACGTGCGAGCAAGAAAGTCTTTTGAATAGTAAGACTGATTCCTTTACAAGAGCGAAGAAATCAAGATTACAGGTACATATTCATATTAAGATGAAATTAAATTGAAAAAAAAAAACAAAAAGAAACAAATTAGGGTGTGGTTTATTAACTCTTTATAATATACAATTCTGTGTTTTAATTACTGTTAGAAATAAGACTTTTGAAAACACTGAGGAAAAAGGAAAAAATGCTGGTTACCAGCATTTTATCCTTTTTCCACAAAGTTTTCTTCCCATTCAAAGACAAACTTTCTTATTTGAGTGCCATTTATTTTGTCATCTGCAATTGCTTTCAATTTGGACCATTCTAAAAATCTTAAAACCTGTTATCAGAAAGAAAAATTGATTAAATGAATACTAAAAACTACCTCAAGCTTGAAGATAAAAATGAGTAAAGCTGCATTGCATTAACAGTATAAAAATAAAATGTTCACACTGAGAATGCATACAGTCAGCTTTCTACAGCAGCAGGTCATTTCTCACTTACAAACACAGGTTTGAGCAAGAAAAATTGAATTGTGAGTCACATAAGTTAAGATTTACACACAATAGAAATACAGTTTAACCAAGAATATTCATATTGATTTAAAACAATCTAAAGTGTATAAATCAGAAAAGAAACAAAAAAAGCAAAATAAAGTTACAGGAAAACAACTTTTCCTACAACTAGCCCACCCCCATCCCCACCCCCATAGAAAAAAGGAACCAGAGGTTGTTTTTTTTTTTTGTTTTCAATTTAAGATCCCACGGCTTTTAAGTGGTAATACTTGAAAAAGATGACAGACACTTTGCCTAAGGCCATAATGAGAAAAATCTACAAGCAGCAGTGCATCTACATGGTAAGTTAAAAGCTATACAGGTAGATTAAGATCAGGTTAAATAGACTATGCATTGTAATCTTAAACATAAACTGTTTTTTTTTCATAGATATTCTTTCCAAAACAACAATTTGGAAAGAAAAGTATCTAAATTGTCCTATAACTCTTTACCAACCGACAAAATTTTAAGTAATTGCAAATTGAAAGCATTTGCAAACGACAAAATCGGTATGACTGAAAAATTAAAACATTTCCTGAGAAAAGTAGAAAACATTGTGGGAAAAGGAGAAAATGCTGTTACTAGCATTTTCTCCTTTTCCCACAATGTTTTCAAAAGGCTTCTTTTTAGGGGTTGTTAAAGCTCGGGATGGTGTGGTGAAGGGTTAACCCGCCAACAAACAATCCTGTGTTTTAAAGACCCTGGGAAAAAACCTTTAAAAACATTGTGGGCAAAGAAAAAAATGCTAGTTACCAACATTATTTCCTTTTCCTGCTGTGTTTTTTATCTTATCGCAGACAAATTCCATCATTTGAGTGATATTAGTCATCTGGAAAATCTTCCACTCTGGAACAGTCGGGGTCCTGCGTGGCTCGGTGGTAAAGTGTGGGACTCGGTACCTCGAGGCCCTGGGTTCGAGCAGCACTAGATCCACTGGGCCTTTCGTGGGAGTGTCCTTGGGCAAGACACTTCAGAGCTCTAGCCTAGTACTGGTAAAATCCACGAAACACATGAATATGTGAGCTGTTGCTGTGATATGACTGAAATAATGTTGAAAGAGGCATAAAACACCATTCAATAACAGTCAAATTCTGTTGTTTTGTATTTTAGCCTTTCCCCAACAATCCTGTGTTTTCATGACCTTGATGAAGACCCGGCCTTCTGAAAACATTGTGGAAAAGGTAGGAAATGCTGGTAACTAGCATTTTCTCCTTTTCCCACAATGTTTTAATTCTACCTTATAAAATACAGATTCCATCAATTCAACCACACATAAATTGTTATCTGCAAAAACTTACAATTTGGACAAGTCTGTGTTTTGCTTGTGTGGTAAAGAGAAAAATGAAACAAGCAAAGATTTGAAAAAACAGAAAAGTAAAAAATAACAACACAAAGTAACTTTATAAACTGCCTCACAACAATTCCTCACTCCCATCTCCCTAACCCTCCTCCAAAATAAAATACAGAGTTTTTCTTTTATTTTTTGGGGGGGTTTTCAATTCAAGATTGTTTCAAAGTGGCATTGCTTGGAAAAGATGGCAGACACTTTGTCAGCAGCAGTTATCAGAACAATCTACAATTCAGCAGCGCATCTATATGGAAAGTTGAACACAGATCAGGTATTTAACCCTTTACCACACAGTCCCAAGTTCTATTGACCCTATGGAATAAGGCTTTTGAAAACATTATGGGAAAAGGAGGAAATGCTTCTACCCTTTTAAAGACCAGGGTTCATCATTTGGTCCATATTTCTCTGGTCATTTTTAAATGCTTTTAATTTGGACTAGTCTAAAATTTTATTGTGTGGTAAAGTGTCAACCCTTTACCAAACAACAAAACTTTTGGATGTGACCAAATTGAAACCATCTACAGACAACAAAATAAATGTGACTCAAAATTTGAAATTTGTGTTGGGTAGGGTAGAAAACATTGTGGGAAAGGAAGAAAATGCTGGTTACCAGCATTTTCTCCTTTTCCCACAATGTTTTCTAAAGGTCTCTTTATCAGGGTTGTTTAAAGTTGGGATTGTGTGATATGATCAGACTGAACAGAATACGCAATCTGATCTGAGATCCACATTACGATTTTCTGTACAGATATTCACTCAACATGACATGAAATTGTAATGCATATATCTTGACAGTCTTTTAAGTCATTGCCAAATGAAATTTTTAGACCTGTACTAATTGAAAGTATATGTAGACAACAAATTTAAGGTCTATGGCCCCTAACTCATAGGTAAACATCGACATTTTTGTAAAGGCTATTTGGCCAGTATTGGCAGCTTCCGTCTTGTGATATGAGAGTTAGGGGCTGTAGACTTACTAACTCATCAGTAAATATTGTGTAACATTGACGTTTTCATAAGGGCTATTTGGCCAATCTTGGCAGCTTCCATCTTTTAATGTGTGAGTTAGGGGCTGTAGACGATAAATATGGCTCAAAAGATGGGTTTACCTTTGAAGAGGTAAAAACCATGTCTTAAAAAGAGTTTTTGAAACTTAAGAAAGTGTGGTAAAAGTTTAAACTAATGGAAAATATCCACTTAGTTTATTTAGCAACCTGCTGAATAAATTTGCTGCAGGTATCTTTGAGAATACTCTTGTAAAATAAGTATTTTCAATATTCATTTTAAGGACTACAACCCCTAACTCATCAGTAAATATCATGTAACATTGATGTTGATGTTAAGGCTATTCAGCCAATCTTGAAAGCTTTCCATCTTTTAATATGAGAGTTAGGGGCAGTAGACTTGCTAGCTAACACATCGGTAAATATCGTGTAACATCGACATTTTCGTACAGGCTATTCAGCCAATCTCGGAGGCTTCCGTCTTTTAATATGAGAGGTAGAGGCCATAGACCTTAATTTGAATATGCCAATATGTGGAAAAATGAGGAATATGCCTTTTGCCACAGTATTTTCTAATGTACATGTATTCTCCAGCATTACTCAAATGTATGTAACTCTTCCTAATGGCAAATTTTTAGACTTGTCATTGGAAGATGACGAATTTATCTCTTTGTATGAAATTGTCTTTGAAAGGGTAAAAACCCTCGTCGGAAGAGGGGAAAATGCTAGTATCCAGGATTTTCTCCATTTACCAAAATTTTTTCAAAAGCTGTCTTACTCAAGGACTTTAATCCTTAGGCTGCTAAGCATGACTCACTGACCTTTTGCGGAAAGTGTGGATCAAGATCAGACTGCACAGAATTTGTGGTCTGAACTTGGATCTACACTATCCGAGAAGGATTTATTATTTCCCCAAATAAAACTTTGAACTAGCAATGTTTGGGTTTGTTCTATCGAAATGAAAGTTTCATACTAGTTTTTTAGCAGGGTTAAAACTTGGGCGTGTGGTGAAGGGTTAAAGACCTAGATGCCAATGCCTTGCTGAATCGCCATTCATTCATTCATTCATTGTGGTACATTCCGAGCCCCGGTAGCTCAGTCAGTAGCATGCAGGACTTGAGAACGGGGTCATGGGTTAAATCCCTGGCTCAGCCAATTTTTTTCAGAGGATTGATGATAGTCATTGCGACAGGATTCATTCCTCTCACTGCTGACCATTGTCCTGATGATCGTTATGTGGGAAAGCAGCCAGTGGCTTGGAAAGACTATTGTGCGGAGAAAACATTGATCAGTGCGATATAACCAAAATGATGTTGAAAACAGCGTTAAACACTATACAATCAATCAATTATTGTGGTACATGTACATGTCTTTTACGTAGGTGTTGATTTTATGCTAAAATTATGTATAAGCAGAATGATAAATTTTGTTTAAAGTTTATTATTATTCCTCTGAATTCTGTTGCAGGGAGGGAATGAGCTTGCCTATATGGAAATTTCGGGGTGATTGTGGACTCCAGGTAGGTCAAAGTTGTCAGTCAGTTTTTAGCTGTACCATTGTTAAAGTTTTCTAAATTCACATGTATTTGGCTCAACAAAACTTTTATTAGTAGAGCTAGAGAAGGTTTTAGTGTATTTTTCGTTTCATCATTTTATGCATAAAATCCCTGTCTGCAATGCTTTTCATCTTGGCGGTATGGGCACAATAGGAGGAACACTGGGTGCAAGACATTCATACTTGTTCTGTTTGTACAAAGTTTTGCTAGGTTTGAGTTTCTATATAACATCTTTATATTTTCAAGTGTGTTTCTTTCTGAATATTTATGACAGATTATAGGTTAACTCTTAAACACACAATCCAAACTTTTAAAACCCTACGGCAAAAAAGGCTTTTTTGAAAACATGGTGGTGAAAGAAGAAAATGCTGGTAACCATACCATAATCAAAAACCGTTATTTGACGCACATTTTATTTGTTGTCTTCAAGTTCGGACAAGTCTAAAATTTTTGTTGTTTGGCAGTTACTTCAAGCAATAAGGAAATGACAGTTTTAAACTTTTTAACAGTATAGAAGTTCATAAACAATGAAAAAGCACATTTAATGTTTGGAAGGATTTGTTTCTAAAGCCTTTATTTTCAAACTAAGCACTAAAAGTTCTTTTGATGACTGAGAATGCTTTACCTTAGTACAAAGTTAATATAAACAAGTGAGGCTCAGTTAACTGATGGTAGGAATTTCCATTATATACATTTTGATCAGGGACAGGGGTTAAAACCACAAATGGAAGTTTCAACTATCAGGTTGCTGGCAAAACTTCAATAGTAAAGAGGTAGAAATATTCATTAATTATCCAGTAAAAAGTTCTTACTTATAAGCTTTAACTCAAGAAGACCTACAGACTGCAAAATCTAGCTGCTGACAATATCTTCCTTGAACTATATGCAAACTGTTAGGTTAAATAGGCATTATGGCATAAAGTAACAAATTTAGTGAAAATTGGATTGAAGCTCCTGGAAAACCTACTTTTAGTATAATGGTTAAAAATAAATCAAAGTATTAGACTGAAAGTTCATAAACAAAACATCTTACATTGGGTTCGTATAGGCAAGTGAGGGTTGGCAGACTGACAGTTGGAATTTCCATTACAGGTACATATGCATTCTGGCCAGGGACAGGGGTTTTATAAAACAAATGGAAGTTTCAACTATCAGGTTGCTGTCAAAAACATTTTCAAAGTATATGTAACTACATCAAATATACATCAAGTATGAAAGTGTAAAGTTCATTTCAAGGTCAGACATAACAAAACATTAAAAAAGAGATCACTTACACAACTTCTGTACATAAATTTCACTTCAAAAACAAGAAATTTCGGCTCTCAGGTTGTTCAAAATAACATTTATCTTTTTTTTTGTAAATAGGTCAAATGCACATCATGGTATAAAAAAAAAAAAAATTTCTTTCCTATAGTTGAATTAGGATGCTGGCAAAAACTCATCTATATTTCTAAAGAGCATTTTCTCTTTTTTTCCCACAATATTTTCTTTTGAGAACGTTTTTAAAGAAAACGGTCATCATACATGCTTCATTTAATTTGTTGTCTGCAGGTGCTTTCATTATGGAAGAGTCTGAGGATAAAGATTTAACCCATTCCACATAATCCGGACTTTTAACAACCCTCACAAAGAAGGCTTTCAAAAAAATAGTAGGATAAGAAGAAAATGCTGGTAACAAGCATTTTTTCCTTTTCCCACTATGCATTCTACCCTTTCAAAAACAAATTCTGCCATAATAGCTGCATTTAAATTGTTGTCTGCAAATGCTTTGAATTTGGACAAGCAAAATTTTGGTCGTTTGGTAAAGTACTACTTAAGGTCTTTATCAGCAAATCAAACTTTGTACACTTGAAGCCAATGCTGTGAATGTCTTGCATCTCTGTTCCTAATACATCTGGATTGTTGTCTCTTCATGCTGTGTTTGTATCAAAAATGAATGAAAAAACAAGTACCAGAAAACCTCTTCATAACAAACTCTAATAATTTTCTAAAATTTTCTAAATTCAAAATTTTTTTTGTTTGTATATTTTTCATGCTTATTTCATACTTTAGAGGAGCTTTTGTGGACAGTGCTATCCCCACATTGATAACCTAGGTACCGGCCTGCAAAAGTGTACCTGATATGGCCAATGTACAGAGAGGATATAGGGCCTTATGCCTTTTCTGTTGCAAAGTATTTGCAGGTAAAGACAGTACTGTCATGGAGTGTGTTGGGTGCCCTGGTGCAGAGATCATCTATAGAGATTATAGGATCGCTGCCTGGTCTAATTAACACCTCAACCCAACTAATTTACTTTACATATTTGCACCCGTCTCTCATGTAAGACTGTCAGGCCAAGGCATGTCCGAAAACATTGTAATATAACCCCATAGTGACATCAACATGGCCATTTACATGCTGACACCCACATTGTATGGAGCAAGGAAGAAAATGGCCATCGACATGCCTGGAGAAAAAGCTCCTCCCTATATTGGCCACACCGCGCTAGGTGGACAGTCTTGTCTGATGTCTGGAGTGTATAAAATAAATATTATATATTGTGTCAGCATATTAGGTAATGGTTTCTACTTATTCCCATACAGGCTTTTTGGTTTTGATCTTAGAGAAAAAAGGACATAGCAGAGAGTAGAATGGTCATTACAAAGCTGACACCAGAATGAGCATTTGTTTTAAAAAAAATGACCATGAACATGCCTGTAATATATTCGCTAAAATATTGGCCACACCGTGCTATGTGAACGGTCTTGTCTGGTTGAATGTTTGGTGTGTAATACAGAATGCAATATTGCGTCAGCTTAAAGGGAAAGGAATTAAATAAATTTTACATTCATGAAGTTATTTCTTGTCATCAAAACATAATTCTTTGAGAGCAACAGGCTAAATCAAATGACCACTCTGGCCAGCTTGGGGATGTGGATGTAGTTCCTTACCTCTGTTTTTGTTTAATTTTAGGTAAAGTACAGATCTAGAGCAAAACAGACAGACTATGGAAGGCAAAACTGAGATGATATTTGAAAGTTGAACCATTTGGTGATATACAATATACAAGTGTAAAAAATACAGTCCCAGCGATTACCACAACATTCTTCACATCCCTACTGTAGACAGATTAACTCTTTACCAAACACCAAAAAAGTAGGCTTGTTCAAATTGAAACTGTTTGCAGACGACATATTAAAAATCTGTCACTCAAATGCAGTGTGATGTAGTTTTCTAACTGAGTCACACCCTATTTGAGTGACAGATTATAAATATCAAACACAACCAGTTGATCATCCTCTATGTACTTTGAATTCATTCAAGTTATTTGAAAATATGTTGGCTACGGTGACAATTGTACAGCCCTAGGATATACAATCAAATGGTGTGTCTGAAATTAGCCAGTATGGTTATGGATTAAGATATTTTACAAATCGATACCACATTATGAAAAATGAAGTACATGTTATCTTTAAACGTTAAACAGAATAACATCTTACAATATTTGAAAGACATAGATTTTTTATAATAAAATATAGAATTTTTAAATTTAGGTCATGAATATAAAACATGCTGGATGACCCTGCAATGAAGATTGCCTCGTTGCTAAGTCTACTAGCACTTACAGTCATATAATAGATATATTCCACATTTTTCTGCTTTAATTTTTAATTCTTGTTCATGAAGTATTATTAACTTTTAAATTACCACTTACTTCTTACAACTGTTGATAATACATTACCTTTCAAGCACGCTAAATAACCATAGATGTCGATGCGCCATTAAACACCATTTGACCTTTTACAGCATAATGCAGACTTCTAATGACCATGAGAAAAAAACCTTTTGAAAACATTGTGGGAAAAGGAGAAAAGGCTGTTAACCATGTCTTCTCAAAGAAAAATCGCAACATTTGAGCTACACTGAAATTGTTGTCTGCAAATGCTTTCAAATTGGACAAGGCTAAAACTTTGTCGTCTAGTAAAGGGTTAAAAAAAAATAAGAAATGAAGTACATGTACATGTAGTTTGTTTTTGAATTAACCCATTACCAAAAACAATTTTAGGTTTGTCCAATTGGTGAACATTTTCAGAAGACAAATGTGGTTTTGAAAATATGAAAAACATTGTAAGAAAAGGAGTAAATTATGTTTACCTGCATTTTCTCTTTTCCTAGAATGTTATCAGAAGTCATCTACCTGAAGTTCAATAAAACTTTCAATTGTTTGTTACAGGGGTTTGAACCAAAGTTGATTTTCCTACACTGAACATTTTCCTACACTGAACATTTTCCTACACTGAACATTTTCCATTTGTTTTTATACTGGCTATTTCCACCATTACCAAGATTGGCCTTCACCCTTTATTATGCAACAAATTTGCAGATGACAGTATACGTGGCTCAAACGATGGAATTTGTCTTACAAGGGGAAAAAACACTGGGGAAAAAGGAGAAAATGCTGGTAACCAACGTTCTCTCCTTTTCCCACAATGTTCATAAAAAATCTTTTAACTAGGGGCCATTTAAACATAGGACTGTGTGGTATACGGTTAATTTTCAGCTCTGTCCGTATTGTGTGATGGAACTATTCTTTTAAAAGTTTGAAAACATTGTGGGAAAAGAAACAAATGCTAGTTTACCTAGCTAAACTTTTTACCAGATAATAATAAAAAAAAAAAAATCAAGACTTGTCCAAATTAAAAGACAATGCAGATGATATAATGCACCAAACATGGCTAAAATAGTGGAGGGGGGGGGAGGGAAAGAGAAGGGTAAAAATAACTCAGTAAATGAAAGTACATGTAGCATTTTCTTCTTTTCCTACAATGTGTTCAAGAGTCCACCAACTCAGGGTCATAAAAACATGTTTTACTCTCACTGCCAATGTCGCCTTGGATGGGTTTTGCGGATGGCGTAGATCAAGATCAGACTGCACAAAATGTGCAGACTGACTTTTTATCTACATCTTCCGCTACCTCATGTTCATCTTTTACTAGAGTCAGCTCCAAAAGCAACGTAAATTTGAGTTATGCTCTGTGAAAAGGGTGCTTAATGCATCTGCGAAAAGCATCGACACAGGTCAGCCTGCGCACTATGCGCAGGCTGACCTGGGCCGAGACTTTTCGCTATTGGTCAATTTTCTGTATGTCAAAGGACCAGTCTACCTCATGATTAAGTCGTTTGTGATAAAAAATGGATATCACGGATCCCTAAATATATGATGGCTTGCTTTGTATCATGGATCGCGGAGATGCATTAAGTCCCCTTTTGCCGGAGCAAGGCTTATATTATGAATTACCCATTACCTAAAAACAAAATTTTTACCGCTTATTTAAATTGAAAGCAAATTTATGGTGGTCCAAATGACGAAATTTGTCCTTGATGGGGTAGAAAACATTGTGGGAAATGGAGAAAATGCTGGTTACCAGCATTTTCTTCTAGACTCTGCATAATTTCTTTCCAAGCCAATGGCTGCTTTCCCACATAGCCATCGTCGAGACAAGGATCAGTTGTGAAAGAGGAATTAATCCTGTCGCAATGACTATCATCAAACCTCGGAAAAAAATGGCCGAGCCAGGGATCGAACCCACGCCCCCTGTTCTTGAGTCCTGCACTCTACCGACTGAGCTACTGGGGCTCAGCACCGCATCCATACATGTCAGTCCCTTATAGCCCTAGGAATTAGCCTCGATATAAGCCCAGCATGACGGTGACATTTCTTTTTTTGCAAAGTCTGTGAATCCCCTGCAAAACATCCGGATTTCCCCCATCTTTATATTTAGAAACCGTAGAAAATGATTTGCAGTAAACAATGGTATCTTTAAAATCATTTTCCAGTTTTAAATCATTAATTTATGAGAAGTTTTGGAGCGAAAAGCAGGCTCGATTTCACCACAGATGTACCTTTTTAGCCATTTCCCCCTTGCTAATTTTAACGGCAGAGTTTTTAGTTTACACACCTCGAATTAGATCCATTATATTTAATATCCTATTCATGATACTGATGTGCGTCATGGCAGATCGGTCAATCTTCGAAGAATATGACATGCACAGACAACGCAGCATAGTCACAACAAAATAAGAATTTGAAAAAAAAAAAGTTTAGAGCATAAAAATGCTATTTCTTTATATACTCCTTACTTAACAGTCTCCAATTCAGAGAATAATAATCGCTAATATTTAGAAATACAACGTGCTGTCGGTTGTGATTAATTTGCGTTTATATATTATCGCCGCCAGTTGCCCATACGCACGGGTAGGAAAGTTCATATTCAGAGCCAATGGCTCTGACGATAAAATGTTGTGTTGGTCTTCCCGTTCCGAAAATAGCAGCTCAAAAAACAAATGAAAAACAGGCAAGCTTGTCATTCTTTGTACTAATGTGTTCATATTTCTTTGAACTTCGAAAAAAGGAGAAATTCATGCAATGCTCTGGTCTTTCAACGTGTTTTCTACACCATGGAAAATTGCAGAATGTGTGTAGTTTTGTCTGCTTCTGGTAAGCAGATTTTTCTCCTGTTCCCACAATGATTTCTACTTTTTCAAAGACAGACATTATCATTTGAGTTGCATTTAATTTGTTGTGTATAAATGCTTTTAGTTTGGCTGAGTCCAAATTCCGTTATTTGGTAATGACAGGAAAATGTGCTATATGTGGCAGTTAAATACCTTAGCAATGTAACCCATTGTTTTACGACCATAAGAAAGAAGGCTTTTGAAATCACACGGAAAGAAGAAAATGCTTGTGATCGGCAATTTCTCATTTTCCCATAATGTTTTCTATCTTTTCAAAAGCAAATTTCACATTTGTGTTTCTTCCAATTCTAAACCTCAGCACTAGCCATAGTGTGTTAGGCTGAGATGTTTTGTGGCTAGCTTTGAAATTCAGAATTTACTAGAACCAGGGGTCGTATTATATCTGCTAGGTTTTAGGCATGTCATAATGTATTATAAAGTATTCACCATTCGTAATGTTAGGTGTATTTTAAGACAATCTCTTGAAAGTAACTAATACATGTAAATGAAGCAGCTAACTTTCTAAGTCACTGATATATATAGGAGAAGTAGCTTGTACGAGTATTATTCCCTTTTCCGCATACAAACATAGTCTATGTCAATTTTAATCTATTAATCATTCTTTTTGCGGTCATGGTTTTTGCAGGTTGCGTGGTTTTAAATATGGAAGTATCAACAATTAGCCCCTTACTGTTTAGGTTTAGCATAGTACTGGTGCAACCCAGGACATACATGCTTATGTGAGCTGTCGCCGTGATATGACTGAAATAATGTTGAGAGCGGCGAAAAACAACATAAAAATCAATCAATCAAATCTACATTCGATTTCAAACACCATCTTCATGCCAATACAAATCTTTTATGTGAATTTGTTGCACGAATGATATTCATTTCGATATTCAAATCTGCATTCATTATCACATCGTAAACCATCTACATGTACATGACTGTACAGAAATTTTTGCAAATCTGCTGCTAGCATGAAATTTGGTTCGATATACAAATCTACATTCGATTTCATACACCATCTACATGTCCGTACAGAATCTTTACGAATGTGCTGCTGGCATGAAATTGATTTCAATATTCAAATCTACATTCGATTTATAACACCATCTTCATGACCGTACAGAAATCTTGCGAATCTGCTGCTAGCATGAAATTCAGTTCGACATTCAAATATACATTCGTTTTAATACACCATCTTTAGGCCCGTTCAAAAATTTTGGCGAATCTGCTGCTAGCATGAAATTTAGTTCGATATTCATATCTACATTCGATTTACTTAACAATTAACTTGCCGGTTCATAAGTATTTACGAATCTGCTGCTAGAATGAAATTCAGTTCAATTTTCAAATGTACATTCGATTACATACAAAGTGTTTATGTCCGTACAGAAATTTTAGCGAATCTGCTGCTAGCATGAAATTCAGTTCGATATTCATATCTACATTTGATCTAATTGTTTCTTGTTTAAGCTCATGTAAGTTTCCAAACCTATGTCCTCGTAACTGTGACTTAAGATAAGGAAAGACTGCAAAATCTAGCGGGGCTAGGTCAGGGCTATAAGGGGCATGCTCAAGTCTTTGAAAACCCCAAAGATCCAGTTCCAATAGTGTGTGTTTAAAAGTGTGGCAAGGAGCGTTATCCTGGTGGAAGATAATATTTTCTAAGTTGTCAATAAGCCCCGGTCGCTTTTTTCGATATCGCACGCATGAGGTCTCGTCTGATGACCTGAAAGTAAAAACGAGCTCAAACTGCGGACACTATGTAATCAATAATTTTGATTTAAAAATAGTTTGAATGAACAAGTTATTTAGAAGCGGTTTCCGTTCATGAATGAAATGGAAATAAGTATAAAGTGTGGACAGATTAATAAACTGTACCTTTGTGTAATATGTGGAGTTTACCGTCTGACCCAGTGGCACAGCGTGGCAAAGAAGAACGCCCTGTCTGTCTATGAACACGATGAACATATGCTTGCCCATGGATTTAACTACCTTGGCCTTTTTTGGAGGTGGGGAATCTGGGTGTTTCCATATACTTGATTGTTGCTTGCTCTCGGGATCATAATAATGAAGCCATGTTTCGTCGACTGTGATAATCTTGTTCAAAAAGTCCCGATCTCTCGCATACCGTCTCAAAAAGCGCCTAGAAACATATACACGTCTTTCCTTTTCATCTGCAGTAAGCAAGCGAGGCACCCATCTTGCATAGACTCTCGACATATTTAGTGTCTCACGTAAAATCCTGTGAACAGATGACTTGCTGATTCCGACAGTTTCCCCAATCTCTCGCACAGCCATTCGCCGATCCCCTTCGATGACGTTCCTGACGTTGTCTACTATACGGCTGTCTATTTCTTTTGGTCTACCCGACTCCACACATTTTGCCTCTCTCCATCCTTCAAAAATCTTTTGTGCCATTTGAAAACGAGCGAGCGAGAAACAGATTTATACTTCTCCGTAGTTTGCAACTGTTTAAACGTCTGTGTCGGTGTCATTTTTAGGTCAACACAAAATTCGATCACATTTCGGTGGGCCGCCATTTCCTTTGACGTCGACATTTTTTATTCTTTCCAAATAAGCTACCATTCTTCTCAAAATAAGGCCACGTGAATGGTTTCTTTTCAGGAATAACGTCATATTTGATAACGGCAACGTGCATTATTCAGTTTCGCGCAATTCTATCGAAAACCTCCGATATTGAAGGTTAAAGTAACCACACAGTTAAAACCTTTGATAAAATCTTGGGTGGGGCCGCAAAACGTAACCTGTAAATAATATTTGCATGTAAAATAGACTCAACTGTATATAACTACCTCACTATTTCTTCTTCAGATGCGCAAATGATTAAAATAACATCGGTAAAAATATCATGAAAAAAAACCGCCGGGTTCCGGAAAATAAAAAGTTGTCCACGCTATTTTGGGACAGCCCTCGTACACATTTAGTTTGTCGTCTGCAAGTACTATGAATTTGGTCATGTCTAAATTTTTGTCGTTTGGTGCAGAGTTTAGCATCTAAAAATGGTTACTTTCCTAAAATTTCAACAGCAAAAATTCATTCATCAGATAATCTTCCCACACAAGTTATTTGACCATGATTACATTGTCCAAGCTGTGCAGTCTGATCTTGTCTACACTGTCCGGAAAAAGCAACCACAGCATTTGGTGCTAAAGGGACTATAAATGGTCACTTACCCAGATACCCACAGCCAAGACCAGTCCAAAATATACACCAATCGTCAGATAATCTTCCCACACAAGTTGTTCCACCATGATGAACGGTTGTGTCTATAATTGGCTACTTCAATTTCTCTCTTTAACTTTGACCTGAAATTGACCAAAATATTATACTTTTCAATGGAATACTATTGGTCACTTACCCAGAAACCAACAACCATGACCAATTTGAAATATACACCGATGGTCAAATGATGTACTGTTTGTGCCTAAGGGATTGTTAGAATTTTCGTTAAATCTTCGCTAGGCAACGTGAATGTTAATCAGATTTGTTGCAACAGCAGCTGTTGGTACAATGCCGTTTCAAAATGAACATGCATTGTGATAATCTATTAAAATACAATACCGGACAGTATAGATAATAGATCAGCCTGCACATTTTGTGCAGTTTGATCTTCATCAACGCCGTCTCCGAAAGCGATCTCGTTTTAATAGAACGAAAGAGTAAACTATGACCTGACATTGACCCAAACATGATTATTTAATTTCAGTGAGTTATTGGGGTGAAAAGCGTCCTCTTTCAATTTTCTTCAGCTTCTTTTCTTTATAATGACCTTTATTGGGTCGTTAAAGTAATAGAATGTGGCCCTTCTTTGTACACTTTTTCTTTAAATATCACATAAAGTAGGATAAACACAAAAGCTGGTCGGCCTACTCTATTTCGAACATCTAGGGACAAAAGATATTGTCTTTAGCGTATATACGCTGAGCTCCGGAAGCGCAGTGGATAGCGTTCAGGATTTCCGAACAGGGGATCGCTGGTTCGAATCCAAAGATCGGTTAATTTCTTTCCAGAGATTGTTGATGGTCATTGAGACAGGATTCATCCTTCTCTCACCAATGATTATTGTTTCGACGATAGCTATGTGGGAGAGCAGCAAATGGCCTGGGAAGAATATTGTGCAAAGTTCTTGTAACAGAGAC
Source organism: Hippopus hippopus (assembly GCA_946811185.2). Classification (NCBI taxonomy): domain Eukaryota; kingdom Metazoa; phylum Mollusca; class Bivalvia; order Cardiida; family Cardiidae; genus Hippopus; species Hippopus hippopus. Next base: position 57,847,825 of record OX328100.1, read on the forward strand.
TCCGTCAACGGAAATACAGAGCGTATGTCTTAAGTAAGTAACCGACCACTAAGTTTTTGAAAGGAAGCCCTAATCCATCGGTGCCGATCAACCATATTCAGAGCAGGTCCACATAATCGGAGCCTTTGTTTGTTTATGTCAATTCTGTATTAGTTCTTATCAATTCTTTGCTTGCAGTGAATAGAAAAGTTCAACACAATAATTCACGCTATTAGGACAGCAAAACTCTGTCTTAATTGTTAATTTAATGGCAATATCAGTCTGAAATAAAGTCCTTCACGTATAATTTCGGTCACTGTCAACCCACGGCACAAATGATTCAGACAACACTGTACACATTCTACAACTTTCCATGGTGAAGAAAATATGTTGAAAGACCAGAGCATTGCATGACATTCTCCTTTTTTCGAAATTCAAAGACATAAGGACACATTAGAACAAAGAATGACAATCTTCCTATTTATGTCTCTCCCCGTCAGGGTCAGGAGACATAGTGTTTTTCCCCGTGCGTCCGTCTGTCCGTCTGTCTGTCTGTCAGTCGTGTCCGCTCTATAACTCAAAAACCTGTTAAGATATTTTGATATAACTTCACAAATTTGTAAAGCACCATGAGACGAAGTGTCATGCACAAGAAACATAACACTGGCTTGTATATTTTTTGAGTTGTTTCCCTTTGATTATTTTCCTTACTCATTTTACGTACAATTTCGTGTCCGCTTTATAACTCGAAAAGCTTTTAAGATATTTTGATAAAACTTTGCACATTTGTAAAGCACCATGAGACAAAGTGTCATGCACAAGAAACATAACTCTGGCTTGTATATTTTTCGCGTTATTTCCCTTTGATTATTTTCCTTACTCATTTTACGTACAATTTCGTGTCCGCTCTATAACTCGAAAACTGTTAGAGAAAAATGACCATTGTTTCAGTTAGAAATTGTCTTGGTGACATATCAATCCTTCTGACAACAAAAAGGGGGAGACATCTGTTTTTTTTGTAGAAAAACAAGGTCTAGTTTTCATTTGTTTTCAGCCGTTACTTTCGGAACCGGAACACCAACACAACATTTACTCGTCAGAGCCATGGGGTCTGAATATAAAGTTTCCTACCCATGATCACATCTTGTACATTCCAGTTCAACATCGAAACGTACAACCGGGTAAACTTCAATCTTAAATATTTTTCTGTTTTAACTCTTTAACACCCAATCCCTACTTTTAACGACTATCTGAAAGAAGGCTTTTTGAAAACATGGTGGGAAAAGGAGAAATTGCCGGTAACCAGCATTTTCTCCTTTTCTCACAGTGTTTTCTATCCTTCCTAAAACAAATTTCAATTTTTCAGTCACCTTGAATATGTCGTCTGCAAAGTCTTTCATTTTGGACCAGTCAAAAATTTTGTCGTTTGGTAAAGCTTTAATGCGCGGAAGAGTCTTTTAGAATCTTGGTAATCTACTTCCCGTTGTGTAAATACAATTTTGTATGCTGTGATGCGCCCCACACTTCTAGTCTACACTTCGGGTTAAAAAGCGCAATTTAAAACCAAGTAATCTCTGAAATTCTTGAACCATCTTTAGATATTAATCTTCTTGGTAATATTGTCCTCAGGTATTATTCCTGCATGCAAAGCAAGCTAGTTGCAATGTAACTGCGATTGAGCCATGCTCTGGCAAAAGGGGGGTTGAATGCATCTGCGTGATGCATTAAATCAAACAATTCATCACATAACTATGGATCATGAAATCCATATTGCCCAATAACCTGCTGAACCCTGACGCAGAATGTCCTTTAACACACCGAACACTTCCAAGAAGCAAAAAGTTTGGCAAAAGCTGTACTAGATACTTTTTGCAGATGCATTATCCCCCCCCCCCTCCCCCTTTTCACAGAGCATATCTCAATTTGAAAAGCAACAATGGCGATGGTAATGACAGATAACATAGTGGGAAAAGAAGAAAGTGACTGCAACCGTATGAGGATAATAATAATAATAATAATAGAAATAGTAATAATACTAAAGATGATGATGATGATGATGATGATGATGATAAAATGTATTATGGGACAAGGTTGGACGTGCCGTCGGTGCATATTCGGTTATTTCCGTAAACTATTATCCGGTTTAGTCGATAACCGTTTCGAAGGTAAATGGAGGGCAAGTAGAGATCTGTTCTTTAATAACTTATGATAGTAACAACAAAAAGAATAACAACAAAAACATTATAGCTTCAACTATTATTACCCGAGTTATTTCTCCTTCTGCTGCAACAACAACAACTACAATTACTTTCTCAGCAACAATTAATAATGATAAGGATAATAATATGGTAGGTGTCATCTTACTTGTTAGGAATTTATAAATAATACGACTGACTGACTCAGATAAAAAAAAATCCCATGTTTATAGCCTTAATTGTTCGCCGTTAAATCTGTCTCTTACTTTATGTGGTTGTTAGTATTGTTGAGTTATAGCTGCCATTTGTCACGCTGAGTGCAAAAAGACAGACTACACATTACAATCTGGTTTATTAATTGTACTAATGACATCGTGAAGGGGGCACAGATTATAACAGTGTTTGCCTTTATCTGAATACGAATCGTACCTTTCTGAAGCATTCCTTATCCTTTACTGAGCAATCCCTTGTTTTATCGATCCCGGTTGGCTCAAGTATACGTAGCTGGCAGAAAATTAATTTCAAAACTAGGTTAAAAGCTGTCAAGTCACTCTATCTTTTGTTTACTTTTTGCCTGATTTAAAACTACATTTTTCTGTCAGTGACTAATGCTTTGACCGCCCCCACTGCAACAGACTGTCATCTTCACAGTAATTCCATACTTTTAATAATATGATTTAAATTTAACATCTGCATTGACTTTTTGGTCGCTAATGGGCGCCTTAACGTATCTGCTCTCAATAGTCTATGTGTTTATATAAATGTGGGACATAAACTCGATGAAGAAACTGATATTAGGTTAGAGCATCGGTCACCCACATTAACGTTTCTGTGCTCGAATCCCGAAGCGAATGGATGCAACCTTCACCACAAAAGCTACTTAGGTTTCAGGGTCATTGAGAGTGGTTAGTATAACTTGTAAAAACTTGTTTTACAATCGATTCAAAATGGGCCATGCTCTGTTGAAAGGAGGTTTAAAAAGTATCGACCCAATCCGCACATGCTGACATGGGTCAGAACTATTGTCTATCTGTCAATTTTCTACATGTACAAAGACCATTCTACCTCATTCTACCTCATGATTCAGTCTGTTGTTAGACAAAATGGGTTTTACGGATCCATGATTATATGACTAGCTTGGTACAATGCATGATTGAGGTGCATTAAATCCGTTTTACCAAAGCGCGACTCAAATATGTTGAGGCAAAGAAGCTAATGTATCAGGTGTGTAAATATGGCCTGCAACACGCAAAAAGGGGCATTCGGACATTTGCGTAAAGTGTCGTCTCGGATCAGCCTGCGCAGTCCGCGCAGGCTAATCCGACCCGGCACATTACGACTACATTGGACTTTGTCCTTCAGTAGACATGCGCAAAACAGAAAATTACATAAAAACGGAAAGTGTCGTTTCGGATTAGCCTGCGCGGACTGCGCAGGCTGATCCGAGACGACACTTTACGCAAATGTCCGAATGCCCCTTTTCGCTTGTTGCAAGCCATATGTGATGCAGTTTTTTGAAAATTTACCTGTAGAGAGTGGGTGATGAATCCGTACGATATTTTGATACTTTTGATGGATTGCAACGACTGTAACTAAAACGTCGGTGCGATCTGTATATTTAGACATAGGTAGAAACACTTGGATTACAAATGAGCAGATTTAAAAAGGAAAGTTTATTTGTAATCTTGAATATAAAGTGGCAAACTATTATGTTCAATTCATCCTTTTGGGCATACATGTACCACTTTCAAACATGGCAAAAAAAGCTTCAAACTTTAGTTATTCAACCCGTAGGTCATATTAACTACTTACAAGACTAGTGTTTTTGCTAAAAAAAAATGAATGTCAAAAGGATCGTGTTAAGTGCACGTATGGTATACAAAGATTTTTGCTTTGAAATGAAATTTAGTATCCTCTTTCATATACTAAAATGTACCAATGCACACCAAAATTATTTCATGTAGTTCTAATATGCTGAGACCGAAATGTGGACATACTTTAACCTTCATCACTCAATCCCGAGATTGAAATATCCCTGAGTAGGGGTCGGAAACATTGTGGAAAAAGGAGAAAATGCTGGTAACCAGCATTTTCTCCTTTTTTTCACAATGTTTTCTATCCCATCAGAGATAAATTAGCAATTTAGCTACATTTATAAAGCCGTCTGCAAATGCTGTCAATTTACTCGAGTCCAAAATAATGTCGATCGGTATACAGTTAAGAAAGCTCAACTCTTTCAATTCCAACCAAATAGACCAGAAAATTTTTAGGCCTATGAGAAAATCTTTAACCCATTTGAAAATGCTTTTTAACACATAACCCCATCCACCCTTGCTTTCGGTATGACCGCCCCCACCCCCCACCCCCTGCCTCCCGGTTTCAGTATGATATAGCCATTGTGAATTATCTTATCTTTCGCATGTTTGGGACAAGATTTGTGACATCATAGGAGCAAAATGTGACGTCATTTGTCAAAGTCATTGTATTCCTACTAGTTATTTCCAAACGCGTAAGACACATACATTTGAATTTCTGGTTAATTCAACTGTCAAATCAATAAGCTTCGTAAAGCTAATTTCTTTTTTATCTTTAAACTTCAAATCAATTAGTTTTCTGTAGTGTCTTAAGAACTATTTTAGTTCAGAACGAACACTCTTGTCAAAGCTGTGAGTCGGTCACATTCATGCACAATGTAGGTTTCACATGCGTATGTAAATATTATACATATGTTATTTAAAACAGATCAATAGTTATGTGTTAAAAATAGTCAAACATTCGTTTACTTTTTGAGATAAATTTAATCAAACTCGCACAATAACGTTGTCCTAGACCACCGTCCGCAAGAGCTGTATTAGTTACATCTGGAATTGATCGAGTTATATCGGTTCGGAGAAGGTCGAAATAACAAAAGTAATATGATAATAAAATGCTATAATTGCCCAAAAATGCTGCAAGTAGACACACTTCTTCACTACATGAACAATTCTTGATACGTAACTATAAAAGCTGAGAAGGAAGAGCAAGCTCAGACAGAACGCATGGGCAGGCTGATCAGAGTCCACCCTCTCCCTCAATACGCATTTATATTCGCGATTGCTGGGATGCGGGAATGACACAAATTCATTCCTTCTATAGTGCTAGATAAACAAAACTGTTATCTAACCTTGGTGAAATTAAAAAAAAAACATGTAGTTCTATTTTACCTTTTGCCAAAATGCCTTAAAGTAATAGACTGTGTACATCCAGGATCACACTACTTCCTTCTGCAGTTAGATCTTCATATACGTACTAAACACTCTCATTTTACTTAATCACAGATACAGACAGTTAACCAAAACTTCAACGTAACTGGACAAAATTTGTTTTTAACAAAGTTTTCGAAACTGTAGATTATTCAAGACGCGACAGGCAGAGTCAGCCAATCAAAATCATTCACATGTCCTTGATTATCATGCTAATTTGAAATGATCAGATTTGCCAAATTTTATTTATGCAGATGAGTAGATTAGCATATCGAAAGATGTCCCTACATAAATTACAACATACCTACAGATACCAACAGACAACGAAAGCGTTTTATGATAGATTCAATTTCTTGACTTCTATTTATCACCCCCACCCAATAACGAAATGATGGGGGGGGGGGGTACACTGCAATCAGGGTTCGTATTACTCGTTATTTTTAATTCCTTCTATGTCTAATCTACCTTTAGAAAGTAGCACAACTTCTGATTGGCTAAACCGTATGGTTTAGCCATTCAGAAGTTGTGCTACTTTCAAATTTGGAAAGTTTCCGAAAAAAAGACTAAGAGTGTTCTTAACGACGTTTATCACAAATTTTTCTAAAATTTTTGTAAAACTTTGCACATACGAAGCTCATCATGTCTCTAAGAGATTACAGCAAAAAAAGATATGGGTCTCCGTGCTCGTTTCTGAAAAATTTGCCCTTGCAAAAGGTATATACTGTTCCAAAATTCAGCTTATATTGGATTTAACACGCTTTTCTTTTATAAACAGGAAAATTACTGGAGGAATATACAAATATACATTATTTTGATGAAGATTCATTTACTTTTGAACAAAAAATATATAAAAGCCTGGTTTTGAGCATGGTAAATGTACAAATATGCATGTTATATATATAGACCACTGAGTTAAAAAGGGAGATAATTTGCATACTTTCTAACGGAGAGATTTTTCTTAGAAATTTCAAAACCTATAGTATTTGTAATTCTAAAAAATAAAAAAAAAAAATGAAGTGGGCGCCTATCCGTGCTTATTTCGTCAGAATACAAGGATGAGTGTCACTGTGGAAGTTAATTTTTTCCAGGAAAAAAAAAAAAGATTAAAAGCTCAGCAGACATAGCTTGAAAAGGAAAATTGCTCACTAGAAGCGACTTCTCCTTTTCCCACAATAATTTTCAAAGTGGAAACAGCTATACTGCTACAGCTTTAAATTTCTTGCCTTTGCTTATGTGGTGTGTAATGCCGTGTCAACAGTACGAGGGTTGTTCGGAAAGTTCGTAGAATTTTCTCTAGAATTGTTCATCAAATATACATGAAATTTGATATGCATGAACCTTGACTTATCCTTAAGCAATTTAAAAAAAAAAAAAAATAGAAAATCAAATACAGAAACCAGATATATAGGTTGTCGTAGCAACGTCATCATGGGTACCCGGAGCAGTCCGTAAAATACCTATTTTTGGATTACGTCGTTGAAGAAATAAGCTTAATTTCCGTATGTTTGCTCAACGTCAAAAAAGCGCGGAAACGCCAAGCGATAATTCGACAACGTTACGTCATTTCCTGAAAATTTCAAAACAATTCGTTGTTCCGAAACAAAATTATAGTGTTTTCGTAATCTGTCTGCGGAAGTTGTTACGGAAAAATCATGACGTCGAACTGTGGCGTTGAGTTGCGGAGTGTGGTGAAATTCTGTGTTGCACTTAATAAATCGCCAACAGAAACACTGCGAATGATAAAATCAACAGGAGCATATGATAAATGCAGTCCAGCTTTTGTCTACAAATGGCATTCGCGTTTTAGGAGCGGAAGAGAATCTATTAATGACGATTCCAGGAGCGGTCGACCGGCAGTCGTAACCTGTTCGATTAAGAAGTCGGTAAAGGATATGGTTCAGACCGACAGAAGAACCACCGTCAGAACTATTGCTAATAAACTCGGTGTTTCGTGCTCAACAGTACATGGTATACTAACTGAGGAACTTGGCATGTCGAAAGTGAGTGCTCGGTGGGTACCATGATTACTCAAGGAAAATGCAAAGGAGCGCCGCGTACACTGTTCACAGAAGTTTCTTCACCGCTACGAATCTGAAGGCGGGGATTTTCTTGATCGGATCATCACAACGGATGAGACCTGGTTACACCACTTTGATCCAGAGACCAAAGCTATGTCTTCCGTTTGGAAAACCCCCAATTCACCTCCCCCGAAGAAGGCACGTGTACAGAAAAGTGAGGGCAAACACATGTTCATCTTCTTCATGGATCGGCACGGGATTATCTTACAGCACAGGGTACCAGATGGTCAGACTGTCACTGCCGCATACTATTCTAAGGTAGGGGTTTTATTTTTGCGTGTTTTGGTTTAAAAATTGTATGCCTACATTTTTTGTAATTAATAGGAAGCTAATGTTGCCTTGTTTAAACATGCATGGTTAGGTTGTACTTCGGTTGTTTTTCAGGTGCTTAGGCGAGATCTCGTTAATGCAGTTCGAAAGAAGCGCCTACACATGTCTCTGGACAGAATAATTCTACATCAGGATAATGCCCCGGCCACAGAGCAGAATCTACACAGCTTGAGATTAGTTTACTTGGTTTTGAAGTATTGGATCATCCGCCATACAGTCCAGATTTGGCTCCTATGGATTTCCGGGTTTTTCCCGAGTTGAAGGCGAGTTTGCGTGGAAAGCGATTCGATTCAGCAGAGGAACTTACAAAACAGACTCAAATTGTTGTATCGTCACTAACTGAGGACTGGTACATTGAAACTTACAACAAATGGATGACCAAACATAAGAAATGCATAGATATTGCTGGTGACTATGTTGAGAAAGTGCGACCATCGCTTGATGTAAACGACGCTTGATGATTACGCGACGTCATATTGACTTCGGCGTGCTCCGGGTACCTCTAACATGCTCATTTTAAATAGACATAATTTTCGTGTGATGTATAGCATCGTTTTGGTTTTCATAGAATTTATAGAAGAGATGTTGAAGTTTAAGTAGGTATAAAATTCTTTGTAATACTGAGAATATTATGTGATTTATAACAAAATTCTACAAACTTTCCGAACAACCCTCGTATATTAATTATTTCACGGTGACAGTTCACAGATCCATTTTTTCTCTTTACTAATACCACCCGAGGAAAATGCTACTTGTTTCGGTGCACCAATAGCATCACCATATGTGCTTAAAATACATAGTTGTGCTTTTGATTCACTATCAAAAACAAAATGGTTGGTAAGTACAAACCCAAGTTATTCGTCTGTCCGAAAATCAGTGCGTTTTTCTCCTTACAATTTTTAACCAATTTAGAATAGATTTGGAGAAGGTGTACAGGAGTCAGGTTGTTCGTCTTTCCAATTGTCTGTTCGTTCGTCCATGGACACAGTTTGTTGTCCTTCCCCTTCTTCACTTTTCAAACCAATTTGGCTTAAATCTTAATGGAAACATTCTGACAATGGGAACTTTTGCATCTGAAACGTTAATCTATGATTGATGTTACAGGAGTTATGCCCCTTTAAGAAAGAATAGTTTTATCAAGTTAGCCTTCTTCTATACAAATATCACTTGTATCACTCCGCAAGTGACAGTTTTTACAAACTTTGTAAGAACAGGATCGACTGCATGCTGCAGCAAGAGATTGCTCCCTTTTTTCCCCACAATTGTTTTAATAGCACAAACAGAAAGGCTTCCCTGACTATCATGTATATGTACTATACATGACGTGAGCCATGCTTTGTGAAAATGGGGCTTTATGCATCTGCAAAAAGGATCGACCCAGGTCAGCCTGCGCAGTCAGCACAGACTAACATGGGTCGAAACTTTTTGCTATTGGTCAATTTCCTACATATCAAATGGCCAGTGTATCTCATGATTTAGCCAGTTGTTCTACAAAATGGATTTTATTGATCCACAATTTGGCCTGCAACACGCGAAAAGGGGCATTCCGACATTTGCGTAAAGTGTCGTCTCGGATCAACCTGCGCAGTCCTCGCAGGCTAATCCGAAACGACACTTTCCGTTTTTATGTAATTTTCAGTTTTGCGCAAGTCTACTGAAGAACAAAATCTAATGTAGACGTAAAGTGCCGTCTCGGATTAGCCTGCGCGGAATGCGCAGGCTGATCCGAGACGACACTTCACGCAAATGTCCGAATGCCCCTTTTCGCGTGTTGCGAGCCAATTATGTAATGACTTGTTGATACCACGGAGATTCGTTAAAGCCCTGTAAAGTCCAAAAAAAATAGATAATTTTTCACCGTTTATAACTCGAAAATATAACGGATAACCCATCACATCACATATATATAAGATCGGAGAAAACCCGAACGTGTCAGTTACTACATTGGTTGCCATGATATATGTGTGCGAAAATGCATGGAGAAGCCCGTCGATTTCAGAGACGCCATTGATCAAGACAACCTTCGTTATCGTTCGTGTATATTCGAACTCGGTTTTGGAGAACGTCACGTGATAACATTGCATCTCATTAGTGCTATGACGTAGTACACAGGACTATTGTTTACACATCCAAAATTACGTCATCGGAGAGTAAGATTGCTCACATTCGGCACACCCCGGGTGATGGGAGCCATCATATCCCTCGACTGTAACTGGTGGATTGATATGCACCAGATCGGTACATACCCGGAAATACGCCTGTTAACCTTTCTGAAAATTGTAAGGCTCCTCTTAAAAAAGAAAACTTGAGTTTCAATTTTCTATCGAAACCTTTCTAACTATATTTCAGTTCAGTTGACAAACAGTTCGTACATTCATTATTTAACGTGGTTTATCAATTTAGATTGAAATTTTTACCGACAGATAAACAGATGTGAATAACTTCATCGAGGTTGTTTATGTCGTTGCTAAACGACTGTCAGTGGCGCGCTATATATAGAATCACGTGATTCTCATTTCAAAATGGAAATCTCCTTGATACGGACGAGGTTAGATGTAGGTACGGAATCGGCCGAGTTGTGACGAGTGAGATTGCTCATTCTGAACCTGTTTTCTTATTTCGATGTAGTAAACGCTTCCTGTATTGATGATAAACGACGATCAGCCTGTGTCGTCGTTTCTGTTTACAATGTCGATAAACTTAGTTTTTCAAGCCTAGAATTGGGACAAAACGATCAAGTGATTGAAAGTTTTGTTTCGATGCATTGAATTATCACGTGGTGTTTACGTCACTATTACGTCACTGCGGAGATTTACGACGAAAAGTCGGCTAATCGTCGGCGATCATGGATGTAAACAAACAGATAATGCGACATGGTAGGATCTGTTCTAGTTTCAAAATGACTGGAACTTTTACGAAATGCACCTTTACATATCGTTAAAGCCATAATAATCGCCATATTTTTACATGGTAAAAATGAAAGTTACTTTTATTTTATAAATAGGCCTTTTTACATTTGGACTTTACTGTGACTTTAAGCCCACTTTATCCAGAGCATGGTTCATGTATATGTCGTGTATCAAACTTAACTCTTTTACTACCAATGACGACTTGAGTAGCTTTTGTTGACGGCGAAGATCAAGATCAGACTGCACAGAACCTGCAGTCTGACCCTGAGCTGCACCTTCGGCAACCCTGTCATTGAATTTTGACATTTTTTTTTTCTTTTGATAGCAGTGGAAATCTATTTTCAGTACTGGTAAATAAGTTGAATTTCTGGAGTTTGTAGTTGGAGAGGTAATTGTAAATAAACAAGCTTGGAAAGAGCTGAAAAGATAGGCTCGGGAGACGTGTTGAAGCAAGAAAGGAAGCGAACACATAAAGTCAAGGGTTAGCGATGCATAAATCTGAATAAATTTCGGGTTTTTGATCATAAAATTTTGTGCGTAAATCCTCAAGCTCCTAAGCGCGACTCACTGACCTTTTGCGGACAATGTAGATCAAGATCAGACTCTACAGAACGTGCAGTCTGATCTTTGATCTACACTGTCCGATAAGGAGATAATATTCCCCAAAACATATTTTTGAAATAGCAATATTATAGTTTTTACTATCGAACTGAAAATTTCATTTTAGTTATTTCGCAAGTTAAGGGTTAACATCGAATTTACTTTGATGATATAGAAGAGAGCAGAACAGACATTTTTAACCCTAAGGCTGCTAAGGGCAACTCAAGGAGCTTTTCCGGACAGGGTGGATCAAGATCAAGATCAGACTGCGCAGAACGTGTAATCTGATCTTGGACCTACACTGTCCGATAAGAGGATATTTTTCCCATAAAATAACTAGAAATAACATTTGGGTTTTTATTATTGACTTGAAAATTTCACTTATTCTGCAAGTTAAGGGTTAATTAAACTGGTTAGTACAGACTGCAAAATCAAAGTTGCATGATCTAAATCATGTATAAAAGTACTCCTCTCTCTCTCTCTCTCTCTCTCTCTCTCTCTCTCTCTCTCTCTCTCTCTCTCTCTGTTTGGGGGGGGGGGGCAGGCAGAGGATAGCAGCAATTGTTGAGGGCATGGGAAGGAGAGAGTATGAGAAGAAGGCTTTCCATTTGGGCATGTAGAACAGAGGCCGGCTGGTAGAAATCTCCTGCTCAGCCAATTTTTCTTCAAGGATTGATGATAGTCACTGTGACAGGATTCATTCTTGTCTCACTCAAGATCATTGTCACTACCATGAATGAAAGCAGCCAATGGCTTGGGAAGAACACTCTATGAAGTCCTGGAAAGCATGAAAAGGTGCACTGACCACCAGGATATAACAAATATTGTTGAAAACAGCATTAAACACCATACAATCATTGATTGGAATTGTGTAGTAAAGGGTTTGTACCTGTTAATACCTATCTTTATGGAAATCTACAATTAAATTACTTCAGAGGTCCTTTTCACTGAGCTTGTCAATTATTGAACACCTGGTCATCCACTAAGACTGCAGGCCTAGAGCACAGTTTGAAAAAGCTGATCATAGTGCTATTTTTTTTTTTTTAAACAGAATTTTTACATTCACAAATCACTTAGTTAATAAAGTTGAAATATTTGATTACATCTTTACTAAATGACAAAATTTTAGGCATGTCAAAATTGAAGGCATGTGCAGACAACTAAAAGTGTGACTCAAATATTGAAATTTGTTTTGGAAAGGGTAGAAAACATAGTGGGAAAAGGAGAAAATGCTGATTACCAACAATGTTTTCAAAAGCTTTCATTCTCAGGGTCATTAAAGGTCTTTATATTAAGGATTTAGTCTTCTTTTTAACAGTCATCAAACAAATATTACAAAAAGATTGTATCCAATAGAAACATATGCTTTTCAGGAGAATTATTCTCTACACCAGTATGACAACAAAATTAAATCAGCTGTAGATGTTTTGTGTCAAAATGGACTTTCAAGCAGGCTTGAAGACTGGTTCTTTGAAGAAGTGCAAAGAGATTTAAGGCAAAGGGTTTCTCCAGAGTTCTGGAAGTATTTTCAAGATGAGACAGTTGGATACGAAGTACAGAAAAAGGATGAGCAACATATAGACAAGCTCTTTAATGCTGTGGAATACCTGCACAAGGTATATAAACTATGGTGCAAAATATAAACATACAATCTTGAAGCATATTTGCAACATAATACTTTCAAGCCTTTACCAAGCAATCCCATGTTTTAACAACTAGAGAGAAGGAGAAGTTTCAAAACATCATTTTCTTTTTTTAAAGCATGTTCTTTGATAGTATGTTCTGTACTATCAAAGACAAAGACAAATCTTATACTTTGAGTCACATCTGTAAATGTTTTCAATAGTTCAATAGTTCTCACTAAGAATTTAAGATGCATACTGCATTTATTAACAAAGTCATCTCCACAGTCATGTTTTGCACAGTATAGTGCTGGTAAACAAGGAACCGCATGCAACAAGCAAGTTGTCATTTTGCCACAGTGTTTTCACAGTTACTTAACTCTTTACCAAATGACGAAATTTTAGACTCATCTATATTGAAAGCTTTTGCTGGCAAAAAAGTTATTGTGGCTCAAACTTTGATTTTAAAAGAACAGAAAGCATTGTGGAGAAAGGAGAAAATGCTGGTAACTGGCATTTTCTCCTTTCTCCAAAATGTTTTCAAAAAGGCCTCTCCCTCAGGGTCATTAAAACTCAGGATTGTATGGTAAAGGGTTAAGACAATTTATGTCAATAATCTTACTTTAAAAGCACATATTTTAAGTTATCTGCTACAAACTTGTTTGAAGTAAATGCATAAGTAACCTGGAGGCCCGGTGTTCAAGCCTCACTGTTTGTTTTTTCATGGGATTGTCCTTGGGCAAGAAACTTCAGAGCTTTAGCCTAGTACTGGTGAATGCAGCCTGAACATACATTGAAGTTAAAAGTGATGTAAAACACTATTTAATCAACATAATTACCCGTACGAGTTTTTACACTCCAGCAGAAGAAAGTTTTTAAAAATGTTGTTAGAAAACAAGGACTTACAATTGTTTCAAGCTCATTTTCCCACAATTTTTTCAAAAGCGATATTTCTGTTTTCTCAAAACATTTGAGCGTTGCTTTATGAAAAAAGGGGCTTAATGCATCTGCAAAAAGTATATACTCATGCCATCTATATATCTATCTATCTGAAAGTATATTACATTTTCTGTCATAAGTGGAAACTTCCTTACTGACCAGCCCGCATAGCTCAATAGGAAGAGCGTAGGACTCTTGAACGTGATGTTTCGAGTCACTTGAGGGTGTGGGTTCGATCCCCACGGCTGGCCATCTAAAATTACAAATAGTCTGTAGGATGAGACGTTAAACCGAGGTCCCGTGTGACGGTGCTATACACCGAGCACGTAAAAGAACCAGGCGTAACTTAAGATGGATTTCGTCTTGTATCTGCACTATCCCCCGTAACAATACTAACAGCCTTCAGGGGGCGTCGTCCATATGGGCAACCGGTGGCGACGATAAATAAACGCAAATTCAATCAATCAACTTCCTTACTTGTAAAACTATCTGTTCTTAATCCAAAAATTCCCGTTTTAACTAATTTAGTGCCTAATTCGTATGTATCAATCCTTTGTCTTTTGTCTTTTCTACACGTACAAGCAGGTCCATTATCCTTTTCTTCAACTCTTTATCAGACGACAAAGTTTCAGACCGGCTCGCGCAAATTTAAAGCATTTTGCAGACGACAATTAAAATGTAGGTCAAGTGATGATATTTGTTTTCAAAAGGGTAGAAAACATTGCAGAAAAACGATGTAAATACTAGTTACCAGCATTTTCTCTCGCACTCTTTCTTACGGTCGTTTATACAGCGGATTTTTGGAAAAGAGGTTTTCTCCCTTGATGAGGATGATCTCCCTTAACGAAGTAAGTTTGCTCTTGACCTAATTACAAAGATTTGTCACTTGATGTTTACCCTTAATGATTTAAACCTTAAACTGCTAGATTACATCAAAAGTAAAATTCAAATCGATGATGAAAACCAAATTAATGTGATTTTAGCTTTCTTTTTGACTGAAAAAGTCTCAGCTTTCGAACACTATAGATCCGATATCAGATGCATTTTCTGTATAATTGCAATCGCAGGGTCCACCCCCCCTTTTTTTTTTTTTTTTATAGAATCATCATCTTGTATTAGCAAACGGACAGTTTGGATCACAGATCAAACGACACCCTCTGTGCTGTCTCATCTTCGGTCTTACATGTTAGTTTTTCATCAAATTTTTATAGTTTAAAGCTCGCTACGGAATTTGTATCCTCTACCTGTCGAAATATACACCTGAAAACATGTGTTGAATTGCAGTCATGCTAAACACTTAACTTTTGAATGTAGTCTCTTGTGGACAGCGCAGAGCAAGATCAGGCTGCACAAACGTGCAGTCTGATCTTGAATCTACGCTGTCTGCTACCTTGAAATAAACTCTTGCCAAGATTTACAAGTTTTTCCCTGCCATAAAGCCTTACAAGGCACTCACGTGTATTCATGACCCTGACAAAAAGGCCTACATTGAAAAGTTTTTGAAAATATTGTTTGACAATAGTAACACGAAAAACAGAAAACGCCTCTAGTTTCTATACCATTTCTAAAGGCAAATATAATACTTTAGGCCACATTTAAGATGTCGTCTGAAAATGTATTCGGCATGGACGTTTTGAAAAAAAAAAGCGTCACCTGGTAAAGAGTATAAACACAAAGTTCATTCACATGTGTAAGATGGGTTTATGTACCGAACAAACTTATACAAATACATGTATGACAGAATCTGACCTCAGCAATTGATAACCTTTTTCAAAAAGCGCATTGAATATAAACAAATAATCAAATTTTAGAACGTTTTCATTGTAGTGTTAATTGCAAAAACTGATCACAAACCATTTAAAACTTCCATCGTGAAACGAACGTATTTCCCATATTTGAAACCAAAATACATATGTATTTTTAGAAACTTGTCACATGACCAAATAAAGTTTACTAATGCGAAACGGTGTCAGTGGTCGTCTGGATTTACAAAAACTTTAACCCTCAGAGTTTCAATTGCAACTAAAATATATACATGTATTTACCAAACGATACAATTTTAGACATGTCCAAATAGAAAGCATTTGCAGACGATAAATCGAATGTTGCTGAAATGATGAATTTTGTCCGTGAAATGGGTAAAAAAAAAAAACATTGTGGGAAAAGGACGAAATGCTGGTAATCAGCATTTCGTCCTTTTCGCACAATGTTTTCAAAAAGCTTCTTACTCAGCGTCGATAAAACTAGGGATCGTGTTGTAAAAGGTCAGATTACTGTTGAGACAATGTGGATTAATATCAGTATGCATAAAAGACCTCATCTGATATTCACGTTACCTTATCTTTCATTTGTAGTGAATTCGTAGTACACGAGCAAAACTCTGAAGGCTCTATGAGAGAGGGATTCAATGCATCTTCAAAACGTATCGACTCGGGTCAGCCTGCGCAGTCCGCACAGGGCTGACATGGGTGGACACTTTTTGCTATTTGTAAATTTACTGCATGTCGGAGTACCATTCTCCCTCCGGATCTAGTCCATTGTAAGATTATGTGATGGCTTCTTTGTTATAATAACATAACATAACATAACATAACATAATCTTTATTTCGCATAAAATACAAACATATTCATAGCCAATGTACAGATATATACGATACGCACGAGATGTGAAAAGGAAAAAGTCGTTTAAATTGAAAAGCGCGCCTGAATGCGGCATTGCAAACGATGTGGATCAGGATCAGACCGCACAGTGTCTGGTAAATTAAATTAATATTTCGAACAATTGAAATATCAGCTTTTTTTTCCCTGAAAGTTTTCATTTTATGTTTTAGCAGTTTAACGGTAAACTACTTACATGTATACACATTCATATATATTTTGACAATATAAGTAAATAATTACGAATAATACAAAGGATGTAAGCTGATAAGTGCAACAGCATGCGGTCGATAAAGTTTCTGAGGACGGTGTAGATCAAGATCAGACTTACCAGAATTGCAGTCTGATCCTAGATCTACACGGTAGACTAAGTACATGTGACATATAATACATCACGGAGATGCATTGAATTCCCTTTTCCCGGAGCGCCGCCTACATGTTTTTGTCACAGTTGTGTCATTATCTGTGTATGGGGTTGTTTTGTGACTGAAAATGTTCATTTCAAAATTTAGACTGGTCCAAATCGAATGCTATTGCAAAAGACAGGTTAATCCTCTACCACACTGCAAAATTTTAGACCTATCCGAATTGAAACCATATGCTGACAACAATTTCAAAGTGGCTCAAATGACGCAATTTTTCTTTGATAGGTTAGAAAACTTTGTTGGAAAAGGAGAAAATGCTGGTCACCAGCATTTTCTCCTTTTCCCGCAATGTTTTTGAAAGACTTCCTTCCTGAGGGTCGCTGAGAGTCGTCATTGTGTGATAAACGGTTAAATATGGTTCAGACGGCGAGATTTGTCTCTAATAGGGTAGAAATCGTGTTGGGAAAAGATTGTCGGCAGTATCTCCTTTTCCCACGATGTTTTCAAATGTGTTCCTTCTCAGAGTCGAAAAACAGGATTGTTTGGTAAAGGGAATGAAGTTGTTATATTCAGTAGATTTTTCAGTTTCGAGAGTAATTTACCCACAAAATATAGAACCGTGTGGACCCAAGTTCAAATCCTACAGTTCGTTACATTGCAGGTTGTCCTTTTTTTGCAATAGTAATATTCACATTTCTGCAAAAAGGTTTTATTTAAAAAAACTGTTCAATGCCGGTATTCACTGCATTGGAGACATACTTGATTTTAATAGTTGTTTCCTAACTCTCGACCAGCATATCAGCAAATTACTTAAACTATATACAGATAAAATGTGCTATCAACGAATACTTTAAAAAAAAATACGTTAAAAAAAAAACCTCAAGATATAATTTTACATCAAAAACCACATCTGCCACCATACCTTCAGATCATTCTTAAAGATTCGCGGGGTTCAAAACGTATCTATCGATTTCTAAATAAGAATAAAGATGAGCCTGCCTGCATAAAAACTTGGACAAAAAAAAAAAACATCGATAATGACAAAAATGAATGGAAACAGTTTTTTTCTTTACCATTTTTAGCGACAAGGGACACATACATACAGTGGTTTCAATTCCGTATAAATCATCGTATTCTTGGAACAAACTATTTCTTGTATAAAATAAAATATATCGATTCCGCGAACTGCACACTTTGTTCCAATGATCAAGAAACAATTGAACATTTATTCTGGAATTGTCCGAAAGTTCAACAATTAATCACAAATTACTTGAAACATGATAACGCCATTTACATGGACCTTGACATCAGTGAAAGGTTATTTGGTTACACAAAAAATTCAAAAAGCGCTAAAAACATTCTCCTCATTCTTTTTAAACTGTATATTTAAAAATGTCGAACATCAAAAAACACACCAAGTCTTACGGGTGTCAGAAACTTTATATCTTATATATATAAAGTTTTAAAGAAAGTTGCTATTGAAACAAGAAAACTAGAAGAATTCGAAATAAACTGGAGTGATTTTGGGTCTTTTCTAAAAGAATAATACGGTAATTAACAACTTTATTACTATCCTATTTTGTTTTCAAACGCTGGGAAGATTCGAACATTTATTATTATTTATTTATTATATCTGTTCTTCACCATTCTATGAATTCCCTTTTTTTTTTCACTTTCCAGTTTCTTATTTTTTTTTCCAGTTTTTTCTTCACTTTTTTCTTGCACATAAAAATGTTTTTTGTTCCTTGTTACATTTACATATATAAATGTCAGAGATTGTAAGATGTGGAGAGAGATAGATCCCCAACCCTCACGCATCAATATACGGGGACAATAAACATTAAAAAAAAAAAAATCCTACAATTCGTACAGTCTGATCTTGATCTCTGTATGCAAGGAAAAAAAAAATACACCTAACGTCTTGAGCGTAAATGTAATAAGGGTAGATTCTAAATGTAAATAGGAGATTCAAACTTGTAACCTTTGGCTGGCTCTTCCCAGCGCTTTGACCTATTACCACACAATCCCGAGTTTTAACGACCCGGGAGAAGAAGCCTTTTGAAAACATTGTGGGAAAAGGAGAAAATGCTGGTAACCAGCATTTTCTCCTTTTCCCACAATGTTTTCTAACCTTATCATAGACAAATTCCACCATTTAAGGCGCATCTTAATTGTCGTCTGCAAATGCTTTCAATTTGGACCAATCTATATTTTTGTCGTTTGGTAAAGAGTTAACATTGATTTGGTAATCTTTGCTCGGTCCATAACATATTCAGGCAAATGTTATCAAATACAGTTAGGGCGTATTTTTGATAGGCAGATCTTAAAGACGTTACCAAAATAAAGTTTTACACCTGTCCAAATTGAAAGCATGTGCAGGTGACAAATTAAATGTGCCTCAAATGTAAGAATTGAATTTGTCTTGAATGCTTGGAAAACACTGTAGGAAAAGAAGAAAATGCTGATCATTACCATTTTCTTTTTGTACCAGTTTTTTAAAGGCTTTTTCGTCAGGGTCGATACAACATGCAATTGTATGGGAAAGATTTAGGCTATGTTCATCTATTCAAAGCTTTGATCAAATTCAGTTTATGTTGATACACATATAGTTTGTATACAGTTTGCATAAATTCAAGTCAGTTTATTACGTCCCAAAAACAAATTTACAGCAGAAACATTAAAAAGTCTTTTAAAAGTAAAACCCTTTTTTAAATTACATTTTGATACGTACGAGTTCGTAAATACATGCGAAAACATCGTTGCAAAAAGAAAAGTTGCTTGTCTTGTGATTATCGTTTTTTTTTTGTTACAATGCATTCAAAATAATTCTGTAACTAACAGGGGGGGGGGGGGGGGAATAGTATTATTTCATGTTAGGTGCATTTCCTTTAATTTTATGACAGTTTTAATTAAACAATTTGAAATGTTGCTAAATTTAAGAAGGTTACAAGATGGTTTCAGCTTATCAATTTTTATCTTTTAACCCTACAACACCATAGGGAAAAACATTGGCTTTTTCGGATGACATAGATCAAGATCAGACTGCACAGAACATGTAGTTTGATCTTTGATCTATAACATCTGCTTGTTTAGTCAACCCTGTAAAATAAAAATTTACCTGAATATTGACGGATTTTATTATCAGCCGCGGAAAAAGGTCGAGTTTATTTGGCTTGCAACACACGAAAAGGGACATTCGGACATTTGCGTAAAGTGTCGTCTCGGATCAGCCTACGCAGTCCGCGAAGGCTAATCCGAGACGGCACTTTACGACTACATTATATTTTGTGCTACAGTAAACTTAAGCAAAAACAGAAAATTATATAAAAACGGAAATTGTCGTTTCGGATTCCCCTGCTCGAACTGCGCAGTCTGATCCGAGACGACACTTTACGCAAATGTCCGAATGCCCCTTTTCGTGTGCTGCAGGCCATTTGGTTCTGGAAAACGAAAACGCCATTGCTGTTGACTCTTATCATGCCAAATAACTCAAATGAAACTTTTTAGCCGATAGCAAAAATACCCAAATTTTCCTATTTCAAAGGTAATTTTTTTGGGGAAAATATATCTTTATCGGACAGTGTAGATCAAAGATCAGACTGCACGTTCTGTGCAGTCTGATCTTGATCTACACTGTCCGCAAAAGGTCAGTGAGTCGGGCTTAGGAGCCTAAGAGTTAAAAAAAGAAACACACTTTATTACCTCTTACATCTTTTGAATTTTTTTTCTTTTTATGGATAGCAAATGAGGAATGAACTCATTTCGACACAAGTTATTTATTCTTTTTAAGACACTCGGATATGAAAGTGATGAGACACTTAAGTCAGTTTATTTGTTTGGTCTTTAATCCTGTTTTTTTCCATTATCTGCTGTCAAATCGCAGAGGCCAGTGTGTCTATCCATGGTTTGTATAGGAGTTTCTTGTACCAGAAATCCGCCAAACGTTTACCTAAGCAAATAACTGCTTTCCCGTGTAAATCTCGTTGAGACAATGTTCAGCGGTCGGCCAGGGAGGACGGAATCCTGTCACAAGAACTATCACCAAACCTTGGAAAGAATGTTGTCATGCCGGGGAATCACGACCAGCTACACTTTGGTTTCAGGCTCTTTTCAATACTGACTTAGCCATCGGGCAAGGCCGTTTTAGAAATACTCTAAACTCGAGGACATGTATCGAACAGAGCAGATCACGGATCAAATTGCACGATTTGTGCTATATGTTCGTTATTCTCGCAATGGGCAACTAGTTATTTATTCTTTTAAAGAGACTTGGATGTGAAAGTGATGAGACATTTTAAAAGTCTTATGATACTGCTTATGATACGTCTACTATTACTTCTTTCTTCATCATTTCGCACTGTCTTGCGTGACTTGTTCACCTTCTCGCCGGGGTACAAGAGAGATCAAAGAGCGATAACTCGATAGGACTACTGGTAATTTATGTAAGTATTCACGCAAGAGATGAGAAGCATTTTCCCTAGGACAAAATCTGTGAGAATTAGATCAGACGGCTCAGTTTCCAATATCTGATCTTTATCTGAAATTATTGTCATTGGCCAATATCATAGACAACTGGCATTTATGGGTTGAGATCACAATTAGTCCGAAGGTCGCACACACCTTGCTCGTGTCAAAGATAAGAACAGATAAAAAACAGACAATAAACGATATACACATGTACATGTACTGGCTTCTCTCACGACACCGACCTTTGCAAAAGAAAAACTGTCACATTTAACACTTAAAGCGCTAAGCAAAACTTAACCCCTCACCAAACAACCTCGCATTTTAACATCAACGACAGATGAATCCTTTGACGACACCGCGGGAAATGAAAAAAAAAAAATGCTGGATACCAGCATTTTCTCACAGTGATTTCAAAAGTCTTCTCTATCTGTGTCATTAAAACATTGGGATTGTGTGGTGAATGGTTAATAAAATGGTCAATTTGGCAGCGGTTTTCTCTGTCTATTATTATCAGATCAGATCTGACGTCATGATGCTTATTTGAATGCGATTCAACGTCATAACAGACAAGAGTTATTGACTATGTGACATTATTAAAAGCCGTCGCGAAATTATGGAGCCAAACCTACTTATACCTTAAGAGGCTATGTATTCCATTTAGGGAGCACTATGCACAAGTATTGTTTTCCTACACTTCCCTTTCGTACTTTGCCAGGTTTGCCAGCTTTTACTTTGATTAGTTCAGTGATACAAAAAAAATCAAGTTTGCTTTTTTATAGTAAAAAGCTGATATTTCCTCCGTCAGTACAGTAAATTCTCGACAATTTGCTACGAATAGAAGGACTGACACATTGGATCGATATATCAGTGAATTCGACCGTTGAAAAAAAAAAATCGCCAAAGTTCAACACGCGTCAGAATGACATGTGTACAATATTGGGACTGTCCGACCTTAAATCTTTCATGAAACATTTAACATCTGCTCTGTTATTTTTCTTCTCCCACTTTTAAACACCTCATGACCTATCTTAATTATCAAACGACACAATTCTAGACTTGTTCAAAATCAAAGCATTTGCAAACGACAAATTAAATATGGCTCAAATTTGTCCCTTAAAGGGTAGACATTATCATGGTAACAGGAGATATAGCAGGTTGCCAGTATTTTCTCCTTTTTCGCACAAAACTTCCAAAACGTTTCTTCCCATGATCTTTAAAACACGGGATTGTGTTGGAAAAGGTTCGAACTGTTTATGAAACAAATGGCATACTCATGCTCGCATTATGATAGCTTAACGTTTAAAGTTCGGGAAATTGACATGATTTGAAAGTTATTGTCTATTGTTGACCCAAATTTACCAACCACTTAAAATTGGATTGTTGGTCTTACTGATATAAAAAGTTACAGAATTTCTTAATGGCTAGACTATTTGAGCCATGCTCAGGCAAAAGGGTGCTTAATGCGTCTCCGTTATGTATAATACCAAGGAAGTCATCGCATAGTTATGGATCTGTAAAATGTTTTTTGAGTAACAACCGATTGAATCATGAGGTAGAATTCTCCTTGGCCATGTAGAAAACTGACCAATAGCAAAAAGTTTCGACTCAGGTCAGCCTGCGCGGACTGCGCAGGCTAACCTGGGTCGAAACCTTTTTGCAAATGCATTTAGTCCCCTTTTCACAGAACATGGATCATTTGTTTTGGCTAATTAGGAATTTGTTACTTTGTAATTTAGAAAATTCTTAAATGTTACATTTTCAATTTTTCGAAGAATTGTTGCTGAATACGGATCTGAACGTTTCGAACATTTTACCTGGGAAGTATGACCAGCTGAAAATGTTTTAAGGAAAGGCATCAAACTTTAGAAATACCATTTCAGGTAGCTGATGGACTATCCTTTCGTTAGGCAATGTAAAACCCTATGCTCGTGCTAGAATAACCCGGGAAACATATAAATAATTGAGCTTGCGCCGTATTATAAATTAAATAATGTCCATACGTTTAAAACGATATTCCGCTTCCGGTTGTCAAATATATGCCAACTGGTTGTCTATTGGTTGTCTAGCAATATTGGGATCTTAACTAGGTCGTAAGCTAGAGTGAAGGCTGCGGTTACGTTGTCTTACCTCAAACCACGATTCAGCATAACCAAGTCCTTAAAACGGAAATTCTTATCAGAGTGTTACCAGTTCTTCAAGGTGTAGGGTCGAGTCGAAATATGAATCTGTTTAAAGCTGTCTGCCTCCTGTCCGTTTACTTGTCTGTCTGTTTCTGTTTTGAGGATAAAACTATTTATCAATATCTAAACGATAATGGATATTCACTGTTTGCGCGGCTTGTGCAGGAAGCCCATTTGGACACGACTTTGGACGGAAGTGGTAAGTTTGAACACTTGTGGTGCGACAAAAACGGAGACTTGGCCGGTATTCACCAACCATTCTTACTCTAATTTCAAGTCTGATTCTAGATTCCAGCAAGTAATGCAACTTTCGATTGGATGAACAATTTGCTTTAGCCAGTCAGATATTGTGTTACTTTCAAATGTAGAAAATCTTGAGCATAAGACTAAGAATGTTCTTAAAAATGTTTGTTGAATCATGACCTGGATCTCTAGTATCCCATCGGTGCCTAAGATGATTAAAGGCTGATCCGACAAAATCGTGTTTTAACGACCCTATAGAAGATGAGATTTTGAAAACGCTGTCAATTGCTAGTAATTCGGTCGAGTCAATATTTTTATCGTTTACTAAAAAGTTAAATTTCATTTGTGCAGACTGTGGAGCAAGATTAGACTGACCATTGTCCAATTTTTGTTTTTGATGATTTGACCAAAATCAGTTTTGGATATTGTTCCTTGAGTTTACCGAATGAATATTTTCTTCACCACTATTTGGTGTCCAAGGTGTAATATATTTCAACAGATGAATTATCCTCTATCAAACTAAATTTACCTACTGCAGAAAACAGAAAAAAAAAAAATTCTTCGTCTTGCAGACAGCCACTTAGACATTGTATTCTTCTCTCAAATTTCAAATGATGTGATGCTAAAAATCAGCATCTTTGTCTTTTCTACAGTAGACTTGCCTGAAACAGAAAATCACACACGATCGGAAAGTGTCGTCTCTGATCAGCCTGCGTGGACTGCGCAGTCTGATCCGAGACGACACTTTACGCAAATGTCCGAATGCCCCTTTTCGCGTGTTGAAGGCCATATAGATGAGGCTAATGCCGCGTTTTGATTTGTCTGGTGAAGAAGTCAAGTTTGATGAGAGGGTCCTACGTGGCTCGGAGGTTAAGGTTTAGGATTGGTAATCCGGAGGCCACGGGTTCGATCTGCACTCAAGTTGCTGGGCTTTTCATAGGAATGTCCTTTGGTAGTACCCTTCGACCTCAGGCCTAGCGCTGATGACACCTACGAACAAGTGAACTGCCGTTTTATCCTAGATTTGATAACATGGAAAGCGGTGCCTAACACCGTACATTCAACCACAGGGACTCGATCCAGTAATTTTTTTGGTATCTTGTAAGTAAATATAGACAAGGGGTCGAACATGACCGAAAGGCAGATATTACCGGGTTCGAATTTAGGTCCAATTACAAAACCGACTGTTAATGGCCGAGATGTGGCATTTAGCCCAGAAAGTAGAGTGGTGTCCCAATTGCACGGTTGTGTCCGACCTGCGAAATTGACCCTAATTTGCTCGATATCTCGATCTGTGTTCAGTAAACGGATTGATTATGGTTATAATCTGTAGCATCATCGACGAACGTATTAATTTAGCTGTGATTTGGTACATTTCATGACAAAATTGAATCGAAATTGACTTTGTAATTGGGCCTAAATTCGAACCCGGTAATATCTGCCCTTCGGTCATGTCCAACCCCTTGTCTATATTTACTTACAAGATACCAAAAAAATTACTGGATCGAGTCCTTGTGCATTCAGTTTGATATTGATTCAATATTCTAACATGACACGTGAATTCGGCTCTGTAAACACAGGGCAACGAAAGCGCGGTAAAATTTACGTTATTCTATGTAGAGTGACGTCATTCTATATAGAGTGACGTCATTCTGTATAAAGTAAGTAAGTAAGTAAGTAAGTTATTAGTAGATAGGAATATGTATGTTCCGGGGTTCATTCCCAGAAATAGCCTTTTTGATGGTGCATTTTTGACCGGTAACAAAATAATTCAATAATTCCTTGATGGAGGGAGTAAACCAGAGAATTATTGACTTGATGACTGAGTGAAGCATTTATATATTGATATATATCATCCACTAACCAACGCATCAATTAATAGATAAGTCAACGCACCAACTAATGACCTCCCATGTGTCGACGCACCATCTAATTACTATAATTATTTTACCATAAATTCAAAAATAAAGAAAAAAAAATTTTGAATTTTTTAAATTTTAAGTCATAAAATAATTCAAAATATGGAGCCGTTAAAAGAGTTTTTAAAAGAGTTAAACTTAGATGAAAATAAAAGTTTAATGAAGGCTATAGATAACATGGAAGAGAATTTGTTAAATATAGATATAGCTAGAGATAAATTTAAAAATTTAATTTCGGATAAAGAATTATTAGCGAGATTTGCATTGCTTTTATCTAATTACGTAAATAGTATTTTAGATTCCATAGACCCTATGTTTAGACTAAATAGAAGTTATAAAATTAAATTTTGGGATGATATTTATAAATATAGAAACGATTCAAAAAAAGATATATTATTTATATGTAAAAACAATTTAGGAATTAAATTAGATAAAAAATTAACTAGAAACCAATTGATATACGAAATTGTAACGTATGTTTTTAATGATTTTAGTGATTATAATGGATTTTCATCAGATTTTTTTAAAAAAATGAGAAAAAAAAATATAAAATTATCAGGTAATGTAAAAAAGCAAGTATTAGAAAATACTAGAATATAATTTAATCAGTAAAATTAAATTATATTTTATGATGCCCCCAAGCTAAAGTATCAATCTTGTCTTCCAAAACAAACCTTTTATCATCACTTGACCCTAACGCTTTTTTGTTTAACTCTTCAGTATACATATTATGATCCTTACTTCTTAAAACAGTCATCTTTCTAAATTGATCATTTTCTGTAAACAAACATTTTTCATAATCATTAAAATGTATTTCTTTTTTAACAACCGCTCTTTTAACCCCTTTACATCTTTTATCTTCCTTACCATCTAAGGTTTTATAAGCATATTGTTTTGCACCTAAACCAACAAAACCAATCATAATTTTACCCCCTAATTCATCTTTGAACTTACCAACTACACCAGCATTGGAAACATTTCTTAAGAAATGGTCTTTAGGATAATTACTTGTATCAAACATATTTAAATTTTCTTTCATATCCTTATATAAATCCTCAGTTTCTATTTCAAGGATAAAACTATCTGTATCAGTATAACACATCCTAACCTTATCACCATATTCCTTTTTAAAATGACTATAATAAGTTCTTTGCATAAGCGTTTTACTAATATCTAAAATGCTTAATCCTGAGTAAACAGGTTTATCATATTTTATTTCTGTTTTTCCCATATGTACCGCTACAAGTTTTTCATGAAAAACTGTTTGATGGGTATAATTTGGTTTTGCTACTAACCTTTCTAAACGTTTTACATTATTAACTAATTCAATACTTCTCCTTTTCCTTACATTTTCCATGGTTTTACCAAAAACTGAATTATTCATTAATTTAAAGAAATCTTTTTCGAAATTATTTTTTGCTGCTTTTCTTAAACTAATATTTGTATCAATATATGGTTTTAACCAAGGACTTTCTGAAAACTTGATACCTCGATGTATTTTAGTAATTTTTAAACCAAATTCTTCATATGTTTTTAAAGCTTCATGATGAAGTATATAATTATTTTTATTATTTAAATTTGGAATAAGCTTTTCTACTTTTTCAATCTTTAAACTTTCAGGTGCTAAAGAGAAGTCACTATGTGAATTATGTAACTCTTTTGGATATTCTAAATCTACTTCTAATATACATGGATGTTTTTTCCATTCTTCTAATTCTTTATCTTTCATCCATTTAAATCCATGAGTAGGAAGTGGTTTACTCATTGCCCAAGCATAGAGACTATTTGCATCTATATATAATAAATATTTCGAAGGTTTAGTAGAATCATATAAATCACCCATATACTTATTATTTGCTTCACTATATCTTTTACTACACATACTAACCCCTCCTCTGATACCCTCTTCAACCATTAAAAGCATATCAATATCAGATAAAAGTTCAAGATTTATTTCAGTAATTTTTAATGCTGCATCCCAAGCTAAACCTGGAGAAGTAAGATACCAACTAGGGTCTAAATTATAATTTCTACGACAAACATCTCTAAAGTTTTCAAAAACATCTGCTAAAAGCAATACATCTATTTTATTGTAAAGTTCTAAATACTCTTCAAATGTTTTCATATTAAAAGCTTTCCAAACATTTTGAGCATGAGCATAATCTTCATCACTAATTCCTTCTTTATTTAGGTTAGAGTAAAATGCTTCTTTAGGTGGTAAATTTTTATCTTTTAGTTTATCAAAGGAATCTAAATACTCATAAGGAAAAACTCCTTTTCTTCTAACTAATGGTAGTTGTTTAGGATTAAAATATCTCGATAAAATTTTTAATTGACTTTCTTCTAAATTACTCGAAAGTTTATCCAAACTGGAACTCATAAATTTAAAACTATCAACAAACCTTATTTTATGATATATAGGTTTATTTTCTTTCTTTTTATTAGTATAACTACCAACACAAATATTTTTACTAAAAGTAATATATTTTTCTTCAGTATTTGCGATACAATCAATCTCTCCTTCAGTTTTACCTAAATATTTAATAAAAAGATGAGCGTCATATCCACTAAGATTATGAAAGTATATTGGGGTAAATTTAGGTATCCTAGCATTTATATTACATTTACTATGTGCGGCACCTCTATATTTACCTGTAAAATGGCAATGGTCTCTTACTTTATCACCAAGTTCTTCATCATTAATTTCATCAACATCATCAAATACTACATCATTAAATACTTCATTAAGAAATTCATTATCATCAAAAACCCCATCCTCACATATTCCAACATTACTAATTTTAAATTCTTTATTACAAATCCAACAATGTGTTTCTTTCTGGTATTTCGCTTCCTCTTCTAGTGTTAATTTAATAGGTTTTGGATTTTGATAATATGTTTGATGAATTTTTCGAATATCATTTTCTAAATAATCTATAAATTTTTTATCAGCGTCTTCTCCAACATAACTTCTTTCTATAGGTTTCATAACATTATCATCAAAACATTTTATAATATAGTAAAAACTACAAGGTATATGTTGTTGGTGTTGTATAGTATAACTTTCTTTTTTAAGTTCTTTTTCACATTTATGTATTGGTGCTAAAACACTTTCAAAATCAGCATATACAACAAAAGGAACCTCAATTTTTTTATCATAATTTTTAAAATATAACTGAGTATTTCGTTTTGGCATATTTATATAAACAGCTTCATTATTATTACAATATCTTTTATGCTTTTCTAAAAGTTCTGTATTACCAAAATGATTCAAACAACGCTTACAAATTTCTATATGTTTACAATTTTTAGTTATCTGACTTCTCATTAATCTATGAAAGTTTTTTATTAAAGCGTAATGTGTGTTTTCACCATCTTCAATTAAAAGAAGGTCAATATGTTTAGGTTTTTCCTCATTAGCGATTCTATAAGGGAAAAATTTTTTGTTTTTATTATAACCATATACATTTACACTAATTCCAGGATTTTGCCTTTCAAACTTTTTAATATCAATAAGTGAAACAGGATAACTTATTCCATCCATATTAAAATAATTTTCTTTTTCTTTCAAAGCTCCATCAACTTTTTCTGGGTGATTATCTTTTGGGGAAAAATCTCTTAAACAACACCATAAAAAACATTTACTATCTTCATTTTTCATATTAATAACTGCTTTTTTGTCAGCAATCCATTTTGGTAATTTTAACCAACCATTAGCTCTTATTGGATTAAAATCAGCTGTATGTAATTCTAATTGTACAATTTCTTTTATTGCCCACCCGCTGCCCCTACTTTGAAAAACAGCTATTTTTTCTAAAATTTCATCTATTAAATCATTTAATGATTCCCCTATTGCTCCCTCATTTAGGTTTAAGAAATGACTACTATGAAAAGGAACCTCAATTATGTTATTAGGGTTTGTAGTTAAATAAAATTTAACTTTAAATACAAATTTTATTTTTTTTCCTAAATTATTTTTTAAAAGATCTATTAAACGCGTCCAACTACCAGCAAAGAATCTATGTGGTGAATAACCTTCAATACCATCTATAGTAAATGTTCTAGTAAACTCTCTAAATGCTGAGGCATCCTCTCTAACTTCAAATTGACGTCTTTGTTGTCTTGGTGGATAATTTTGTCTAACATTCTGAACAATTTCATTAAAAACTTGCGGTAATTGATCTTCTTCAACATTATCAGTTAACCAATTAGTAAAATTATTAATTCTTTGTTGAACTGATTGCGGTATAATACTACTTACAACCCTCCCAACATTTGACGCAGCTCTTCCAACTATATTAGAAATTCTGTTAAACCATGACATTTTATAAAGTAAATATAATTTTCTTATCTTATTATCAAAAAATTTTTTGAATTATATATATATTAATCTTATTAATATATATATAAAATGAATGATAAAGTAAATTTTATGAAAAGATATACCAAAAATGAATTAATAGAATTATGCAAAACCAATGCACCTAGAAGATATGGTGAAATAGATCTTAGAAAACTAACTAAATATAATTTAGTTGAAAGACTTGTTAGTAGGGGTATCAGACCAGATTTAAATAAAAAAACAATAGGAAAAAACTATTGGCAACTTTGGAAACTTAATAGACGTTAATCTTATATTTATCTTTCCAAACCCTTCCATTCCAATTCTCAATCGTTTGTGGACTACGGTCTATAAATTGACCTGCCTTATAAATTGATGGAAAGGTTTTTATTTCTCCAGTTTCAACATCCTCTAAACTAACTTTCTTAGGATTTTTCATAATAGTTTTTAATCTATCAAACTTAGGGTCTGTGCTTTTTTCTTCTTTAGGTGATTCACTCGGATACAGCCCATGTTCTTTCACCAACTCAACTAAACGTTTTTTATCCCAGTATGAGTAGAAATTTATATTATTTTCTTTAAGAATTTGTTTTAAATCTGTAGTCTTTATCATTTTTATATAAAAAAGAAAAATCTTAATACACTACACTCATTTTATTTCCATCAGACTGGAAGTTAATTAACCTATCACTAATAATAACAGCATATGCCTCTGTATTTGCAAGCACATTTTCAGTAAAATATGTTTTGATTTGGATATCAGTGACAGAGTATTTCAATTTCTCACTCTGTTTGGAAACATCAAACAAAAACAAAGGATAAAGGGTTTTATAATCTGAGGGAGTAATGTTAGGGTTTGACACCATTTCATTCATGTTATAAAACTTAGACCTAAATAGAGAAGCGTCTCCATACACTCTACTAAATTGGTTTGCGGTAAAACTGAGATTATAATCAACAGCGGGATATCTAGTAGAATTTAACGTAACATAAATGTTTTTAACGTTTCTATGGTCAAATATAGCTGGATTTTGTTGTTGGTCACCGCTTTTACCAGTTTGAAAACCAACAATGATAAAACGTGGCACTTCAGGTGATGATTTGACAGCAAGTCTCCAGGTAAATGATGTTGACTCGGGAACCGCAATAGAGTCACACTGCCTCATTCTATATCCAACCGGTATTTTTTCTTTTTTCTCAATAATTTTATAAAGTTGCATTTTCTCATCATCTGCAGGTAGCACGTGTGGTATAAACCAAGATACTCTAAGTAAATTAATTCTACCATCAGCAGGAGCAACACCATCTCGAAAGATTGCATCATTATCATTATTTCTCGTTAATGTGAGAGTTTGCTTCATTCCATACAATATCTTATCATAATCATCGCAAAAACCAAATATATGTTTTAATGGAACTCTGAAGCTAAAGGTACCTCTTGGAAGAGGGTCATTAATAATATAATTTCTTCTTACAATAAAACCAGTGTTTCCGGCACCTGCGTTAGCTGCTGTATCTTTATACCATAATTGATTTAACCCTTGTGATTTAGAGAAATCATCTGGATATTTTAACAAACCAAGCATTGTAGTAGCCTGGCCAGGATTCAATACAGATTCAATCTCCATACCCGAAAGTTGATACTTAATATTTTTAAAAAGATACATGAGACCATTGTTTGTTAAAGAAATATTAGTGTTAGCATCATAAACTGCTCCAGTATCACTTCTTACTAATTCACCTATAATAAGTAAATAACTTTCACTAGGATGAGTAAAAATATCTTGAGTCTCAATGTTAATCCTAATTTCTCCTCCTGCGTTGTTGAGATTGGTACCAGTGATTGGTTCATACTCATGGTGTTCATACTCATTAATACTATCATCTTTTAAAATTGGTTCGGTTATTTTTAGAATATCCATTTTATAATAGTAATTATAATTTTTAAATGAAATAAAAATTATAATTGTTCAAAATAAAGTTGGGGAAAAGACTTATTATTATCATTAACAAACACACCTCGAAGTTTAATGCTTTTTGCAGTATTCAGTGTAGTTTTAGGATAAACTCTATTACCGTATACAAGTTTTATTTCAGGTATACTCAAATTTTTTAAATATTCATTCACCTTTTCCTCAATCTCTTTCATCTTGGTTACCTTTTCAGGGGATAACTTCACAACAGCTTTTTTATAATTATATTTCGTTTTATTAATTTCAAGGATTTCACAATCTTTTATGTTTAAAGAAGCGCCTACTATTTCAATAGTAGCAGTATTGTATTTTTCATGATCTACACGATTAAAATTTAACATTCTTTTTATATAATGAATATAATTTTCTTAACTTATTCATACTGTTTTAATACCCGCTCCACTGTTTAACCTTTTAACTATGTCTTGAATAGCAATGGCACTTCCATCTATTAATGTACTAATGTTTTGTGTTTTAGGAGGAGTATCATTATATTTTTGTAAAATTTGTTTTGATTTTGGTGTTAAAGCTTTCGTAACTAATTTTTTTCCTGCTTCTACTGCTGCACTTTTTCCAACCTCTAGAGCTTTCTTTGCTCCTTCCTTAGCTACACTCTTTCCTACATCAAGGGCAGAAGACGCAATTTGTTTAGCTGCACTACTAGTAAAAAGCCTCGCTAAAAAGTTAGCAATACTATCAAAGATTCCGGAACCACCATATGAATATCTTGTTTTAAATCCGTGTTTCTTAGTGATTATCATCTTTTTATAGTATAGACATTAAATTTTTATAATCGTGTGAATTTAAAACACCTTGTCTTTTTAATTCATCACAAATGCTTACTAACTCGTTTCTTACACCTGTATTACCTGCTTTTTTACTTGCCATCAACAGGTCTAGTCTTTCTATTAATGCGTTAGGGTCAGATGGGATAACAATTCCTTTTCCGAGGAATTTTTTATCAAACCAAACATGGGAAAGAATGTTTTTCCATTTATATGATTTACCACTTTTTGGAGAATTAGTTTTTGGGTTATTATTTTTATAAAGGGTATTGCTGTTTACCATTATCTCCTTATAATTTTTTAAATCCTCATCATTATAAATATTTTCGTCTGGTTTTCTAGATACGATTAATTCCCATAAACCAGGGGTACCTTCATAATAATCATTACCAACTAAAATATCATCATCTAAAATGCCAACTGGTGTGTTGCCAATATAAAACGTACCATTTTTGTCATATAACCCATACGTTGTATCAGCTTCAGTCTTAGTAGCAAACTTTCTTAGGTACTTCTCCGCGAGTGGCCCAACAAAAACTGGATAGTTCTCTTCTTCCATTTCTTCCATTTTTTCCAATTCATTTATATAGTACTTAAACTGTTCATCTGTCATTGATTCTGGTTTATCATAAGCTGTGATAGATGGATAAGCTGGAAAAGTAATAGCTTCTGGTAATTTTTCTACACCTTCTTTAATAGGTTTAAGCTCCTCTGTAATCTCCTTTGTTGTAGCTTTTTGTGTTTCCGTTATAGGTTTAAAAAACTTTGACAAATCAGTTTGAAGTTGTTGTTCACCTGTTCTCTCTGCTAGTAGATTATCACGAATATTCTTTTTCGTTTCGAGATACTCTTTTACAATTAAGTCTCTTTTTGCAGGGTCAGTTATTTTTAGAAATGACATTTTTAATTAGCAACATATTTTTTTAACATAGTTTTTATCGTAGTTTTTATCGTAGTTTTTATCGTAGTTTTTATCGTAGTTTTTATCATAGATTTTATCATAGATTTTAATATATAAGAGCATATATAATGCTTTTATATATTTATTCATCTCCTATTTCACATTGACATTTACATCTAAACTTAGGTAACTTAATTGATAGTAAGCTTTTTTTTAAGAAGCTTCTGAAAGGACTCCTCTGCTTCTTGCCTCCCTTTCTCAATCAAACTTTCCTTTTCTTCAGATGTTACCTTCTTCTTAAATTTACTTCTTATTTCACTCTTCATATCTTCATATTTATTCATTTCTTCCATTATTAACTTAAACTCATCATCAGATATATGGTTATCCATTAAAGCTTTTGATACATGATTATCTATAGTATTAAGCTTAGCAGCAGCAAGCATTTGAATCTTCAAATGTTTTTCAGCTTTAGCAGTAGTTTTCCTAACAAATATTTTACTAACCAATGAAGAAAGACCAATTACGCCAGCGGCACTCTCTAATCCAACAGCAACAGGTGCCGCGGCAACCGTAGAAAGCAAAACAACCCCTGCACCACCCAATGCTAATGAAACAACAACCAATGCACCTTCAACATTATCAACTACTTTAGCCATTCTAGCATATTTCTTATTTAATCTCTCCCTTTCATTTATTTCCTTCTTTAGGAAATTTTGTACTTCAGATATTTTTTGAAGTCTATAAGAATGACCATTATCCATTGTTTCCATTTCAATATCTTCATTAGGTGGGGCGTTAGGGGTAACCCGTTCTTTGGGTAATATAGGATATAATTTATTAGGGTGTTCCTGATTTGTATCTGCCATTTTATAAATATAATAATTTTTTTTATGGCAAATATTTTAGATAGCAGAATAACTCTCCCTCAGGTATTTCGATTGGTTTTTGTGAGAAATTATAAATGTAGACTAAGATATCATTAACATCATTATCAAGATGTATACCATTAGAAATGGTTAAACTATCTTTCCATTTATTACTAATAGATATCACTACAACTCCTCGTGTAGCTATATAACCAAATCCTAACGGAACTCTTATACCATTATTAGGAGGAATCTTGATAGTTACTTGTGAGTATATTTTCCATTTTAGAGAATCTTGTTTTAAGGGTTGATATCTTACTCCATGTAAATGAGGTTTCCAAAATATAGTTTTATGTTGGGTAGTAATATTAGGTTTTATACCAAATTTATGTATATCCATTTTTTATTTATTGTAAATAATATTTATAATATAGCCCCTAGGATAGGGATATTAGCAAATGGGCTATTAGGCCCAAGTAAAAGTCCTTTTCCATCATACATTTTTCCTCCTTGCTTTAAATACAACCCATCACCAACAGACTCTAATCCTTTACCTTTATATGGTTTTAAGTATAATCCACTTCCATCAGTTTCAACTTGACAAACACATCCTCCTTTTTTAAGATAAAGACCTGACCCCATAGCTTTTTGAACACCTGTTTGAGCTAATCCAGAAAGAGCACCAACACCTAAAGCTGGTAAAACGGTTTTTGCAAGCATCGGTAAAGCCCTAGCAGCTAACCCAGCTAACATTCCGAGGAAACCCCCTTCTATTTTCATGTTATATTTAAGTTGTTTTGTAGTCATTCTAATAGTTATACCCACACCATCCTCATAGGCTTTAGCCATTTTCTTCGCTTGTGAATTGGTAATTGCTAAAACATCATTACCTTGTAAATCTTCATGACCTAAACGAATACTTACTGGGCAACTAGCTTTAACAGCATGTTGAAGTTTTTGCTTTTGCCCTTCAGATATATTTACTTTAACATTAGTGTAACTTGTCATTTTATATACGAGTATTTTTTTATTTAGCTTATCTCGCTTCTCTAATATGAAACCTAATCGTTAATTTTTCACCTCTAAGATTTAGTAAATTACCATCTTGGTCCGTAATATCTACATTTAGGTTATGTATTTCATTTAACGTTATTGGTAAGTATACTAAATTAACTGGTGACTCAATTATCTTATATCCAGGTGCAACATCTGGGAAAAAAGAGTAAATAGTATTTCTTGGTGTACCATTAACGTAACTTCCTGAGATAATATCTATGTTAACTAGCAAACTATTTATGCTAAGAATGTTTACTACCTCCTCTGACTCGTGAAATCCTTGTGTATATTTAGCTCGAGTAAATCCTAATACTTTAGCGATGGAACCTGGTTGATTAAAATCTACTTGATAATTATTATCAATAATAAGAACAGACTTTAGGGTATTAGTGTTCGCAGAAAAGTTAATAGGATACTCTTCATTAACTCTATCGTAATGGTTATTTTTTCTCATTTCCTGGCGAATCGTATCATTAATGTCAACGAGGTCATAACTTCCTTCAGGTATTTTTATTTTAATCCATGTGGTGCCATTGTCTGGAGAATAAACGAATGTGTTGTTCGTTTCATCAATGTTTGGAAAAGAGTAGTAAGTTTCAAGGTTTACCATAGCTATTTCATATACTTTATCCTTTTCTAGTTGAATTGGAGGATTAAACCTTGTTCTAAAACGTGTTTTGTTGTCGCTTACTATGATTTGAGACGATGATTTATGGCTCGTATTTTTTACAATTTGTCCTAAAAGTTCTTCCATTTTATAATATTTAAATATTTTTTATACTGATTTAGGTATGTAAAAATTATCAAAACCGTTTCTATACTTTCCATCATGTTTTTTACTGGTTAAGTCAATAATAGTGAAACCGTGTGGTCTTTCCCATGTCGTTTGACAAAATTTTCTAAACTCTTCCTTAGGCATATCATCACCTACATGGTCGCTATAAATATGATTAAGGTTTTTTATGTCTTGTGGGAAAAGACAAATAAAATTAGCGTTTTCTCTAATAGTTTGCCTTGGCAGTCTAAAATAATTTTGGGAGAGGTAAAAGCAGTCAACATTACTATGCCTTCCTCGAACGTAGTAACACTCACATTTATTTTGCTTTTCTAAAAGTATATCATCGAAAATTATTAAATTTTTATTTTCTAAGTTTAACTCTCTCGGATCAGGTACATCACTAGCATTTTCAAAGAAGTTGCAATTTATATCCGATTTGTTTTTAATCGTTTTAGCCCATTCTTCAACTAAAGCTATTGGTGGAATGTTTACTTCTTGTATGTCATCACGCATGTTAAACAATCTTAAGATACATTCTTTCGGTAGTTTTTCTTCAAAAGCCTTTTTTAGTATTCGGTATTCTGGTTGAAAAAGGCTTTTTCCAAAAACATTTAAATCGTTGTAGTCAAGCCAATCTGGTCTGAGTAAAAGGTTTAACAATAAAGTAGTTTTACCACATGATGATTTACCTATAATTAAACCCCTAATACTTTTTGGTAAAAGGGAGTGATTAAATCTCTTTGATACTACTTCATTCCATGATAAGTTCATAATATCCATTTTTATTTAAATATTTTTATTTTTTTATATAAAACAACATGTATTGTGTTAAATGTAAAAAACATACAGATACGAATGATATAAAATATTCTGTTTCTAAAAATGGAAAAAATATGATGCAGGGGAAATGCGTTATTTGTGGAATAACTAAATCACAATTTATAAAAAAAAAACTACCGGGAGTAGTATATTAAATAAATTTATAAATAATTTACCTGTTGAAATGCATCTACCAGGGCACAATTTTACAGGGCCAGGTACCAAACTAAATAAAAGACTCAATCCAAATTTAACACCAAAAGAGTGGAGTAAACCTATAAACCGTGTTGATAAAGCTGCTTATCACCATGATGTTTGCTATCTTCAACACAACGATACTGCTACAAGAAACGCAGTGTGTGATAAGAATATGTTAACGGAGTTAGAAGGTATTTACAATCCTAGTATTAGAGAAAAAATGGAAAGAGGTTTGGTAAGTAGACTCATTGGAACAAAAATGAAATTTGGAATGGGAGTAAAAAAAAAAATTTAGCGGAAGAATTACATAAACCTGTAAAAAGAAATTTTAAGAAAAGGAGAGTTAGAGTAAACGGTATAGATAGGATATGGGCTGCGGATTTAGTAGACATGCAAGCATTTTCTAAGTTTAATCGTGGTGTTAAATACCTTCTCGCTGTCATTGATATCTTTTCTAAATATGGATATCTGGTGCCATTAAAAGATAAAACAGGAAAATCTGTTGCCATAGCATTAAAAAGTATTTTTAATGAGAAAAAACCTGAAAAAATGTGGGTGGATAAGGGTAAAGAGTTTTATAACAAAGATGTAAAAGACTTGGTTGAATTATATTCTACCGAAAATGAGGAAAAATCTAGTGTGGTTGAGAGATGGATTAGGACAATGAAAGAAAAAATGTGGAAGTATTTCTCCGCTAACTCTACAAACGTTTACATTAATGTGCTACCGGATTTGGTTAAAAAATATAATAACACGAGGCATTCATCTATTAAGATGACACCGGTAGACGCTAGTAAAAAAGAAAATGAAACCAAAGTTTGGAGAAATCTTTACCCCGATCATTTAGAAATAAAAGACTTTAATCCTAAGTTTTCCGTTGGAGATAAAGTAAGGATAACTAAAAAGAAAAAGACTTTTGAAAAAGGTTATACAACAAGATGGACTGAGGAGGTTTTTACAGTTTCTGAAGTAAAACTTACATCACCTATAACATATAAAATTAAAGATTTTAATGGAGAAGAAATACAAGGTACCTTTTATGAACCTGAACTGCAGAAAACCAATCAAGAGCTGTATAGGATAGAAAAGGTTATTAAAAAAGGAAAAAAGAAATCTCTCGTAAAGTGGAAAGGTTATCCCGATGAATTTAATTCATGGGTTGACAATAAAGATATTAGAAATATTTAACTATAAAAAAATGTCAAATATTTCGATTGAAAACGTAATTTTACCGAATAAACCGTTGAACAATTTCGAATTAGAGGGTGCCGTAAAAAGATTAAAGATTCCTTATTTTAGAGGAGTTTTTTTACTAGATACATTACCGAGAAAACCGAGTAAAAAAGAATGTGGTATAGTAAACTTTGATAAAAGTAATGGTCCTGGTACACATTGGGTCGCTTGGTATAAAAATGGTAAAACTAAAATTTATTTTGATAGTTATGGTATACAACCACCTATTGAAATTCGAGATTATTTAAAAAGCCCAATACAGTACAATACTGACCAATTACAACAAGCTGGACAAGTATTTTGCGGTCATTTATGTTTGTACATT
Source organism: Hippopus hippopus (assembly GCA_946811185.2). Taxonomy (NCBI): domain Eukaryota; kingdom Metazoa; phylum Mollusca; class Bivalvia; order Cardiida; family Cardiidae; genus Hippopus; species Hippopus hippopus. The sequence continues at coordinate 57,886,830 of OX328100.1, forward strand.
CTAAAAGAGTTATCTAAAGGTAATCAGTTTCAAAATGTTTTAAATAAACTTTTTTAGTACTATATAAAAAAAATGCCTGTTAACAAATTCGGAAGAATGAAAGATGATGGTGAAACAAGCGGTGATGGTGTGTCACTCACTTACGTGAATAATAATTTTTTACGTAAAGATGGAACAACTGTTGTTAGTGGGTCTATAGACATGAATGGTAATACATTAACAAGGGTTAGTAATCCAGTAAATCCTCAAGATGCAGCAACTAAGGCTTATGTTGACGCTAACTCAGGGTTGTTGGGTGAAAACGGAGGATACCATGTTACTGGATATTTAAATATGGGTTTTAATCCAATAAGAAATGTTAAGGATCCAAAAGAACCAGGTGAAGCTGCTACTAAAAATTATGTGGATAATGTTGATAGAGCCTTTGTTTATAAAGATGGAAGGTGGTATGAGGCAGATGATGCAATCTCAATGGGAGGACGAGTAATTAACAATCTTGGAATCCCTACAAGACACGACCAAGCCTCTAATAAGTTTTACGTGGATACCGCTATTGAGACGGCTACCGCGGGTGAAAAAGCTTTAACAAAAAAACAAGATGGTTCCTATTCAATAGATGGTGGAATAGATATGAATGGTAACTCGATTACTAGGTTGCCAAATCCTGTATCCCGTGACTCTGCTGTCAATAAAAATTATGTTGATAACGGTGGAGCTATTATAAAAAATCCGGATGGGAGTTTCATGGCGGTGACTAACATAGACCTTCAAGGTTTTTCTATAAAAAACGCGGCAACACCGGTAGAAGAGAGAGATTTAGTGACAAAATCCTATGTGGATAGAAAAGTATCTCTTCCTTCTCTCATAGGTCCTAAACCTATTATAACCGTGTGGGCTGAAGAAAATGGACCATTAGGGGTTGGTAATTATGAGTTTTCATTCGGTAATGGTAATTCAGGTAGAAAACATGGATTAGGAGGTTATTGTATGGCTGCTCCAGGTAGAATCATAAGAGGAAGTTTAACGGTTGTTAAAGATAATGTTAATGTACGAGGAGAAGAGATAAAAGTTAATATATCGATAAACAGAAATGAGCAGGTTGATTATTCTATTATTAAAAAAGAGGATGAAACTTGTAGTTGTACGGTTTTTCCGAGAGCGTTGGAGGTACAACAATGTGACATCGTAAACTTTATTTCGAGAACAGATAGTCGTAATGTAACACACGCTTACATATCTATTTTGATAGAATTAGACTTGTAAATATATATAATATATTATAAAAAAATATATTATATATTTATTTTACTTTTTTCATATTATAACAGGGTAAATTCAATAAAAGGCGGAGTACAACAATAATTATTCCTTGTTCCTTCACAAAATGCCTCGTAAGCAATTTCTATTTCCGTTTTAAATGTTGAAATGTAGTTTTCTGGGTAACATCCTATATTAAACCAGAAATCTCCAACTCTATAGCGACCACCCTCATCTGAATCATAAAATCCAACCCACATCCGCGTTCTATAATGGTAGTGGTCTTTGAATTTCGAGAAATTTAAGCTATAAAAATAGTATGTAACAGGTATTAATTTTTCTTTTAACATCACAGCGTAATAATCTTCACTACGAGTTAGAATAGGATCATCCCAAATTGTATACGCGAAATATACTTTATTTCGGTAAACAGAGGGATAAGCTATAAGTTTATTTTTTAAATTATCATTTAATTTTGTGATTTCTTCACTGGTAAATCGTCGTAAACAACTCATTTTTTTTTTTTTATTAAGAGAAAAAAAAAGTTTAAATCAAATTTTTATTGCCTACATATAGGACATTTACTTAAAGGATGTATTTTATCACATTCCTCACATATACATAGATGCCCACAATTAATGAATGTTATATTAGGTTTATTAATGGTACATATACAGCATTTTTTCTCTAAAAATAATTTTTGTTTTCGATTAAAATTTGTTGGTCTAAGTTTTAAGAAATCTATGCTATAGTAATCTCTATCTCTTATGACAAAAAAAGAATCATCAAAGTCACTTCTATTAATAAAAGTTATTTTACCCAATGCATCAGTAATTTTAACAAGTGTAGCGTCATTTCTATTAGTTCTAAGATAATTAGATAGTGTTACATTTTTTGTTAATTTCTTTATTTTTTTTAATGCTTCATTCACATCAGGGTCTCCATATAAATTTTTTAATCTATTACTAAATTCTATAAAAGGTGAAAGAAAATTAAAATCTTCTAAATTTTCACTTGGTTCTCTATAGTATAATAATACTTCAGGTGTAAATTCAAAAACATAGTTTTCACAAAAATTTATTTCATTTTGATAAGGAATTAGATGTCTTCCACTTCCTGGTCTAGTATCAAACCAGTAAGGACCAACTCTTTTTCTTTCTTTAGTTTTATTATCATAGAGACCCACCCACATAGATAAATCATGTGTACCATGTCTCTCCATTTCTTTACTAAAACAATAATATATAACAGGTGCCGCTTTTCTCAAAGCAGTACAATAATCGTTATGATGGATATTTGGGAAATATACTTTTCTTCCTGGAATTTCGTAAATAGGTATTTCATTAAATTTATTTTCAATATGTTTTTCTAAGTTTTGTAATTCATCAGAGGTAAGCCAATTTAGTACTTTTGCTTTAGGTGGCATTGTATCAAGTACATCATAAAAAACTTCATTTGTATGTAAGTTAACCATCTTGAATTATTTTATGACTTAAAATTTAAAAAATTCAAAAATTTTTTTTTCTTTATTTTTGAATTTATGGTAAAATAATTATAGTAATTAGATGGTGCGTCGACACATGGGGGGTCATTAGTTGATGCGCTGACTTATCTATTAATTGATGCGTTGGTTAGTGGATGATATATATCAATATATAAATGCTTCACTCAGTCATCAAGTCAATAATTCTCTGGTTTACTCCCTCCATCAAGGAATTATTGAATTATTTTGTTACCGGTCAAAAATGCACCATCAAAAAGGCTATTTCTGGGAATGAACCCCGGAACATACATATTCCTATCTACTGTTATTCAATGGAATATAATCTGCATCCGCGTTTTTACTCTAAGTATGAACTTGTTTTCTTTTGGTTAAGAGTTGGTCATGTTAGAATCCAAGTAATCTTCTTTCTATCGTGGTTTATCGTTCAATAAACCACGTTGTGAGTTATGAGGCGCAATGAATAAACCACTCGGGCTATTGCCCTTGTGGATTATTTATTGTGTCTCATGACTCACAACTGTGGTTTATTGAACGATAAACCACGATAGAAAGAAGATTATTTCTTAATTAATAGGAGCCATGATCTAACAAAAGGAGGTTTAATGCATCTCCGTGATGTGTTGCACCAAGCAAGTCATTACATTATAAACCCTTATCCTGTTAAATAACTAAAATGAAATTTTCTTTTCGATAGTTAACTGCAAAATATTGCTATTTCAAAGTTATGTTCCAGGGAATAATATCTCCTTATCGGACAGTGTAGATCAAAGATCAGACTGCACGTTCTGTGCAGTCTGATCTTTGATCTACACTGTCCGCAAAAGACCAGTAAGTCGTGCTTAACAGCCTAAGGGTTAGGGTGCATAAAATCCAACTTGCCTTACAAACCGACTGATTGAGGAAGGGAATCTCCTTGGCCTTGCAGAAAATTGGTCAGTGCAAAAAAATAAGAAATCGAATCGGGTAAGCCTGCGCGGACAATGCATGCTGACAAAGCTTGATAATTTTTGCAGATGCATTAAACCCCCTTTTCACAGAGCATGGTTCATATTAAATATTCAATCCTTCAGGACCGTACACAGTTCTCGCCCCTACAAATGCCGCGCTTGCGCTGTTAGATCCGGACATAATGGTGACATTGGGTCACAACGACCTCCTACTGAAGAACGTCATCCGTTATCACATTCTGAACGGCTTTACCCTGATACCTGAGTTCAGATCTGGTCAGGATGAGATTGCACTTAACGGACAGCCAATCAACGTCACCAAAGTTAATAACGTAAGTAGGCCTACTAAAAACAAGTCTGTCAAATCTCTTTGGAAAGGTTGTTTAAGGTATCTGCATGTAAAAAGTATCGAACCATGTCAGACTGCGCAGTCCGCGTAGACTGGCCTGGGTCGAAACTTTTTTGTTATTTGTGAATCTCACTGATCAGGATCAAACGGTTGGTCCATGGACCTTCAATTGATTTGTAATGGTTTTTTTTTTGATAGATATTAACATCCGACCGAAAGGTCTATATTTCAAATCCACTCATATATTTTAATAAACCTTTAAGGTACAGAGTTTTCGCGACACAGACTGAGAAAATAATCGGAAGCTACGGCAGAAAATTACGAATTTCAGAAAACGTTTATCAATTTGTTTGGTTACAAATGTAGAATAACAATTATTGAATTTCACGAAGAACGTTAGAGTTTGAAATTTTTATTGCAGCATGATATATTTTGTTGGTTGTAATTTGCCTTGCACTTTTGGTTGAACGACACAAAAATGTAGGTCGAGCCTAAAACTAGGCCCGCATCCACCATCAATCCCGTTGCTGTCTTATTTTGAATGGAGAAAGAAGCACCAAGCCGTTTAGCCATTCAGAAGCCGTGTTACTTACACAAGTTAGAATCGTGGGCGAATACTTATACTTGTTTCTGCCTCAGGAAAAATAAAATGAACGTAAGCTTTGGATGAAAATACGAAATCTTCGACATTATTAAACTCTTCTTAGAAAGGTATGTATAACCTACTGTTATTGATATCCAAAGTAAGCGTAAGAGATTAACGTTTTCATCTAGATATGCTATATATGGCCTGCAACACGCGAAAAATGGTATTCAGACATTTGCGTAAAGTGTCGTCCCGGATCAGCCAGCGCAGTCCGCGCAGACCAATCCGAGACGATACTTTCCGTTCTGTTTTTTCTGTTTTGTGCAAGTCTACTGTAAGACAAAATCGAATGTAGTCGTTAATTGTCGTCTCGGATCAGTCTGCGCAGATTGCGCAGGCTGATCCGTGACGACACTTAACGCAAACGTCCGAATGCCCCTTTTCGCGTGTTGCAGGCCATATCTGACGTTATTTTATTGTAGATGCAACATTTTGTTTACGGTTATTTTCACCGTACTTCTGCTTGGACCCCATGGCATAAGCAAGTTGAAACCTCTATGATAGAACCATGCTCTGTGAAAAAAAGGCTTCATGCGTCTGTAAAAAGTATCGACCCATATCAGCTTGCGCACACAGCGCAGGCTGACATAGATTGAAACTAATTGCTATCGGTCAATTTTCTGAATGCCTAAGTACATTCTACCTCATGATTCTGTTGGTTGTGAGACAAAATGGATTTTACGCATCCATAATCACGTGATAACCTGATCGGTATCATGCATCATGGAGATGCATTAAACCCCTTTTTGCCAGAGTATAGCTCAATAATAATAATAATAATAATAATAATAATAATAATACTGACACTCTATTTGCCTACAGACTGTCCTTCTGAACAATGCCTCCAGAATTACATCTAACAACGACGCTATCCTCAAGAATGGCGTGGTACACCCTATAGATGCCGTCCTTATTCCTCCAGTCTTCAGTACCAACAACCTGGCGGCCGAATTCGTCATCCGAGATGATATGTTTAACGAATTTCTCTTCAGTCTTCTCTTGGCCAACATGACCGAATTGATTGAAAGTAAGTTAAAACGCTCTCTCTCTCTTTGTCTCTGTCTGTCTGTCTGTATCTCTCTCTCCTTGTGGTCCTGTGCAGCATAAAGATGTCGCTTTTTCAAAATACGTAAATTGCGATTTGTTTGCTGTTATTCTAAACATATTTCAATCTACATCGATTGTGAAACAAGATTTACAACTTATATCAACCACACTCGAGAATTGCTTCCTGAAAGCCTAAAGCCGTAGTCTTGCCCTGTGTGTAGGTAGTTGCAAAGCTGGTCCCGCTCATGAAGAGAGTAAAACTGAGAATTTCTGATTTGCAGGGCTAAAACTCTACCTCTGCGCTATTTTGCTTGCTTTCTTTCAGAGGGAGAGTACACCATCTTCGCACCAACTGATGGAGCTTTCACAGGAACGGTCTCTACCATCTTCTACAGGGATATGCCTAACGCAAAGCACTATTATACAGGTACAGTCAAGTCTATGTCTTTCTGCAAGGCCGCAAGGTGTTAACCATGCCCACATCAAAATCATTTAAGCCATGCTCTGGCAGAAGGGGACTTATTGCATCCCCGTGGTGAATTGTACCAAGCAAGTCGTCACATAATTGTAAAGCCATAAAATTCATTTAGTCCAAGAACCGAGTGAATCTGGCGGTATAATGGTCTTGTATGCAGAAAATTTACAAAGTGCGAAATGTTTCGACCTATGTCAGCCTGCACAGAATGGATCGATCTTTTTTTTTTTTGGTTTTTTTTAAAATTTTTTTTTAATGGCCACATTAAAACCCCTTTTCACAGAGCATGGCTCATTTCCAAAGGACGCATCAAAATATGCAATTCAAAGTTTTATTTCCCAAAGTCGTAAAAAAATCGATTGTTTGGTAAAGGGTTAACATTTCACCAATGTCATCGTTTGTTTTTACGATCCTGAGAAAGAACGTTTTTCAAAAATATCCTGTGAAAATGAGAAAATTCTTGTGGCCAGTAGTTTCCCATTTTACTTTAATGCTTTTTACCTTTATAAAACATTCTTTGGACCAGTATTTTCAATTTTTACTTTAATGCTTTCTATCCGTTCAGAGATAAATCCCATCATGTAAGCTGTATTATAATTGGCTTGCAACACGCGAAAAGAGACATTCGGACATTTGCGTAAAGTGTCGTCTCGGATCAGCCTGCGCAGTCCGCGCAGACTAATCCGTGACTACGCTTTCTGTTCTTATATAATTTTCTGTATCGCGCAAGTCTACTGTAGCACAAAATCTAATGAAGTCGTAAAGTAAAGATCTCGGATTAGCCTGCGCAGATTGCGCAGGCTGATCCGAGACGACACTTTACGCAAATATCCGAATGCCCTTTTCGAGTGTTGCAAGCCAAAATTTATCATTATCGTCTTTAACCCCTCAGCTGCTCAGTAAATTAAACTTAAGATTTCCAGCCATTGGTGAACCCCCACAGTTTACAATTTAAAATTTTTACTCGTCGGGGGAAAGCTTGCCTTATCGGACAGTGTAGATCCAAGATCAGACTGCACGTTTTGTACAGTCCGATCTTGATCTACACTGTCCGCTAAAGGGCACTGCGTCGTGCGTAACGGCCTAAGAGTTAAATGCTTTCAATTGGCCAAATGTCACCAGGTCTTGTATTCAACCACGAATTTAAACGTTGTCTGCTTGAAAAAGGATAATGATCATCTGACTTGCCGCGACAATTGATCGATTGATTGTATGGTGTTTAACACCGTTTTCAACATTATTTCAGTTATATCGCGGCGACCAGTGCACCTATCTATGCTTTCCTGGAGTCTCTTTTACCAGTACTCTGCACAATTTTCTTTCCAAGCCACAGGCTGCTTTCCCACATAACCATCATCGAAACAATGGTCAGCAGTGGTAGAGGAATAAAACTTGTCGGAATGACTATCATCAATCCTCGGAAAGAAATTGGCCGAGCCGGGATCGAACCCTCGACCCCCTTTTCTTAATTCCTGTACGCTACCGACTGAGCTACCGGGGCTCGGCTGCCGAGACAAACTGTCAAAAGAAAAAGAATAAGAAAAAAAAAAAACGTAAAGCAACATCAACAACGCTTAGACTGCAAGTGTTGCATGAGCTATGCATCCACTATGGAGGTTGGCGTTCAGATAAGATGAAATTTCCATATTTCCTGCGTGGCTCAGTGGTGAAGTGTAGGACTTATAATCTGGAGGCCCCGGATTCGAACCTCACTGAAAGCACTTGCTTTTTCTCGAGAATGTCCTTGGGCAAGACACATCAGAGCCCCGGTCTAGTACTGTTGAAACCTATGACATATAGGAATTTGTGGGTAGTTGCCTAGATATGACCGAAGTAATATTGAAAAGTTGCGTACGACATGATTTAATCAACCAAACCATTTTTCAAAATCTTGTTGAGTGGCAACTGGCAAACATGTTTGGCAAAACTACGACATATTCCCGCACCCACATCTGTTCTTGTGTTTAAGATGTTTAAGTACCATATTGCTCCATGAGCGAAACTTTTATCTCAAACTTCAACTTATGTCAAATCTTATAGATCTCTTTATTTATTTCAGAGATGTTGAGGTACCACATTGTCCCAGGGGCAAGAAGCTCCCATCTCCTCACAGATGGACAGATCTTATATACACTTCATGGAACTCCAATACGCATCAATATGACCAGCAACGGTTTGTACTTCTTTATTATTTACCGTCATCATTTCAAGTCTGTCGTATGCAGTTCTGTATGGTCAAAACCTATTTTGATGTTACTGTTTTTTTTTTTTTTCTGTCCAGTACTCATTTTGTAAACATGAATTCAAATTTGAAAATTACTCAGATTTTATTACCTATAACAGATTTAGGTCAACATGAACATGTTTTAGAGTTTCGTCACACAAATAACAAATCAAAAGAGGAAGACAATTAAATATCACAAGAAATGAAAGAATTTGTAGAATTTTTTTTTGTGATTCATATATGACTGAAAACGAATATCACTTCTTATTAACATGTCCAAAATACGCAGGCCTCAGAAATGTATACATCAAGTAATACTACATTACTTGGCTGACAATTCAGAAATTCACAAACCTTATGTCAAAAATTTCAAAATTCATTATCAGTAATTTGTCTAAATTTATATATTTTGCTTCTCGTCCTAGAATTTGATATCTTATATCACCTGTATATGTGCCATGCTCTGTGCTTAATGCATTTGCGAAAAGCATCGACCCACGTCAGCCTGCGCAGTCCGCGCAGGCTGACATGGGCTGAAACTTTTCGCTATCTTTAAATTTTCTGCATTTCAAAGGATAATTCTACCTCATGATTCAGTCGATTGTTTGATAAAGAAGCATTTATGGATCCATAATTAAATGTCTTGCTTAGTATAATGCATCACGGAGATGCATTAAGCCCCCTTTTGCCAGAGCATAGCTCATATGTATGTTCACGTAATGCTATGTTCTTCAGCAATCCATGTTATTCTGGTTTCTTATATCTTCTTGCTATAAACATTGTCATGCTTGTTTAGGCAATAAACGCTTGTATTGTATAAATATGTCCACACTGACTCTCTGATTAAAATCGTAATTATGAAATACCAAATCTGTTCCAGCCGATCACATAGGGCAAAATACTTCAAAGTCTAAAAGCCTGATAATCTTGGACACTTGGTGAAAGGTATGAGGAAATCGGCTGTCGTCGTCCTTCTTTGACTGAATCGTCTATTTCAATTAAAAAACAAAATGATAATGATAGTAATAATAACACTAACAATAAAATAAAAAAGAAACTCTACATTTAAAACATGTTAAAGGACATGTGTAACTTTTAAATTTTATGAATGTATTCTTTTTGCCTGAATTATAAGTACCCGTTGTATTGTTATGGCAGTAAAAGGTTTGGAAAGTATCCCAGTATCCCATGCAACGTGTTTTAAATCTCTTTTCGAGGAAAAACCAGTCCGACAAAATGCGTCGAAAAAATATCAAATAGATTTTTTTTCTTTTGTTTTGTTTTTGAGAAACTTATCTATTATCTTCAGATCATGTGTTAGTGTTTTCTTAACTTTAATTTTTTCCTTTGTTAAGATTTTTTATGAATAGTGCTTTCTGGTGCATCTTTTTGTGCATATGCACTCACGTATTTTCAACTTAATCATATTAAACAACGAGTAAAGAAAAGTCACATCATTGAATCAATCTTGATTTTTGCAGTCTGCATGTACTCTAAAAGCCCAGTAGCCAAACAATGCGGGTATTCAAAATGCATTTAAATTTAAATCATACCATTTAAAAGTAATGAAGTTATTGTGAAGATAACGATCAGTCATGGTAGGGTCGGTGTTCAAATGCATTTAGATTTAGATTATACCATTTAAAAGTATTGAAATTATTGTGTTGATGATAATCAGTCTTTGTACGGTCGGTGTTCAAATGCATTTGGAATTAAATTATACCATTTAAATTTTAAAAGTATTGAAATAATTGATAAGCCATGATGACAATCAGTTATTGTACGGTCGGTCCAAGTGTTAGTAAACAAAGTAAACAAAAGATAAAACGGCCTGGCAACTTGTTTATCTAGTTTTAAAACTTGTTTTTCTGCCAGGAACTAAGCCTTGAACCCACCGTACAATAACAGATAGTCATCTTCACAATAATTTCTATACTTTTGAATGGTATGATTTAAATTTAAATGCATTTCAATACTCACATTATTTACTATTTGCCGCCGCTGGGCATTTGAAAATAGGTGAAAGATCGTGTCGTTCAGTAAAGAGCACTGTTCATTCCCCTTCCACTTTTTCAGGGTTGTATGCCGAAAATGCCAAGGTAATTACGCCTGATATAGGAGCCAGTAACGGTGTGATCCACGCTATCGACAAGCTCCTGTTCCCGGATGATCTGAGGCAAGAGCTCGAGCAGGCGCAGCAGCAACAAACGCAACCAAGCTTCGGCTAAATGAATTGAAATTGGTGTTTGCAAGCTTTTATGAGAAAAAAAAAATCTGTGTTAATAAATGTTTTTAGATTTAACCTAACTTTTGTAAGCCTTATTGAATCAAAAACGGGTGTTGTCTGTTCGCATTGACAAAGTAAAATTATAGTAGTGAGCGAAAAACAATTAAACCTTGCAGTATGGAATAGAGATAACATATTGCACTGTAAATTTGAGAAAACACCGTACTTCTTGCTTGTTATGACAGAACTTTTCGAATTTCCTTTCTCGTTTTGTTTTACAACTAAGAAGAAGAAGAAGAAGACAAATGTGTGTTTCTTCCTTTTTTATTGTAATATAATAGATGGGGGGGGGGGCGGTATGAGAGTAAAATGATGACTGTTTTCAGTGTTCCAAATGGTTCAATGTTCAATGATGGGATACACAGATGACAAAATCTCTGAAAATTCGAGCTCCATTTCAAGTGTATGCAATATTATCAAATCAGCATCCGGGACTGCAAACATTTGAAGAATTTCGTATTGATGATTTAAAATTAATCAATCAAAGAGTGTCAGTAGAAGCTTTAAAGTATCATTCACACATAGATCAGGCCGCATAACATCCGTAGCCTGATCTTGAATGTAAGCTGTATGGCAATGTGGGGTTGTCTGATCTGAATCTGCGTGTCAGGAATTAATTTTGTATGTTACTTACAGTGTTCTTCCAATGCAGAGATTCTTGGACACCGTCTCCTTAAGTCTAGAGAATGTCCAATCATTATGCACGATGAGAGCATGTTTTCTGTTTTGGTTTAGTTTTGAGAATTGGTCTTAAGTGCATTTATCTCGCTTGTTTTTAGGGTGTCTACTTTTTTTGAAAGTTTATTGGACGATTGCAGAACACTGCACTTATCCTTCTTATTTGCAAACTTAGATAATTAACCCTTAGGCTGCTAAAAGCGATTCACCGACCTTTTGCGAACAGTGTAGATCAAGATCAGACTGCACAGAACGTGCAGTCTGATCTTGGACCTACACTGTCCGATAAGGAGATATCATTTCCCAAAACATAAGTTTGAAATAGCAATATTTGGGTTTTTACTATCGAAGTGAAAATTTCATTTTAGTTATTTAGCAGGATAAGGGTTAATTACTTCAAAGCAGTTGCAGTTTACAACTTACAAGTATCCTTAGACAGTTCCACTTATAAGAGAATATCTAGGGATACCTTTCCATAATTTCGAATCATAGCGAAGAAGGGAGAAAATTGTCGAAAAGATTGTTCTCTCTTTTTCGCATGCTGCATATTTTTCTGCGAAAAGTTATTAAATGGTCCAAGGTTGCGAGTTATGGAACACAGCTTTTGTCATTTTACAGTGGTGATGAAGTGATTGTTATACATGAAATTATGCTTTCATGGAAATTATTAAAAGTTCATTGTGTATGTGAAATGGTATGCATATGGACCTGTGGCCTTAATACAACAAAGTCGAAAGTTGAGGCATTCGTGTCAAAAAAGCCTTCCAACGGAACTTTGTGGCCTGGTTCGGTTCCTGATTTTTTACTGGGCACTGTTTGGGTCAGAATGTGCACATGTCTCTTTTCTATAATTTCTAAGATGTGCGAATATCTGTCCATCATATTCTGATAGGCAGCTTATGCAAAGTTTAGGGGTCCTAAATATCATAAAATAAACTCAGTCATAGCTTATGCATGTCTTAGTTGAGAAAAACGCATGACCAGTGTTCATCTAAGTTGTATGGCTAAAAATATTTTGTTGCCCCCATCAGTTACAGTAGTAATTAAATAAACTTTTAAAAAGATCTGATGTTTTTGTATCACTTAGACTATCTGTTAAATAAATCTTCGTTTTTAGCTCATCCATATTGTCTTTTTCTATGACATTTGACTAGACTTATCATTTTTTCTAGACTTGACCACGAAACTTTAAGATAAACTGTGTTTCTTTCATACTTACATGTTTGTTGAAATGATGCATGAGCTGGACAGGACAGAATAAAACATTTATGAATGAGTCATGCTCCGTGAAAAGGGGGTTTAATGCATCTGCAAAAAGTATCCGTGGTGTCCGTGGTTGTGAGGTAGAGCGTCGGCGTCGTAACCATAAGGTCCTGAGTTCGATACCCGGGAGCGGGTGTCAACTTTGGGATTTTTCATTGGCCCACACATTCGGCGCGAGTACTGGTGTAGTTTCCAGGAAGCAGAATCGAGAGAGATTAGTATAAGTTCATAGAACTTGTTTCTCAATCGATGTAAAATAAATATGTTTACCCTGAAAAGTATCAACTCATGTTGTCAGCCTGCGCAGTCTGCCCATGGGTAGAAACTTTTTGCTTTTTGTTCAGTTTTCTACATGTCAAAGTACTAGTTCATCTCATGATTTATTCGGTTGTTAAATGAAATTTATTTTATGCTTTTATGCATCCATCGTCATAATGATGATTCGCTTGGTATAATACATCACGGAGATGCATCAAGCCCCCTTTTGCCAGAACGCGGCTCCAATAAAATTTGAACAACATAGCAAATCATCGTTACCATACAAAGTAATGTGCGTAACACTTTGAAAGCTCAAACTTTAACTGTGAGCAATGAGCAAAGGTTGTATTACTGTTTTAAATGGTTGCCTTATTTGAAAAAGATCCGGTAGACTAATGTGGGGAAAAAAATCTTCCATAAGAAAAAATAAACGTGGATCAATGTTGACTTTTTAATACAAATAAAGGCATTATGGAGAAAGGAGAAAATAGTTCACTTGCGGTAAATGCAAGGCTGGATTTAGAACCAGGAAATCTTGCTTCGATTTCCGTCAGTGGCTCATGACTCGTTGGTCTGCACTTTCGTTAGGCAATTCAAAACCTTAACATACTGCCAGTGAAATCCGGAAAACATATGTTTTAATAGGTGAGCTTTCGCCGATGAAATGAAGCCGCTATGATTATTTACAGCGGCACGTTTAAAACGGTCTTTCGTTTCGGTTGTCACAGGGTTGCCTTTTTTTTGTCTCTTGGTTGCTCAGTAACGTTTAGGTCCTTAAGTAGAACGTAGGCCAGAGTGATGCCTGCGGTTACGTTGTCTTACCTCAAACCACGATTAAACATAACTAGGACATTAAAACGGAAATTCTTATCACAGTGTTACTAGTTCTTCAAGGTGCAGGGTCGAGTCGAAACATGAATCTGTTTAAAGCTGTCTGTCTCCTGTCCGTTTACTTGTCTGTCTGTTTCTGTTTCGAGGATAAAACTATTTATCAGTATCTAAACGATAATGGATATTCATTGTTTGCGAAGCTTGTGCAGGAAGCCCATTTGGACACGACTTTGGACGGAAGTGGTAAGTTTAAACACCTGTGATGCGAAGGAAACGGAGACTGGGTCTCCAAGATTGCGATGGTGCCAAAGATTATTAAATGTTTTCGAAAAACTCGTGTTTTAACGACCCTATAGAGGAAAGATTTTGAAAACATTTTTGGTAAAAGGATAAAAGGGTAACCGGCATTTTCTCCTTTTACCCCACAACTTTGTCTGCCATTTGAAAGACAGGAAGAATCTTTTAACTTGCAATTAACTTGTCATCTGCAAATACCTGTCATTTGGTCGTGTCAAAATTTTTCTCGTTTTGTAAAGTGTTACAGTTCTTTTATGGAGATTGTAGAGCTTTAGTAGACTGATCATTGCCCGATTGTTGTATCTGATGATTTGGAACAACTCATTGATTTGACTGAATGAATATTATTGTCATCATTTTTGTGTGTGTTTGTCTAAGGTCATATGGCCTGCAACACGCAAAAAGGGGCAATCGGACATTTGCGTAAAGTGGTCGTTTCGGATCAGCCTGCGCAGTCCGCGCAGGCTAATCCGAAACAACACTTTCCGTTTTTATGCTATTTTCTGTTTTGCGCAAGTATACTGTAGCACAAACTCAAATGTAGTCGTAAAGTGCCGTCTCGGATTAGCCTGCGAGGACTGCGCAGGCTGATCCGAGACGACACTTTACGCAATCGTCCGAATGCCCCTTTTCGCGTGTTGCAGGCCAATTATATACTCTGTCTAAGAATGGGTTGATGTATCTCCGTGCCGCATTATACCAAGCAAGTCATCACATAATTATGGATCCATAGAATATTAGTTGTACGGTCAGGTGGCAGGGGACTTGGAAACTTGTTCACGGCTGTGATGTATCATGTCGCCCCGAGCCGAAGGCGAGGTGGCGACATGATTCACCACAGCCGTGAACAAGTTTCCAAGTCCCCTGCCACCTGACCGTACAACGAATTTATTATAATGCAAAGTTTTACCATTCCAACGTGTGTTAAGCGAAATTTACCTGTTTTTTTGGTTTCAAAAACTGAGTACGCTGACGAAGTAGAATTTCCCGTCTGAGTGCCCCAATTCAACGAAAACTGACGTCACTAGGAACTGACGTCACTGAAACCTTGGTAAAACGTGCAGTTTGGTGCATAATCTTGATGTTAATCTTGATCGACGCCGCCATTTTGGATGTTGTGTTGAAAGTGTAGTCATGTATATGGGGCTCCCGAAAGAGAAACTGCTTTTATGTTGGTTTTGCCAGTGTACATGATATATATGTTCGGGGCATATTATCCAATCAGATCACGAGAAATTTCTATGCAGTATAATGATACAATTTGTCTTACAATCAGCTGAGTCCTGAAGTAGAATTGTTTTGTAGATATGCAGAAAATTGACCAATAGCAAAACGTTTCGTCCCAAGTCAGCCTGCATGGACTGCGTCGACCTGGGTCGATGCTTTTTATAGATACATTAAACCCCCTTTTCACAGAGCATGGATCATATCAATTATTCAATCCTACAGGACCGTACACAGTCCTCGCCCCTACAAATGCCGCGCTTGCGCTGTTAGATCCGGACATAATGGTTACATTGGGCCACAACGACCTCCTGCTGAAGAACGTCATCCGTTATCACATTCTGAACGGCTTTACCCTGATACCTGAGTTCAGACCGGGTCAAGATGAAATCACACTTAACGGACAGCCAATCAACGTCACCAAAGTTAATAACGTAAGTACTAAAAACAAGTGTGTCATGCCAAGTGAGAAAGCTGTTAAATGCGTCTGCAAAAAAGTATCGACCAATTTTAGCCTGTGCTGTCTCGCGCGATATCGAGTTTTCTCACGCTGCTCGAATCAAAGACTAGCACCAGGAAAGTCACTACAGTATAATATTCCGTATGTACTTGTGAGACGCAACAGTTTGTTGACTGTTATCTATTGACTGTAAATTTGCCCAGATGTCATAGCAGAAGCAAGCTGAAACCTTTATGATAATAATGGCATTATTTTTTCTTTACAGTCTATCCTTCTGAACAATGCCTCCAGAATTACCTCAAACAATGACGTTATCCTCAAGAATGGCGTGATACATCCGATAGATACTGTCCTTATCCCTCCAGTCTTCAGTACCAACAACCTTGCAGCCGAATTCGTCATCCGGGATGATATGTTTAACGAATTTCTCCTCGGTCTTCTTTGGGCCAACATGACGGAATTGATAGAGAGTGAGTAAAAGAAACCAATGTCTGCCGATCCTCTCTCTCTCTCTCTCTCTCTGCATCTGTATGTTAATTCTGTTCAGCAAAAGTATGACGCTTTTACAAAATATACATATGTTTTTTTTTTTGCTCTCTGTAAATTTAAATATATTTCTTATTCTATCCGGCTTCTTCGTCCGGGCTTGTTTGCGTCCAGGCATGTTCGCCCTTTTGAATGATTTAGCAACCTTGCATTTCAAACCTAGGACACTTAGAAGGGGTATCTTAGTATAAACGACGGTGTTTGACTCTGCACGAAGGAAACATCTGAGTATTACTCGAACAGTTCGACCGTATGGTGCGAAATCATAAACAGCATAAACATGTTCCGCTTTAAAGGACATTTTTTGAGAAAATCTAGGTTATACCATATTTCGAGGGTTCAGTGTGTATTTTCAAGAAATGATACTACAAGGAATACCGACTGTATACAACAAGCGAGACAGAAGAAACGAACGTCACTGTTAGTTCCCCACCCACTTCTTCTTATGTAAAGTATACAGAAACGTATTCTCGCGCTGAGAAGTCAACATCGCCGAACAAGCCATTTAAAATCGGTCGTTGAATTATCAGCCTACGTCGAATTATAAACCGAAAAACTTGACTTAATAAAACGGTTGGTATAGATCCAAGATCAGACTGCACGTTCTGTGCTGTCTGATCTTGATCTTTGGCATCTGCTAAAGTCCCTATTTTCGCCTATGGCGCAGAAAGGGTTAGGTAGTATTTCTCATCCAGGCTCATACTTACCCGATGATAATCAATGTATATTGTAACCAGCTTACATACTTTAAACATTTTACGAGCCCCATTTGAATGAACTTGAAAATTTACCATGTTTTCCCCAAGCGGTCTTCACCTATTGTGGGTGGCCTTTGATGATAGGTAACTGTGAGACAAATTTTACTTATCAAATGTTTTATTTTGTTTATTGGTACATGACCGTGTCAGTATGTTTTCAACATAATTGTGGTAGTCAGTTTTAGGTAAACTTAGGAATTTTTCAGTAAAAATGTTTTATGGTTGCCATGTACACTTAAATTATGTAAAGATCTGAACACGTCAAGGATTTTTTTTTTATTTTAGTTAGAAGATACTTCACAGATTCTATACAGAATAAAATGGACAAAATCTATGGAATGGCATTTTTGATAACTGCGTTTTACTTGCAGAACTCTTCATTTTTTCGGGCCTTTTGTGAACACAAAATTGCGAAAAAAATGTCCCTTTCTACGAAAATGCTAATAAAAATTAAATTTCCTAAATTTTAGATAAAGATAGACAAATGTTTACCTCTGATTTGATATAAACTTTAAAACCAAAGTTGTCTCACAATGTTATTATCATTTTCAACCAAAAGTCAGAATTTTTAGAATTTGAGGGTATACTGTTACTATTAAAAGAGGCATTTAAAAATAAAACAAATACGTCAACATATCATTTTCTTTTTATTCCCCGCCGAAGGCGGAGAGATATAGTTTTAGCGTTGTCCGTCCGTCCGTCCATCCGTGTGTCCGTCCGGGAGAATATCTCAAATACCATTGGACGGAATTTCGTGAAACTTTATACATGTGTACAATAACCCATTCCGCCGATACACTTTTTTTTTGATTCGATGAAAAATGGCCGACTGGGAGCGATTTTAAGTTACGCGGTCAAGTACATTTTTCGGCGGGGGATATCATTTCAACGAAATTGCTTGTTATTTTTGTATTCAACAAAATAATTACGTACTATAAGTGAATACAGTAAATTCTATGGAAGAATTATACCTACAAAAAGTCCTTAAATTGAATCATATATGATTGTGTCTTTTGATTATTGTCTCCTGATGATTTTAACAAGGACTCGCGTTCTGCTGTTGTTAGGTCAAGGGAGTGGAATTCAAAACTTTTGATACGCAAAGCTAAAGCTCAACCTCTGTGCTACTGTTTTGTTTTCTTTCAGATGGAGAGTACACAATTTTTGCACCAACTGACGCAGCTTTCACAGGAAGCGTATATTCCATCTTCTACACAGGCATGCCAAACGAGATACACTATTATACAGGTACAGTCAAGTATTCCGTATAATTGGCTGCAACACGCGTAAAGGGGCATTCGGACATTTGCGTAAAGTGTCGTCTCGGATCAGCCTGCGCAGTACGCGCAGGCTAATCCGAGACGGCACTTTACGACTACATTAGATTTTGTGCTATAGTAGACTTGCGCAAAACAGAAAATAACATAAAAACGGAAAGTTTCATTTCGGATTAGACTGCGCAGGCTGATCCGAGACGACACTTTACGCAAATGTCCGAATGCCCCTTTTCGCGTGATGCAAGCCAAATATCCAACATCAGAGTTCGTATTCACCAACCGTTCTTTGGAATATTTTAACTCTTTTGCTGAAGAATTTTCTAGATTTGAAAGTAATACAACTTCTGATTGGCATAACCATTTGGTTTAGCCTATCAGAAGTTGTGTTACATTTAAATCTAGAAAATTCTTGAAAAAGAATATTCCTAAGAACTGGACCCAGATTACAAAATTTTAGTATTTAAGTGTTTGCACGCAACATACCATATGTGATTCAAAAGACGGGCCTGTTTGTGAAATCTTTTCAAAGACTTATTGTAAAAGCTGTTATAAGATAGACTGTCTGGTATAAGGTTAACTTTTAACCAATCTCAACGATTTTGGGGAAGGAGGCTTTTGAAAAGATGCTGTAAATGAGAAAATGTTTAATCAGTGACCAGTAACCAGTATCTTCTCTGTTTACTTCTAAGATGTCTGCTTGATCATAGATAAACCCCATTGCGTAATCTGCATTTTGGCGTCTTCCAATGCTTTCAATACGCCAAAGTTCTCCAGGGCTTATCTATATACCAAAATGTTTAAACAATGTTCAATTGGCAAAAGAAATAATTGGCAGTCTGATTGGCTGAGATAAAATCTCAAGAATAATCGTCGAAAAGTGTCCCCCGAAGTTAAATCTCCAGTATTGCATGAGCTCTGTATCTGTGGTGGCCAATATTCGCCAATCAGTCTCTAATTCGCGGTCTAATTCTAAATTTAAAAGTAACAGAATTTCTGATTGGCTAAACCATTCTGTTGAGCCATTCAGAAATTACATCACTTTCAAATTTAGAAAATTCTTTGGAATTAGACTTAAAATGCAGCTAAATATACGGACCCTGCCGATGAAATGCCTCTTTAGTTGAAAACGCATTTCTCTAAACTTTATATTCAGGTGCCCATATCAGTTTTTGTTTTAGATATTTTGAAGTAGCATGTTCTCCTGTGAACAAAAATTTTAGCTCAAGAGCCAACTTACAATATGTTGCTCTCTTAGGTAAGACTTTCGTCTCGGTTTCGTGCTTCCTTTAAAGATGATCACACTGTTTCCCGAAGGTAAGAGTCTTATATCAAAAACAGTTTATTTCAAATCCTTTGTTTCAGCTCTTTCGTTTAGAGATGCCAACACATTATATTTTTTCTGTGGGCAATGCTTTTATATCAAAAGCCAACCGATGGCAAATCTCTGTGTTTATTTTAGAGATGCTGAGGTACCACATTGTCCCAGGGGCAAGAAGTTCCCATCTCCTCACAGATGGACAGATCTTATATACACTTCATGGAACTCCAATCCGCATCGATATAAAAAGCGACGGTTTGTACTTTTTTAACCGCTGTCCTGCTGATTAAATGAATTGAAACTTTTAAGCCGATAGTATTAACACTAATTTCGCTATTTCGAAGGTATGTTTGGTGGAAAAATATGTCCTTATCGGACAGTGTAAATCCAAGATCAGACTGCACGTTCTGTGCAGTCTGATCTTGATCTACACTGTCCGCAAAAGGTTCTTTATTCGCGGTTAGCAGCCCTAGTGTTAATTGTAATTTCATTCAAATGCGTCAACTGCTATTCTGTAATGTCAAAACCTATTGTGATCGTCTTTGCTAGTATATCCACTATCTCTCCGTTATACCTCTTATTTCCATTAGTGTAATTCCTTAATTTAAAGGCACGTTTACACCTATTTTCGGTATCAGCGTAAACAAAAATCGATGGCACCATATGTACAAAATACAATCAAATACAACTATCTTTACTGACGAATGCACATTTCATTCCGATGCAGTGTCGTATTAGTATATTCAGGCTTTTCTTTTTCATTTGTTATTCCTTTTATGGGTTAGTTAAGGTTTTGTCAACGTTTAAGGCACTGTATTTTTCGGCATACCTCGGGTGATTCGGTGATCAAGTCCCTCGGCTGTATCTGGTAGCTTGATATGCACCTACACGGTACAATTCTTCGCCGGAAATACGCCGGTTTACCGTTCTGAAAATTGTAAGGCTCCTCTTAAAAACGAAAGCTTGAGTTTCAATTTTCTATCGAAATCTTTCTAACTATATTTCAGTTGACAAACAGTTCGTACGTTTTTTTCAGCGGTGAAAGTGCGATGTTACAAGCATCTCATTAGGGTGCCCTATCTTTAAGACATTGGACTTTTAATCATACCAATGTCTTAAGGATAGGGCATAATCAAGTACCAAACTCGATTCCATCTGACAGGGCGGGTCACATGGGATATTTTCGGCAAGGCAATTCAGAATGCAAGCCCTGTACTCGTGAACACTCGAGAAATTCGGCTGTTGTTGTGATACGACTGAAATAATCTTAAACACAAAGTAAAACACATTTCAGAAAAAATATTACTTGTGACAAATGTCAAGTGCCATACACACTTGTATATTTGTTAATAATGTTTTTTTTTTTCTTTTTCTGATTAAATACATGAGCCGCGCTCTGGCAAAATGGGGCTTAATACATCTCCTGATCCATTATACTAGGCAAGTCATCACATAACAATCGTTTTATAAATTTCTTTTGTTTAACAACCTACTGAACCACGAGGCAGACTTTTCCTTTGAGTACAGAAAATTGACAAATAGCAAAAAGTGTCCATCTATGTTAGCCTGAGCAGATTGCGCAGGCTGACGTGTATCGACCCTTTTTACATGTACATTAAACAATCTTTTCACAGAATATGGCACATGTATCAATTTGTCTGAATTTTAAAATTCTTTTGTTTCACTTGGTTAGTAAGAGATTTTGGAAATCACCTAAAAGGGTTATAAGTCTCTTGTCAGTGAAATAAAACGGAAAACGGTCTGACAAAATGCCTTGAAAAAATGTCTGATGGACCATTTTCTTTTAAAAAGAAACTGTGAGGTTATGAATTATATCTGGATCTTGTGGGGGGTTGTTTTGTTTTTATTTTTTCTCATGTTGTTCGAGGTTTTTAACGAAAGGTCCTCCTGGTGCCAACTTGTTTTGTATGAATATGAGCGTTTGGCTGTTTTTCCCACAACGCCGTGTTTTTATGGCCCTGAGAAAGAAAGTACAAAAGGAGACAATGCTCGATATAGGCATATTGTCTTTTTTCCATGTTGTTTTCTACCAGCTCAGAGACAAATCCATACATTTGAGTCAATCTTAACTTTCAGTCGGCACATGCTATAGAAATAGATAAGTAGACACAATTTCCGGCTAGTAAAATGTAAATAGCGTTTTTTTTTCTTTCTTTTTTTCAGGGTTGTATGCCAACAACGCCAAGGTGATTATGCCCGACATAGGAGCCAGTAACGGTGTGATCCACGCTGTCGACAAGCTCCTCTTCCCGGATGATCTGAGACAAGAGCTCGAGCAGGCGCAGCAGCAACAAAACTGATTAACACGTGTTAATGAAATTAATGTTTAAAGCGTTTTTGAATTACAAGTCATATCTATAAGCGTTAATGAAATAAATTTGGTATGGATACATATCAATAAATTAATCTGGTATTTATAAATGGATTACACTGAATATTTCAGGAACAGATAAAACGGAGTGACACCAAATACCACGAAGAAAATCAACACTTCAATTAATATTTTTTATCTATTATATTCTTATCAGTGAATTAGTGGAATTTAGCAGTTAAAAACACTACTAGTGATGATAAATATGGTATCATCACTGGTGACGATATAGTTTTAGAATGTTTGCCGGAACTACTTTTTCCTATATTGCTCATATTGTACTATTCTTGATAATTATTAGAATAAAAGGGCGAATTAAGAATATAATAAATAGGATAATCAACTGGTTGCGTGTGATATTAACAGTCTGTCACACGAATGGGGTTTGATGCGGTAAAAAAACTCGTCCTTCGGACTCGCATCACACCCCATTCTAGTGACAGATTTTTAATATCACACACAACCAGTTGAGTATCCTCTATGTCAAATTAATCAGACAAATAACTAGTTTCATTGAAAACATAATTAAGTTCCCTTTTTTACGATAATATTTTGAAAATGTTACTTGAATGTTTGACAGACACAGGTCTCCCTGACGGGGAAATTAGCCTCCCTTTCCTAACTTTATCAAATTAACTCATCTCTACCTATCGCCATAAATCCATGCTCCGGTATGCAAGGTGACAAGTATATTAGCCATGCTTTGGCAAAGTGCGATTCAATGTATATCCGTGGTGCATTATAATTGGCCTGCAACACGTGAAAAACGGCTTTCGAACATTTGCGTAAAGTGTTGTCCCGGATCGTGTGTGATTTTCTGTTTCTAGCAAATCTACTGTAGGACAAAATCTATTATTATACTGCAAAGAAATTTCTGGCGATCCGATTGGGTAACATGCCCCGTACATACAAGTCATGTACACTGGCAAAATCCACGTAAAGCAGTTTCCCTATTGAAGGCAGCGTATAAATGACTACACTTTCAACACAAAATCCAAAATACGAACAGCCCACAGGACAAACATAACGGGTAGCCTGCACAATATTATTTCTAGTTTCCCTTGATGGTTGGCATTAAAGCGGAAAGAATGGATTATTTTTGAAGATAAACGAATATAGTTACAAAATTATTGTTTGTTGTCATTCTGAAACAAATACACGGGGTTAAAACGAGCCATCCCTTCATCAGGTAAGCAAATTGTGAAGTGTCGAAAATTGTGAATTGTCGTTTGTGGTAACTAATGGTCTTTTATTTTATGACAACAAATCATTAAAATGCATAGTTACTTACCTTGAAGTTGTTTAAATCCATGTTTACATAAAAATATGACGAATTTCTATCGCAGTAACATCAAGTTCATCCACCTGCACATTTTACCAAGGTTTCAGTGACGTCAGTACTCAGTGACGTCAGTTTTCATTGAATTTTGGCACTCAGAAGGGAAATTCTATGTCGCCAGGGTACTCAATTCGTGAGAACATAAAACGGGGACATTTCGCTAAGTACACACTGGAATGGTAAAACTTTGCAGTAGGCAGTAGGGATATAATAAATTCGTTGTACTTTCAGGTGGTAGAGGACTTGGAAACTTGTTCACAACTG
Source organism: Hippopus hippopus (assembly GCA_946811185.2). Lineage (NCBI taxonomy): Eukaryota > Metazoa > Mollusca > Bivalvia > Cardiida > Cardiidae > Hippopus > Hippopus hippopus. The sequence continues at coordinate 57,910,471 of OX328100.1, forward strand.
TGGCGAATCATGTCGCCTTCGGCTCGGGGCAACATGAATTGCAACAGCCCTGAACAAGTTTTCAAGTCCCCTGCCACCTGACCGTACAGCTAATAATTGCGCAGGCTGATCCGAGATGACACTATACGCAAATGTCCGAAAGCCCCTTTTCGCATATTACAGACCATATCTAGTGACTGATCACATAATTATGGATCCATAAAATGCACTTTATCTTTCAATCGATAGAATCCTGTTATATAATCGTCCTTGGACTCGCAGAAAATTTACCAAAGGTAAAATAATCAGATACTGTTCAGCCTGCGCGGATTGCACAGGCTGGTCAGGGTCGATGCTTTTTGTAGATGCATAAAATACCGTTTTCACAGAGCATGGGTAATATTGTATTTCGATACATTCAATTTTCCTTATATTAATTTTTTTTGTGTTATGTCTGTGTTTGCCAGAAAGTCTCTAAACTAAACAGTTCTAGATGGGAGCAAAGAGTCTGAGGAAGCCGGAACACTCTGTATTGACTGAACATCCAAATTGTTATTTTTTGTCGGAAAAAAAAGTTAGTTGTGATTTAACTCTTTACCGAACGACAAAACATTAGACTAGTCCAAATTCAAAGCATTTTCTGACATCAAAATAAATGTGAGCGAAAAATTGAAATTTGTTTAGGGAAGTGTAGAAAAAATTGTTGGAAAAGGAAAAAATGCTGTTACCAGCATTTTCTCCTTTTCCAAAAATGTTTTCAAAAGGTTTCTTTTTCGTTGTCGTTAAAACTCGGGATTGTGTGGTAGAGTTGTATCTTATTTTTTTTTTCTCAATTTTTCACAAAATATGAGACTGTCATGAAAAACTGTCACCGTATCCGACAGTATAGTTCCAACACTAGAATGCACATTGTCTTTGAGTCTGATCTTGCACTACAGTGAACATATTTGGGTTTAACTCTAACAAATTGTAAGGATGGTGTAATAGAAATAGGACTCACGTTTTCTTATCAGATTTTCGAAAATATATATCACGCCGATTGCCATAAAATGTCGTGTCTTATCTAACGTGTGCCATTCAAACTTCGGAGTTGGACAAAGTCGAAAGATGAATTTCGTAAACGTTTGTTTCGTTTTTCTTTCATTATATTTGACGGCATGCCATTGTTTCGAGGACAAAACTATATATCAGTACTTAAATGATAATGGATATAAACTGTTTACAAGACTTGTACAGGAGGCCCATCTTGACACAACTTTGGACGGCAGTGGTAAGTCGATATAAACACAAACAGGTAAACATACTGTACATGCCATCTTTTTAGCGCCTCCGTGAAACCGTGAAATCTTGCACATGGCATAGATCAAGATCAGAGCGGTCTGATCTTGGATGAATAACGTCCGCTTGTTTAGTCGTTTCTATAAGTTAATCAAGATCAGACTTAAAAAACCGCGCAATCTGCTGTTGCACATGTAATGTCCGCTTGTTTAGTCGGTTCAATAAGTTAATTTTCATCTGATGTTCAGTTTATTGTACACTTAGCCATCGTCGAGGGTATTTATTTGGTACTGAAAGAGGTAAACAAAGATCCAGTAACACGACCCAACGTCTCAGCGAACCATGCCGTCTACAATGCATCTGGTGTGATACTTTATCGGCAGTGTTCATGTAATTTGAACATAAATGTCCTCTTCTTCTGTTGTGTTCACTATGGATGGTCATGTACGGACTATTCCCGAAAGCTGTCGGCCATCACGAAAATGTATGAGCCATGCTCTGGCAAAAGGGGGCTTGATGCATCTACGTGATGCAATATAATGAGCAAGACATCACCTAATCACAAATCCATAAAATCCATTTTGTCAAAAAACCGACTTAATCATTAGGTAGAATTATCCTTTGACATGCAGAAAATTTGAAGATAGCGAAAAGGTTCGACCCATGTCAGCCTGCGCGGACTGCGCAGGCTAACATGGGTCGATACTTTTCGCATATGTATTAAGCCCCCTTTTTACAGAGCATGACTGGTACGGAATATGTTGACAGTAGTTCGCGGGGATTGTCGGACGTTGCCGATTTGAGTATTACCACAAAGCCTGCAATTTAAACTGGTACAAAAATCTATCATTTCTAATTCGAATGAAACAGAAATTCTCCATGTTCTCTGCAAAATTATACCCAAATTAACCATGTTCTGTGTAACAGCCTCCACAGAACTTCCGTTTGAGCCATGCTCTGGAAAAAGGGGCTAAAAGTAGCTCCATGATGAAATATATCAAGCAAGAAATCATATCACTTTGGATCCATATGATATAATCCATTTTGTCTAAAAAACCGACTGATTTCTGAGGTAGAAAGGTCCTTGGACATGCAGAAAATTGACCAATAGCAAAAGGTATCGATCCAGATCGACCTGCGTAGGCTGACGTGAGTCGATACGTTTTCGCAGATATATTAAACATCCTTCTCATAGAGCATGACTTACTGCGATTTTGAGTCCATAAGAAAACTAGTATGGTACATTGTATTTGTCAAAAAACTTTCAGAACTTCCAAAAAGCTTTCTTTTTTTTTTTCTCTTTTGCCGCTGTTCATATTGATTTTTCGTTCTTGTGGATTCAAATTGTAGATACATTGTAATGTTCCTTCTTATGCTGTAGGAACACTGCAGCGCCTGCAGCGCTTCGACTTCCTGGAAATTTAAGTTCTTTTCCTCTGACTTTTCAACAGAATTTGGATTTTTAATGCAGTAGGTGCACCTTCCCAGGGACCACTGCAGTTCCTTTTCTCAGAACCCCAAGTTACTGGCTCGTTCGCCTTAAAAATAACGTGTAAACAAGCAGGAATAGTAGTTTATTTATCAAATAGGGTGACACATAATGCATTATACATATTGGTTACAAATTGCATAGTATCATTATGCGACAATATATAAATGTAGCCTACCCAGCCATTGGAATGTATTGCAAGTCACTATACTGAACAAAGCTGAATAAAGAAATACATGCTGTAAACATAGTACACTTTATATACAATGTTAACGGGTGTGAGAAGAATTCATATTATTGCAGTTAGTTTCATTATTTCACTGACAGAAATTTGGCCCGGACAGGAATCGAACTCGAAATTCTAAAGTTGCTTGCTTTGCGCTTTACTACTGGGCTTACCTTGAATAGTTAACTCTTACAAAACGACAAAAGATTGGACTTGTCAGTTTTTGAAAGCATTTGCTGACGACAAATGAAATAAAGTTAAACTAGTGGACATTGTCTTTGGAAGGGTACAAAACATTGTGTGAAAAGGAGGTTACCAGCATTTTCTCCTTTTCCCATAATAGCCTTTCTGTACTGGAAACCACAAAAATAAATTCATTGACAACAATTTTTTTTTTCGTTTTATGTTTTAGATATTAAGGGACCGTATTCATCGAACAATCTCAATCATTAAACTATATTGTGAGACGAGATATCTAATTGGCCGAGGTGTAATGTCCCAGCCAATCAGACAGTTAGTATTGCAAAATGGAATCATAATTGAAAATGAGAATTATTAGTTAACGCGAATCCAGATTAACGCTTTATCAAAGGACAAAATGTTTGACTTTTCCAAATCAAAAGCAATTGCAGACGATTGATTGATTGATTGACTGTTTGGTGTTTATACGCCATTTTCGACATTACTTCAGTTATATCGCGGCGGCCCGTGCACTTAATCTTGCTTTCCTAAAGTTTTTTCTTTGTTTTGATCAATGCTTAGCATCGATCAATTTTCCCAAGCCACTGGTTGCCTTCACACATCCTCCCACCGTCGAAGAAATGATCAAGAATGATAGAGGAATAATTCCTGTCACAAAAAAATATCATCAATCGAAAGAAATAAGTCGAGCTGGGGATTCGAACCAGCTACCCCTGTTCTCAAGTCCTGTATGCTACCGACTGCGCTACCGGGGCTTAGCTATTAGCAGACAAGAAATTAAGATATTTTTCAAATGGTATGATTTGTCTGTGACAGGATGAAAAACATTTTGAGAAAAAAAAGAGAAGCAACATTTTCACTTTTTCAATCACAAAGTTTTCAAAAGCCGTCTTTCCCGGGTCCTTATTGTGTCGGGAGTATGTGGTTTTCAAGGTTCAGAGGTGATTTCTGTTATAAGATAAACTAAACTCTTCACGAAAAGCAATGTATCTATTTCTCAGATAAAATTCATTTCATAGGTGCAAACAACAAAGGTTCAGACGAATAACACAGCTGCTGTAGCTTTTAAACTTCCTTTATCTGTATCTCTTTCTTTAAACAAAAATCGATATTATATAAACTATTGCAATAATCATTTATTTTCTATCAAACATTATTATTATCATTATAACTTTAATTAGTAGTATTATAATAGTAGTTATAGTAGCAATATCAGTAGCAGAAGTAGTCTTAGTTGTAGTGCCATTTGGCTTGCGAAAAGGGGCATTCGGACATTTGCGTAAAGTGTCGTCTCGGATCAGCCTGCGCAGTCCGCGCAGGCTAATCCGAGACGGCACCTTACGACTACATTAGATTTTGTGCTACAGTAGACTTGCGCAAGACATTAAATTACATAAAAACGGAAAGTCTCGTGTCGGATCAGCTTGTGCGGACTGCGCAGGCTGATCCGAGACGACACTTTACGCAAATGTCCGAATGCCCTTTTGCGCGTGTTGTAGTATCATTTAAAGTCAACAATTAACGTTAGTGTCTCTATTACCGTTTCGATCGTTCATTACTTATAAATTAAGAATCCTGATGGATATACCATTCTAAAAGAATTATTTTTATCAAAGTAATCAGGAAAGCCTTATAGTTTATTATGTATTTATCAATTACCATGGTCAAGTTCATCTTTTCGAATATTTACTTTTTCTAAGCTAGAGCCATAACAATATGCATACATATATCCATTATCAGGGTCAGATTATTCAACCATTTTTTTTATTCATTATTAGGCCCAATTATTGTCAAGCATTCACTTATCCATTACTAGGACCATACACCGTCCTTGCTCCGACAGATCTCGCTATTGCCAAGGTTGATCCCGACCTTATGGTAACTCTTGGTCACAACGATTTACTTCTGAAGAACTTGATCCGATACCATATCCTTAATGGCTTCACGTTGCTTCCCGAGTTCAATCCACAGAACACTGAATACGCTATAAACGGACAACCAATCAACGTGCAAAGAAGTAACGGTGTAAGGATAAAGTTTGCTGTTGTTTTTTTGTCATAGTTCGTGATGTTATTTGGCATATTTTCATGTTCTAACTGTGTCCGACTGATAAGACAAGGCCTCTCTTTTAACTCTCATATTTTACCAAACAACGAAACTTAACACTTGTCAAAACTGAAAGCTTTTGCAAAAAACAAACTCAAGATGCCCTAAATGATGAAATTGTTTTTAAAAATAATACAAATCATCACTGTAAACATTTTCAAACGTATTCTTCGACAAGGACGTTAAAACATGGGATAGTTCGGTAAAGAGTTAAATCTAATGAATAAAATATTTAAGCAGAATGAACTAGTCGCTGTATGGCTTGCTGTCTTTGGCTCTTTCAGTCAATATGTAGACTTTGTGTTTAGATTGTTTGTCCATCGGTTTCCCTTTGTCTGTTTTGGCATTTTGTTTTGTTAATATGTCGTATGTCGAAGAGACATTTTTTCTTCAGTAGCATTGATTTTCATCTATTTCAGATCATCATCCTAAACAACGCTTCAAAAATAGTTCAAAACAACGATGTCATACTGAAAAATGGAGTCCTACATTCCATTGACACCGTCCTCATTCCTCCAGTCTTCAGTACCAACAACCTAGCGGCCGAATTTGTCCTCAGAGACGATATGTTTAACGAGTTTCTGTTCAGTCTTCTCCTGGCCAATATGACTTATTTAATTGAGAGTACGTGCCGCTTATCTTTTTTTCACACGACACGATATGTTTAACGAGTTTCCGTTCAGTCTTCTCCTGGCCAATATGACTTATTTAATTGAGAGTACGTGCCGCTTATCTCTTTATCAGACGACACAATTTTGTACTTGTCATTATGAAAGTATTTGTAGACCTGTTTTTCCCACGATATTTTGACAATACAATCCTCAGGGATATAACACGGGATCGTATTTTTGAAGGTTAAATTTATACCATACAGTATACGCGCGTGGTGTTATATCGTATACATATCTTATGTCTTAATGCGTTATATCTGAAACATATATTATAGTGCTATATCTCAGACATAACACCAACCAGTAAAAGTGAAACAAATGACGAATATCAGCAGGAAAGGAACTTTTGTGAAAGGCTATGGAAATAATCTAGAAATGAGCCATGCTCTGTGAAAGGGAGCATCTGCAAAATGGCCTGCAACACACGAAAAGGGGCATTCGGACATATGCGTAAAATGTCGTCTCGGATCAGCCTGCGCAGTCCGCACAAGCTGATCCGAAACGACACTTTCCGTTTTTATGTAATTTTCTGTTTTTCCCAAATCTACTGTAGCACAAAATCTAGTGTAGTCGTTAAGTGCCGTCTCGGATTAGCCTGCGCGGACTGCGCAGGCTGATCCGAGACGACACTTCACGCAAATGTCCGAATGCCCCTTTTCGCGTGTTAGTTTAAACATATTTTATTCAATAAATGAAATGGGGTTGGACCACAAGTTCTATCAACTTAGAATCGGTCCGTCCCCTACAATGAAAAGAACAAAATAATCTTTCTATGGCAACAAGCAAAAAAAAAAACAACAAACTAGGGACACAAAAAAAGGTAACTGAATATAAGAGAAAGAAATAGAGGGATGAAAATAGGAGAAAAAAAAGAAGAAAGGAAATTTCGGTAATGAACATACAAGACAAAGATGAAAATCAAGTTACATGCGAAAAGCAGGAGTGAGAGAGGATAGGTAAATACTCGAATGAGATGCTCTGGGATCTACGCGTGCAATTGGGATGAAATCGAAATTACGTAAAGCGGCCGGATTGTTGAATAAATAACTGAACTGATGCAAATAGCGAACAGTTATCGTTGTAATTTAAATTTTCATCGCCAAATAACAATTTGTTAGTGTTTAAAGGGTGAAATGCTATTGTCGATCGAAAAAGAATGGTTCTTATATCCGAGTTTCTATTGCATATAAAAAAAAGTGTTCCGCATCTTCAACACCAGTTCCACAAGCCCATATTGGGTCTGATTTTAGATGATTTAAAAACAGGTCGTTGTTTAGATTACTGCAATTGTTCCTTATTCTAGCATGAATTATCGACCGATGTCGGTTTCCGAAAAAATATAAATTGGGTATTCTTTTGGGTTTAGTCATACTAATGAGTTTTGATTTAAAAGAATTAAATGTCGTGATATTTTTGACATCTTGTTCGAGATCATTCCATATCGGTATGGAAGAAGGTATACAAGACTTTTGAAACAGTCGCGTTCTTGCTTGTACATGTTCATAATTCTGGCTATTACGTAATTGATACTGCGACCTGTTACCAACTAGTGGGGGTATTAGTTCCTCTATGAATTGTGGGACAAGACCATTTGATATATTTATACATAAAACATAATTTCGAATTTTTCCGTCTCAATGATAATGCCTCCCACCCACACTCTTTGTATAGATTTTCAAGAGATACTGATCTTGTAAGGCCTGTTACAATACGGGCTGCTTCATTTTGTAGTTTTTCAATTGAGTTGGAGGAAAAGACAGAACATCCAGCCCACACTATAGAAGAGTACTCTAAAATTGGTCGGACGTACGACAAGTATATTTGGTTTAATGCAGCCCTTGTAAGAGTAAATTGAAGTCTGCGCATCATTTGCAGAATTTTCGATGCTGATTCTAAAATGTCATTTATATGATTGCTCCATTGACCGGTGCTACTTAAAGTAATTCCCAAATGTTTGTGATGGTCAACAACCTTTATTGGTGTATTTCCGAAAAGTAATCGTGGTACATCGAAATCTTTTTTATTTGAAAAAATGACTGCCTCAGTTTTATTTGGATTAAAATCTACTAACCATTGCTTTGCCCATGACAATACAGATTCGCGTGTTGCAAGCCAAATGTATCTACCCTTGTAAGTCTGCGCAGTCCTCGCAGGATGAACTGGGTCGAAACTCTTTGCTATTGGTTAATTTTCTGAATGTCAAAGGAGCATTCTACCGCAAGTTTATGTCGGTTGATTAAAAATTGAGTTTTAGGGATCCATATATTATGTGGTGACTTACTTGATATTACGCATCACAGAGATGCATTAAACACCCTTTTGCAGAGCATGGCTCAAATAGATGCAATTGATCGCAATAAAAACGATAATACTTCTTTCTACAATGTTTTCCAAGTCGTGTTTAGATGAAAATACGTTTTTGATTGTAGAAAGTTAAATAAAAGATCTGCGAGTCTAAAGGTCGTAAGGCGCCCAGATGTTATACATTCAAAGCTACATTATAGTGAATTAACTGAGGTGCACGTCTTTAACCAAGAATCAACTAATAAGGGATATGAAAAACAAAACCAATTAACAAACATAATTCTAGATAATTTATCAAATTTATAAACTTGGCAAAAATAATAACAAGACGATGTCTAACTAACTGCATTTTGATGCACAAGTTTGGCACTTTAACGAAATTTAATATTTTCTATTCGCTCGATGGAAGGCGGCATGTGAAATGAATGAAATGCCACGAAGGGGATTTTTACAATTAGTGTTATGCTACTCGGTTTATGTAACACGCCAACAACTCAGGCTGTATTGATTTATTTATAGAATTTCATGCTGTGGCAAGTAGATTTGATTATTTTTTGTCCACGTTTTAACGTCTTGTGGCAAAATGTTTCTTTTTAAGCATTGTCACAAAGGAGAAATTCCACATAAATACTATGCTAGGCCCACCTTTTGAGTATATTTTCTGATTATACACTTTTAAAAATGTCTGCTTTACTGACTCTCAGGTACAAGGCTTTTAAAAAAAAATTTGGAAATACCAGCAATATTAGGTTTGTTTTTCTCGCGGTGTATTTTAAAACACTTTGTCAGTTAAATTCTACAGATTAGCCACATTTCATTTGTAGTTTGCAAATGCTTTCAGCATGGACGAACAATAGAGTTTGTCGTCTGCTTAACTCTTTACCAAACGACAAGATTTTAGACTGGTCCAAATTGAGAGCATTTGCAGACGATATATTAAATGTGGCTGAAATTATGCTAATTGTCAGGGAAAGAGTAGAAAACCTTGTGGGAAAAGGAGAAAATGCTGGTTACCAGCATGTTCTCCTTTTCCCACAAGGTTTTCAAACGGCCCCTTCTTCAGGGTCGTTAAAACCAGGGGTTGTTTTGTAAAGGGTTAAGTCTTCATCATGCAATGGAATTTTAGACTTGTGTAAGTTAAAAGCATTGGCAGAGGACAAAGTAAATGATGCTAGAATGAAAGAATCTGTCCTTGAAAGGGGAGAAAACATTGTTGGCAAAGAAGAAAACTCTTGTAAACCACCATTTCTCTTTTTTCCTAAAGTACTCTCGAAAGTATTCTTTCTTAGAGTCGTTAGAGTTCGAGATTATTTGGAAAAGAGTAAAAGTAAAATTCGTTTTCCATCATTTATTTTAGAGGGGGAGTACACCATCTTTGCGCCTACGGACTCAGCTTTTACTGGATCCATTGGAACAATATTCTATCGAGATATGCCTAATGCCAGACATTATTACAAAGGTTGGTATTTGATAACGTTTGAACTGTCTTATAGACTACCTGTATTCAGCAACCGATCTCTTTACGAAACACCTTTTTTTTTTAAATTTCTTTTTTGAATTAATTTGATTGAGTTTTGCATTGCAAGACCGCCCGCTGTTTTCCCCTCCCATCCCTCTGGGTGATCTCTTAATACTGAGTACGCGGCATATCGCTATTATGTAAACACAATTTTATTTTTAGTTTTATATTTATATTAAAGCAAATTCCTGAAAACACCTTTATCACGTTTGTGATATGTTCCCAATACTACACACTCGTGAGCGTTCTTGGTAATTGATAAAGACTGTTCGATAGTCACAACGTTTTGAGTGGCACTTGGACACGAGGGGGGGGGAATGCATCTCCGTGATGTAATAAGCCTAAACCAAGCAAGTCACCATATAATTATGGGTCCATTAAACCCATTGTGTCCAACAGCTTACTGAATCAAGGGGTAGCCTGGTCCTTTGACATCCAGAAAACTGAACAAAAGCAAAAACGTTCGATCCAATTCAGCCTGCGCGAACTGCGCAGACTGAGGTGGATCAATACTTTTGCAGATGCATTAAACAGCCTTTTAACAGGGCATGCCTCGTTCATATGACTCGTGTATTAAAAAGTTTGACTCATTTTCATAAGATTTTTCTTGGTATAACCTTCCGACATATATTCCGCAGAAGTCTTCTTTCATATGAAAAAAAGTCATGTGTGTTTAGGAAAAAACTGAGCTAGAGTAAGCGTATGTTTGAGTATGCTGTATGAGTAAACTATGGGTATAACATTTTCAGAGATGTTGAGATACCACATTGTTCCTGGGGCGAGAAGTTCCCATCTCCTACAAGACGGAGAAATATTGTATACACTCCATGGTACACCTATACACATCAAGGTCACTAGCTCAGGTTTGTCACTTCAAATGATTCAGTGTCTTTGTGTATGTGTTTCTACGTTCGTTGCCTTTTATATAAAATATCTTTATGATGTAAAAGTGCTGTATACAACAGTTGCCTATCTCTTCTAGCTCAGGTTTATGCCGCCACAGATTAAAACGTTATCTGCCTAACGTAAATTCCTATGGAACATATCAAAAATTATTCCCTCACCCAACTTCTACAGATGGTATAAACGATTCTTTTAGACAAAAACATTTTATACCATTCTTTGCTTTTGTAGTAGAATAACAGTTAAACGACATTAGCGCAAAAAAAGGGGAAACATGGCTTTATATTTTATTTCGCACTTGTGAACTTGATTTGCAAACAATAACAAAAAAATGACCGCTTTATAGTTGCTCAGAATCTCGTCTCCGAGTATCACAAAAATATTTAAATTGGCGCCAAATTCGTTATAAGACTTGTGAAGTATCTTCTTATTTGCACGTCAACCCTAACCTGCTAAAAACACCAAGTAAAAATTTACACCCATTGATAAATCCTCAAATATTGTGCCCGTGACTGTTTTTTTATTTTCGGGGAAAAAAAAAACCTCAGTGTGTCGGATGACGTAGATCTTTGAATTATGACAACATTATCTATGCAGTCTTACCTTGGATCTGCACATGCGCAAAAGCACATCGAGTAACAGAAAGTAGTGAAAGGGTTTTATCTATTCTTTAGGTGTTTACGCTGAAGATGCAAAGGTCATTGTAGCCGACATTGGTGCTAGTAATGGAGTTATTCACGCTCTGGATAAAGTTCTCTTTCCGGACGATCTAAGGAAGGAGTTGGACGCGCAACAACAACAACAGGGCTGATCTGGATCTGTCGAAGCTCCGTTGATGCATAATTATGACCGATTAAAGAAGCCAAATAAATGCATAAAATGTGTGTTGTTACAATAGAATTGTCTTCTGGTTTTATTTTTTATTTTTTTAAATATATATTTTTCACGGTTTAATTCTGTTTTTTAAATTTTTTCGGTCGTTTGCAGAAGCTACCTGACATGGCAATTAAATGATAAGGACAGAGGCTCAGAAATTAATATTCCTTTTTTTTTTTCTTTTCTTTTTATCTAACTACAATTGTTCAGCGAAATTGGGAAAATCAGGAGAAGAAGACAAAAACTTCTTTAAGAAAACAATTCAATAAATGGTATGATAGACATGCAAAACTACAAAACACATTCAACCAATCACATCTATACCGGAAGTAAGAATTTGTGGAAACAACACACTCGATATCACGTGAACGACGCCGTTTTCTCCTTCAATATCTGGTAACACCACATCCGCCTTTCCGTTTAATATGATATCACCAGCTGAAATAAAAAAGTGGAAATATCGTTTGTCATAAAAGTTTCTGCTTTCTTCAGTACATACAAGCCATGCTAATACATCTTCATAATAAATGTCGACCAAGATCTGCACAGGCTGAACTGGGTCGTAGGTTTTTATCCACCGGTCAGTTGTCTGAATATCAACGGATGGAAATTTTTACCTCATGGTTCGGTCAAACAACATGGATTTTAGGGTTTCATAGTTATGAAATGACTTGCTTGGAATAATACATCACAGAGATGCATTAAAACTCATTTTGCCAGAGAATGGATCGCATGCATACAGTCTACTTTTAGACTTACTAAAACCTACCACAAATAAAGCAAAAAACAACTGCATGTCGAATGGAAAATTGTTGGAACATGAGCAACTGCTTTTCCCAGCGTTTGCTCCTATTTTTAACATTTGGTTTTTGTGACATAAGCAAGAAACTTTAAGGACGTTAAAATTTTCATGACCCATGTCAGCCTGGTGGGATGCGTAGGCTGGCATGCGTCGACACATTTTGCAGATGCATTCAAAAACCTTTTCGCAAAGCACGACACAACCGCGTGTATTTCTATGTAATGCTTTAAATGTTTGGGATCCCACTGAATGAAATGCATATACAAAGTCAGTAAAATATTCAAAGTCAGTAAAAAAGGCCCAGAATTTTGTCTTTTAACGCAATTTAAATGGAATTGGCCTTAGCTCCAAAAAGTGTAAAGAAGAGCAACTTTCGCTCGTTACCACAATGTTTCCACTGTTATATTTGCATTAAATTTTAATATTTGATGATTATACATACTTTACATAATCTTTCCGAAGTTGTGCATAGCAAACTGATTTCAGCTGGCAACCAGTAACATTGAAGAGGAAATGATAAGGAAGAATATAAAAAACGGTACAGGTATATCTCAAATCTTACCAGCGTTCGTAGTAATATTAATCCTGTGGTTTGGAAGCGTTGTGGTTATTGAATGGCGTTTTGCTATCGACGATGCGTGTAGTGTGCCCGAGTGCACGTGGTACTCTACCAATACTTAAAGATAATATCAATGAAAAAGAAACTTCAAGTTCTATCGTATGTATTTTCGAATTAGGACAACTTGTATCACATAAACCCTCATATTTTCAGTGTAATGTAGCCGTTAAGAATTCTCTTATCTTACACACTCTTTCAGGAGATAAGAGTTTGTGACGTCAAAGGAGCAGTATGTAACTTCATTTTGTTTTACAGCATTGTATCTCTGACCGTAATTTTTCAGAACAAGCTGGACACCAACTTCCCCTTAAATTCAACTGTAAAAAGTGATGATCATGGTTAAGATAAGCTTCGCTTTACTTTCAGATTTAACATCAGGTATATAGTTTTAGGATTGTGTCAGCTTCTTTGGAACATCTTTCATACTGAACAGAAGCTTCTCTCAAAGTAGTGAGATAGGTTTCATTAATGTATTTGTACATTTTGCATATATCTAGATATTAAATATGTAACTCTTGAGATTAATGAACGAGTCTCGCCATACGTTTGCATAATGACCTTTTTGTCTCTGGTCATGTAATGGAATTTCAATTCAAACGCTAACTTATGTTAGATCCTATGTATACTTCTTTCGGGTTTGTATATACTCTGTTTGAATGTCAAAAGTCACAAGCTCAAACGTATAAAGGGAACACATCTGCCTTTCTTTGAAGGCAAACAGAAATGAACTTTTTGTATAGTTTCTTTGGTGTCCCGACACGTGTCCACAAATATTTCAAGGCTCATGTCAATTTAAAGGCAGTAAAGAAGTGCAAAGTCTCTTACTTCTAAGATATGTATAATCTTTTGAAAGAGCATCTATTTTGGATTGAGGTACAGCATCCATTGCGGCATTAGAAGGAGCAAACATCGTGTAACGGTTGATACCGGCTACAAAAGAAAGGGTCAGACAACACACTTTGCTAAAGATAGCGTCACGGTAGCTCTATCAACAAATTGATCTCAAAAAAGGCAGTACCAACCATTCAGTCGTGCTCTTGCAAAGGGGACTTAATGCATGTTCGTGATGCATTATACAAACAAGTCATCAAATAATTTAGGACCCATGAAATCCTTTTTGTCTAACAACCGACTAAATCATTAGCGCAGGTAGACTGGTCCTTGACACGCAGAAAATTGACTAATAGTGAAAGTTTCTTCCAAGGTCAGCCTGCACAGACTGCGCCGGCTAACCCGGGTCGATACTTTTTATACATGCATTAATCTCCTTTTCACAGAACATGGCTCATATTTAATGGAAACAATACTTGAAGCACCGATTATGCATACCAGCGAAGCGGGGGAAAAAAAACACGATTTTGTGATAAATAAATAGATAAATAAATATTCTTGAAGTTTTTTTTCTGTACAATTTTACACTTACTTGGATGTGCATAGTTGTCCTGTAGATGGGCCTTCTTAATCAGATCGTAAAACTTTGAAATGTTGTAGTCTTGGTTTTGTAAAATGTCAACCACTGTTCCCTCGGGAACGTCAAGAACTGAAATTGATGCATACGTGCTACATTTCAAGCCGCCATTGCCAGCAGAATGAAAACGAGAGATAAAATTGATACCCATCTTTGTCATCAGTGGACACATAATGACATTATTAGTTGTACGGTCAGGTAGTAGGGGACTTGGAAACTTGTTTACGGCTGTGGCGAATCATGTCGTCCCGAGCCGAAAGGGAGGTTTCGTGTATTCAGCGAATTTCCCTGTTTTATGGTCTCACGAACTGAGTACGCTGAAGAAATAGAATTTCCCTTCTGAGTGCCCCGATTTAATGAAAACTGACGTCACTTAGAGCTGACGTCACTGAAACCTTGGTAAAACGTGCATGTATGAATTTCGACACTTCACCATTTGCTTACCCGAGGTAGGGGTGGCTCGTTTTAACCTCGTGTATTTGTTTTAGAATGACAACAAACGATAGTATATGTAACTATATTCATTTATTTTCAAGAAGAAGGCTACTCAGTATGTTTGTCTTATGGGCGGGTCGTACCGATCGACGCCACCATTTTGGATGTTGTGTTGAAATGTAGTTATGTATACGGGGCCCTCAAAAGGGAAACTGCTCTTACGTGGATTTTGCCAGTGTACAGGATGTACACATGTAAACATGCATATTATCCAATCAGAGTTGCAAGAAATTTCTTTGCAGTATAATAAAAACAACTTAACCCTTAGACTGCCAAGCGCGACTCCATGACTTTTTGCGGGCAGTGTTGATCAAGATCAGACTGCACGGAACGCCCAGTCAGTGGATCTACACTGTCCGATAAGCAGATATTTTTCTCAAAACAATAAATAGCTTGAATTAGCAACATTAATTTATTTACTATCGGCTTGAAACTTGGATATAATTTAATTGGCGGCTTAGTAGTTAAATTGATTTACCATTTTAAAGTTTTTTTTTCTCATTGCACATACAATTAATGACATCGAGAACTAAAATAAACCTACATTTTTAAATCACAATGTCATCAATACCGCAAGGACTAAAACTGACCCACATATGTTTAGTTTAAACACTTATTTTACATCCGTTGAGAAACAAGTTCTTGCAACTTATACTGATCTCTCTCGATTCTACTTCCTGGAAACTACACCAGCTTTCGCGCCGAGTGTCTGAGCCTATGAAAAGTCCCAATATTGACACTCGCTCCCAGGAATCGAACTCGGGACTTTATGCTTACGAAGCTGACGCTCTACCTCACAACCACGGATACCACACATCAGACCCACATTTGTAATTATTTGTCGTAAGTATACAAACAATGACGTACGTAACATTCCCACACATTTTATGTTTTGTTTCTTATCAATCACCTATCAATCGCACCATGAAATAATCTAATCTTCATTAATGGCCTGCAACACACGAAAAGGGCATTCGGACATTTGCGTAAAGTGTCGTCTCGAATCAGCCTGCGCAGTCCGCGCAGACTGATCCGAGACGACACTTTACAATTACATTCGATTTTGTCCTACAGTAGACTTGCACAAAACAGAAAATTACACGAGAACGGAAAGTGTTGCCGCGGATTAGCCTGCGAGAGCTGCGCAGGCTGATCCGGGATGATACTTTACGCAAATGTCCGAATGCCCTTTTTCGCGTGTTGCAGGCCAATTTTATAGATCACAAGTCGTAAACTCAACAAATATACATGGCGCGAGAAGCAAAAACGAAACAGTTCCAAGGAAATAAACTTTTTGATCAGGAAGAATGTCTGTACGCTAAGCACCTCTAAAATTAGAAATAAACTGTACCTGTATTAATTAGATGAATCACACCGTTTGTAGCACTGATGTCAGTCTTCACTGCTGTGGCTTGGTTAAAGTGTAGACCAGTCTAGGTGTAAAACATAGAGACATTAATCAACTGCATTCATAGACAGTTAAAATATATCTCAAAAATCTTTGCCAGCTGATGCGAGTTAACTAGATAGCTAACCATTTGGTTATTTATTTGATACTTCATTCATTAGCTACTTTTTTACCTTAATCAGATGATCCTATCACCAGCAATTTTCCCCTTTCCGACAATTTTTTGTTCTGTTTCGGAGACAAATCTCAATAGTTAAGCCACATTTAGTTTATCGCCTCTAAATGTCTTCAATTTGTATAAATATGAAATTTTGATTATTGGTAAAAACTGACAACCTTGTGTAACTTACAGCCGATCTAAGTACGCGTAGTACATGTCCATTGGTACTGTTCAGAAAATAGTGTCTACCAAATAGAAATTCTTTCTTGTTGTGTTCACCACTAGAAATGTGGTATTTAATGACATTCATAATGGCGTATGGGTCATTTTTAACCGCAGCCAGATCACTTGCTGGTATCTTTTCAAAAGCAGCATCGGTTGGTACTAGTAAGGTGTATGGACCTGCAAAAAAAAAAAAAAAAAAGTTGGAAAACTAGCTGTTGTCGAGGATTTCTGAAAGTCGTTTTGGTTCATACCTCTCTCACCGCTGAACATTGTTTCCCTGATGTTTATGTGAGAAAGCAGTCATAGGCTTGAGAAGACTGAAATTCATTGAGTTGGGCACTAGCCATTGTAATACGATTGATATATGATGAAGATGGCATAAAACTAACCATACACACATCTGAACAAAGTGTGTACTTTTCTTTAATTTAGTACCAGGTAGGGGACGGTGTACATTTAAGATAAGACTGCACGTGCTGTACAGTCTGATCTTGATCTACACTGAAATCGCGAACTAAAAAGTTGTTGAAAGCGGCGTAATGCACAATTCAAGCAAAATGCAACCAAACAAATGATGATTTGTGGTGTTTAAAGCTTTTTAAATTTTTACGTCGTGGCGGTGACACTTTCCTGAATTTCTTTTACCAGTACTTTGCACCATACTCTTTCCAAGTATTTTTCTGCTTCCCTACATGATAATCGTCAAAAACACACAGCTTTTCCATTTTCATCGTCAAAAATATGCGGCCTTCCCACATAACCATCGTCAAAAAAAAAAAAAAAAAACATGCAGCTCTCCCTCCTAATCTTCATCGAAAAATTGTATCTTTCAGCGACCACATAAGCATTGTCAAAACATGGAGCTTTTTAACATAACCATCGTCAAAAACATGTAGCCCTCCCATTAATTATAAGCATTCTAAAATACATGCAGCTTTCCCAAATAATAATTGTCAAAAACATGCAGCTTTGTTAGATAATCATTATCAAACATGCAGCTTTTCCACATAATTATAAATCTTATCATCAGCAAAAGCATGCAGCTCTTCCGTCTAATCATCGTTAAAAACAGCTTTTGCACATAATCATTGTTAGAAACATGCAGCTTTCCCATGTTACCATCGTAAAAAATATGCAGTTCTCTCATAAAATAATCGTCAAGAACAAGCTGCTTTACCACATACACATCGTCAAAAACATGCAGCTTTCAAACATAAACATCGTCAAAATCATGGAGCTGTCCAGCATTACTGTCGTCAAGAGCATCCAACTTTCCAACATAAACATCGACAAAAACATGCTGCCTTCCAACATAACCATCGTCATTTACATGGATCTGTCCAACATTACCATCTTCAAAAATATGCTGCTGTCGCACATGACCATCGTCAAAAAACATGCTGCTTTCCCACATTACCATTGTCAGAAAAATGGAGCTGTCCAACATTACCATTGTCAAAAAACATGCGGCTTTCCGACATTACCATTGTTAAAAAACATGCACATTTCCGAATTACCATTGTCAAAAAATATGCAGCTTTCCGAAATTTCCACTGTCAAAAACACGCAGCTTTCCAACATTACCATCGTCCAAAACATGGAGCTTTTAAACTTTACCATCGTCAAAAGCATGCTTTCTGAAAAAAAGATTATGTATTATATGCACTCAAACTCACCTCCAACTTTTAAATCTGTATCCAAGTGGACTTGATCAACAAGACTCAAAAACGTCGTGGCATTCAAACTCTTTAAGGTATCATACAGAGAGGCAGCACCTACGGTGGAAAGTGTCACCACCAAAACGAAAAACTGTGGCAGTGCCATGTTTGGTTTTGAGTTAGGAAATAGATTATGTGCTCATTTAAATTTCTAATCTTTTATACCGTATACTGTTCGGTGACTAACCTGTCTTTCCTTGGGAAATGACATATGGCAAAACGTTACATGTTCTAAGACATTATCTTTCAGTATTTTGCAGGTGACCGCTTTTAAATAATCCTCGTAGCATAATGAACAATTTCTCATTTTGCCTTTGTGTCTTAATATTTGTATGCTTTTTGCAGACTTACGTATTTAACCCGTTTTTCAGAGAGTATATATACGTCTGCAAAAAACAATTTGCGCAGGCTAACCTGGGTCGAAACTTTTTGCTTTTGGTAAATTGTCTGCATGTCCAAGGCCTCCATTTACAATGATGTAAATCCGTCACAGTTTTGTTAGTTTATCGTGTTAACTCTTTACCTAACGATATAATTTTAGACTGATTTGAATTGTAAGCATTTGCAGAAGATATATTAATCTTGGCTCAAAACCTGAAATTTGCCTGTGGAAAGGAAGAAAACATTGTGGGAAAAGGAGAAAATGCTGGTAGCGGTGACCAGTGCGCCTAGCTATGGAACCCTACTGCTTCTTTTTTAAGACTGCTACGCATAAAACCCTTCCCCAGTCACTGGCTGTTTTAACGCATATTGTTAAGCAGTGTGCAGGTCTGTATTCAAGAATTAGATTTCCGTAAGGACTTTCTCCGTTTCCTACAATGTTTTCTACTCTTCAAAAGACACATAGTACAATGCTGAAGGTCAACTACCATACGGTCAAGGTCATTGACATGTACAAGTCGCCTCTGAATGAACTCTTGACCTTTGTTTCCCGTTATAAAAGATTATTGAATATCATTTAAAGCTCGCGCGTAATGATTACAGAGGGAAAATTATTGGTACCTTTTTAGCGAGATATCTTTATACGCCATGCTTTATGAAAAGGGCAAGTCATTCCTGACTCTTACCATAGCACTGGTGTAATCAGTAACGACATGCACACGTTTAGCATCAAATTTTTTGGATGAGACAAAGTTCTATTCTATGACCCAAAAAAGGTTTTTGATTTCTAGAATCCAAAACAAGTTTGAATTTAAGACAAAAAATCATCATGGCTCTAATCAATACGCGGAAAACAATGGTGGTCATGTGAAATATTATAACTTACCATACACTATATTTCCCTAGGGTGCTTGTATGATGTCTATATCCTCAAGATATTTTACAGTTTTATATCCCAAAGATGCACGTACATTTGGCAAGCATCTTGGAGATATAATTGATAAACAGGTATCTTGGGGACATATGTTTTACACAAGCATCTCGGGGGACATATGTTTATATACAAACATCTGGGGGACATATATGATATACAAGTATCTCGGGGAGATATGACACATACAAGCCCTTGCGACGTATGTAATATACAATCAAGAGTAACGGGAAATGCAATTAACATGCAGTTTGGGTCATGCTAAATTAACAAAAATGTGGTGACATATATCAATTACATTTATCTTCCAGATGTATGCGAAGAATAATGAGAAGCAGTGCGAAATTGTAGCGGCTATCTGTTCCTAAAGTAGTTTTAAACCGATAGCGGGACTGAACATAACCTGGTCCAGTATTTGTCGACCAATGTTAAAAACATTCGCTGTCTAATTCCTAAGAACTCTCTAAATTTCAAAGTAAAGAAATTTCTTATTGGCCAAACTAAATATCAGAAGTTGGCTTACTTTTTAGATCCAGAATGAGACAAAAAGGGTTATTCAAATGGTTTGTGAAACGTAAAACAGATGAGTGTTAATCACCTACGTTTTGTTCAATATACCATCAAGACGAATATTCTGACCTTGTTTCATGAGTATCAGGCTGAAAAGGTGGCCTCCAGACTGCACAAAAGGTTTTTCTAACATTTGGCCCAGTGACCTAATTTTTGACCAGATATGACCCAATTTAAAAATCATCCAGTAGATCATCAAGACAAACATTCTGACCAAGTTCTATGAGTATCAGACTGGAAATGTGGCTTTTAGAGTGCACACAAGATGTTTTAAGATTTGGCCCTGTGACCTACTTTTTAACTCGACGTAACCCATTTTCAAACGCGTCCAAGATATCATCAAAACACAATTTTCAGACAAAAATTCATTATTATCAGGCTGAAAATCTTCCTCTAGAGTGCACAGAATGTTTCATAAGATTGGACCAGATGTGACCCAATTTTAGAGTTGGCCGAGATACCATCCAACATTCTGACCAAGTTTCAAGAGTATCAGACTGAAAAATGTGGCCTCTAGAAAGCACACAAGGTTTTTCTCAGATTTACCCCAGTGACCTACTTTTTTACCCAACGGGCCCCTTTTTCAAATTTGTCTGAGATACTATCAAATCAAAAATTTTGATCAGGTTGCATGAGTATTATACTAAAAATGTTGCATGTAGAGTGCACACAAGGTCTTTTTTAGATTAGGCCCCGTGACCTAATTTTTGACCATACATGACCCAATTTCAAAGTTCTCCCAAAAATCATCAAGACAAACATTCTGACCACGTTTCATGAGTATCAGATAGAAAATATGGCCTCCAGAATGCAGGTAAGGTTTTTTTTTTATTTTAAGATTTTGACCAGTGACATTCTTTTTGACCCAAAGTGACCAAATTCAAACTTCTCCAAGATATCATCAAGACAAACATTCTAACCAGGTTTCGTGAGTATCGGACTAGAAATGTGTCCTCTAGAGTGCACACGAGGTTTTGAAAAGATTTGTCCTTGTGACCTGCTTTTTCGCCCACCATGACCCAATATCGAACTTGTCCGAGACATTGTCATGACAAACATTTTGACCAGGTTTCATGAGTATCAGACTGAAAATGTGGCCTCTAGAGTGCACAAAAGGTAATTGTTTACGCCTGGACGACAGACCATGGACGACGGACCATGCACGACGGACCACTTACACAGCACTATCACAAAAGCTCACCTTGAGCGCTTTGTTTTTTGCTCAGGTGAGCCAAAAATGCTGGTAACTTGGTTGCCTTCCAATAATACTATTTGGTTATGTCAATGGATCCCAACGTTAGGCGTAAAAGGTAATGGGCTCTTTGCAAAAACCTCTACCATGTAGGAAGAAAATCCCTATACTTAGGCATTGCACTCACCAACATATAAAACATTATGGCTGCTTGTGTTGAAAGCTTAATACACAATTCCGAGTTTTAACGACCCTGAAATAGAGTATGAAACCTGTTGGCTCGTTTGGTAAAGCACAGAGACGAAGGGGTTCGGGTTCCTCTTGCAGTTAAAACAGTTTCACAATGGTCTTTATCTCTTGAAATTCAAGGAAAAAATTTAACTCTGTACCACACAATCTTGAGTTTCGAATTCCTTGAAAAAGAAACCTATTGAAAACATTGTAGGAAAAGGAGAAAATGCTGGTAACCAGCATTTTCCCTTTTTTCCATAATGTTTTTTTTTTTTCAAAAACAAATCGCATCATTTAAAGTCATATTTAGTTTCTGCTTTACAAATGCTTTCAATATGGAGGAGTCTAAAACTTTGTGGAGTAGTAAAGGTTAAATTTTGTGTTGAAATGTAATAAAAGGGGGAAAAGTAGTTGTCCGTCCTGGAGAGAAGAATGTCGAAACCTTCGGTAACCGTGCAAGTGCTTTAGCAGTTGAGCTATCAGGTCTTGTCCAGTACTGCTATCTATTGAATCTACTTTAGCCGGGCACCGGTAGCTCAATCGGCGGAGCATAGGACTGGAAAACAGGGGGTCGCTGGTTCGAATTCCCAACTTGACCAGTTTTTTCCGCGGATTTATTATAATCATTGCCACATGATTCATTCCTCTCTCACCTCTTTTGTTCGACGATGGTAAAGTGGAAAAGCAGTCAGTGGCTTCGGAAGAATATTGTGCGAAACACTGGTAACAGGAACACCACGAAAGCTGGATAGGTGCACTGGCCGCATCGATGTAACTCAAGTAATGTTGCAATCGGCGTTAAACACCATACAATCAATCAACCAGTTCAATCTACTTTAGGAACAAACAATCTTCCCCATTTTCCCCTCTGTATCTCAATGAAAGACTTTAATATATTTATCTATTTTTTTCCCCAAAAATCCAGCTTGTATTAAAACAGAAAATGAAGTATTGCAAATAGGTTAGAATGGGTATTTATTGAGGTACACCATAGCTTTCAAACAAACAATCACACCAAAAAATATGACCAGAAGAAAATTGATGAGTAAGTATTGTAATATGGTCAGGGAATATATGGCCTGCAACACGTGAAAAGGGGTATTCAGATATTTGCGCAAAGTGCCGTCCCGGATCAGCCTGCACACTTCGCCCAGACTAAATCGAAACGACGCTATCAGTTTTTATGTAATTTTCTGTTTTGCGCAAGTCTACTGTGGGACAATATCTAATGAAGCCGTACAGTGCCGTCTTGGATCAGCCTGTGCGGACTGCCCAGGCTGATCTGAGACGACACTTTACGCAAATGTCTGAATGTCCCTTTTCGCGTGTTGCAGACCAGTTATAACAAAGTATATCAAAATAAATGACCCATGCTCTGTGAAAAGGGGGCTTAATGCATCTGCAGAAAGTTTTGACCCATGTCAGCCTACCCAGTTCGCGCAGGTTGACATGAGTCAATATTTCTTGTTTTTAGTAAATTTTTCTATGCCAAAGGATCACTCTACCGTCAGATTCAGTCACGTGTCAGATTAAATGGTTTTTGTTGATTATAAAGGCCCTATAGCTGCCAAAAGTAAACTATGGTGTTTTAAAACGTATTTAAATCATATACCATTTAAAAGTAAGTTAATTGTTGTGAAGATGACTATGTCTTACTGTACGGTCGGTCCAAGTAACAGTCGCGGGCAGAAAAATAATTTTCAATCCAGGTAAAAACTAAACGAAAGATAGCATGACCTGGTAACTTTTAGCCTAGTTTTAGATTTTATATTTCTGCCGGCGACTAATACATGGACTGAGCTTACAATAAGAGATTGTTATCTTCACAATAGTTTACATACTTTTTAATTGTTTGGTTTGAATTCAAAAGCATTTTAACATCCGCATAGTTTACTTTAGGCAGCTATAGGGCCTTTTAGTATGTGATGACTAGTTTGAACAGACTGCATTAAGCCCACTCCTTTCTGAGCATAGCTCAAATGATTATTTACATAAAAAGTTAACTCAAGAGGACAGTGGTAGCCGTGTACCACCCTGTTGGCCATCCCCTGTTATAGACTTCTTGATTGTCATTTATAGCATAATTTACAATACCAATAAACCTTAGCAGTATATTCGTTTGACCCTTTCGAAAATAGTCCAGAGTTTTAACGACCTAAAAGAAAAAAACTTTTGAAAATATATAGAAAAAAAGACACCAGCATTTTCTCCTATTCACGCAATGTTTTCTACCCTTCAAAAAATCCAATTTCAATTTTTGAATCACATTATTTGTCGCGTGCAAATGCTTTCAACTTGGAGAAATCTAAAGTTTTGTCATCTAGTGAAGAGTTCATGTTTTTTCCCTTTTTGATTTAAATCTATTACATGCGACTTTCACTGGTATTTAATGAAGGTAACTTGTGGCAATAGGAATATTTATCTTTATACTGCAGGTCACATACGATGTCACGAAATTCTGGAGTAGTCTTAGCAGGACGTAGTCTAACCTCGAAATTTGAACTAAATTTGAAAGTTCAATGAAAACAAGACACAATAACAAATGACAAAAAAATCATATTAAATACATCTAAATATAATTTAACACTAGATTAATGTGAAAAAAAAACAAACCCAACTAAAAGCAGTTAATGTGCCTAATATATATATGAGCAATGCTCTGTGAAAAGGTAGTGTAATGCAGATCTACACGAAGTATCACCCATGTCAACCTCTGCAGTCCGCATTGGCTGACACTGGTCGAAACTCTTTGTTATTTGTAAACTTTCTGCATGTCTAAGGACCAGTGTACCTCATGATTTAGTCGGATGTTAGCAGAGTTTATATATCCATGATTATGCCATGACTTGCAGGATATAATACATTACAGAGATTAATTTCAACGCTCTTATCTCAAATGCCAACTCACGTCAGATCATATTTCTTAAATGCTATCTCATATCAGATTCTGTATTTATCTCAGAACCTCCCTTGTTTTCAAAGAAATATAGCCATTATGAATTTTCTTTTATCACAGAAAATCTTCTCTTGCAGTGTATTGAACCCAAGAATTATTTCTAGCTCATCTGAGCAAGTAGTGCTAAAGGTGAGGTTTTGAGATTGCGCTGTGTCTATTGTCCGTCACCAGCTTTTACTCGTGTATGCTCTAGAGGCTACCTTTTCAATCTAATATCCTTGTAACGTCTTCAGAATGTTTTTATTGATAGAATCTTTGACAAAGTTGAAAACATGTCAGGTCTGGTCAAAACTAAGTCACAAGGTCAACCTGGATAAACACTCTAGAGACCACATTTCCATAGACTGCCACATTTTCAGTCAAATATTTATAAAACTGGGTCAGAATGTTTGTCTTCGTGATATGTCACGTTGGATCAAAAACTAGGTCACCGGCTCAATTTTTTAAACAAAAACCTTGTGCACTCTCTTGAAGTAACATTTTGATCCAATACGCATGAAGGTCAAAATATTTGTCTTGAAAATGAGTCAAGTCTGCTCAAAAACAAGGTCACCGGGTAAAATAATTGGAACACCTTGTGCACGCTCTACAGGCCACATTTTTTGTCCAATACTCATGAAAGTTTGTCAGAATATTTGTCCTGCTAAAATCTAGGATGGGTTTAAAAAAGGGTCATATTAGGTCAAACATATGTCATCAGATCAAATATTTGAAAAACCTTGTGCTCGCTCTAAGGCCAAATTTTATGTTCAATACTCGTGAAAGTTTGTCAGAATGTTTGTCTTGATGATATCTCGGAAAATTTAGAAATCGGTCATATCTAGTCAAAAAGCATATCGCAGCGACGAATCTTATAAAAAGTACCTGTACACTATAGAGGCCATATTTTCAGTCCATTGCCCACGAAAGTTTGTCAGAAGTTTTCTCTTGTTATCTTAGAATAAATTGTAAAGGGGTGATTTTGGGTAGATAAGGCTCTGATTGGCTATGTTAGGGCCGTCATGGCCCTCCTGTTGATAATACGCCGATGCCATTTTTTTGAGGGGAGGGGGTGGGGGGGGGGGCGTAAAGCTAGTGAAACCAACCATATCATGTGTAGGAACTTTTACTATTTTGCCTTTTCACACAGAAATGATTCCATTGTTGGGAAGACGTTTACAAGTGCGTCGAAAATTTATGTTTAAGTTTAAGGACAGCACAAAATGTAGCAAAAGTTATTACAGAAAAACAAAATTGTAGAAATATGTAAATCTACCCCCTATAAACTTTTTCATTATATTTTGGACGAAAATTCTCACGGCTATCTTCTTGTGTGTATGTATGTTTAAATTTCAAAGTGCACAACAACTGTAAACATGGATCTATGTATGGTATATAGGTTAAAGGTGATCACTGATGATGCAGGGTACTTGTTTGTCTGTCATTTGTTTTATGTGATAAATGGAATCTCACCTTTGTGTAGATGTACTATCATTTTTATCAAACTCATGCATATCCTTACACATGATTGAAATAAGATTATGTGACACAATGTAGGAGTGTTATGTGACTTTATGTATTAAAACATTGTATTCTTGCCTGAACGTACACTTACATGTAAATCCAAGCAAAGTATCGGTCACATTCATGTTGGTTTCTCATAGAGACCTACGAGCATAGAGCTAATTTTTTTTTTTATAATTCTTGAGAAAGAGTTATGTAATAAAAAACAATATGGCATTTGTTGACGTTTGAAATAATTGGATGTTAAACCCAAATAATGACCAAAAGTAAATAATTCAAGGATAAAAATGCATTTGAATTTAAATTTTACCTTTTTAAAAATATGAAGATGACATTCTGTTATTGTGCAGTTGGTTGAAATATATGTCGCTGGCAGAAAAATGAACTTCAAAACCACATAAAAGGTAAACAATAGATAGATCGACCTGACAACGTTTGACCTAGTTTTGAAAGTCATTTTTCTACAAGCGACTAACTCTTGGGCCAACAGTACAATAATAGATTGTCATCTTCACAACAACTTCCTTACTTTTAAATGGTGTCATTTAAATTCAAATGCATTTTAACACCCGCAGTTTTCAGTTTTGGGGCTTTAAACTCGTCAAAAAAAATGTTATTAAGCTTGCCAAAGGCTGGCTTAATAAAATATTTCTGAGACTCATTTGATAAAAATTTATCTTGAATGCCAAGAATTTCAGATTCTATATACACAGCTTTTGCATCAAAATGTTTTTTCATAATCGATAACAAAAATAGACATTCACCACTTCTGTACACATACAAAAGAAGACATTATCGGAGTGGAAGCAACTGCTTTTAAAAGATGGGACAATTAAGAATTCCAAACATGCATTTCTATATCATTTTTACAGGCATTTTCAATTCTTTATAAACTTTCATAGGCTACAAATATGGGCTTTTGTGCTTGTTACTGATCAAAATTGGAGTGCACAGTCTGATATTGTCTTGTTATCGCTGGCTTTTTAAGGTAAAATATCTTTCAGATTTAGTAAATTTTATTTTAGCCATAGAAAGAGGTCATATTTATATATGTGGCACTAAAGGAGTTACTTATTTGTCTTGTTTGTATGGTGTTTAACGCCATTTTCATTATTACCTCAGTTATAACGTTGCGGCCAGTGCACATATCTATGGCTTCCCGGAGTTTGTTATACCAGTTCTTCACACAATATTCTTATCAAGCCATTAGCTGCTTTCCCACATAACCAATATCAAAACAATGATCAAGCGTGAAAGAAGAATGATTCCTGTTTCATTTCCTCGGATAGAAATTGGCCCAGCTGGGGATTCAAACCAGTGGCGTAAAACACTATACAATCAATGAATCAATTTTAATACAAAATGAACAATTAGTAGTTTACAGTCCTATTTTTAAGTAATGATCATGAAGACAAGTTCTCTTGGACATTAGCATAAACTTCTCCATCCTCCAGATAGCAGCGAATCACTTCAAAGAAAAAGAGGTACTGCTCCTGTATCAAAATAATAATAAAAACAATTTAAGCAATCATATAATATTTAAATACAATGTGATGGTATTAGGTTATTATTATTAATTTAAATCTTATAAATTTCCATTCACACCTTTTCTACAAAAAAAAAAAAAAAAAAAAAAAAAACC
Organism: Hippopus hippopus; assembly: GCA_946811185.2. Lineage (NCBI taxonomy): Eukaryota > Metazoa > Mollusca > Bivalvia > Cardiida > Cardiidae > Hippopus > Hippopus hippopus. Next base: position 57,938,324 of record OX328100.1, read on the forward strand.
CTGCGGCATCAATTTGTAGATAAGTTCCTTACCAGTGGACAAGATTTTAGATTTGTCCCATATTGAAAGTATTTGCAGACAACAAAAAATGTGGTTCAAATGACAGGCTTCATCTTTTATAGGGTGGAAGTTATTGTCGGAAACGTAGAAGATGCTGTTTACCAGCATTTTCTCCTTTTCTCATAATGTTTTTCAAAGATGTCTTCCTCAGGATTGTTAAAACTCAGGATCGTGTGGTAAAGGGATAATAAATAAATACAGTGCATGTTAAGACCTAAGAGAAAACAGATGGAAGTTCTAGTGAGTTAAAGAAAACATGCCTTGAACAAGCGGAAAATAGCTTCTTAAATGATAAGGAGAAAAAGAGGACAAAACATGTAATTAAGAGCAAAAAGGCTCAATTCCTCTTTCCCTTAGGGTTTCAATTTTTTTTCCAAAAGTTAGCCATTTTGAAGACCCAGATAGACTATTTTGCTGGGAATCACAAGGTCGTATTTGAGTGGAAACTGGTTTGACTCTTCTGAGACACTTAATAGAGATAATCTGATTCACAATTACCTCAAAGATAAATTGTTATGACTAAAATAAATTTAAGAATAAACATGTTATTGGAAAATGAGTATAAGTATCTTCTTGTTTCAAGCCTTACACCTGGGTCAGATAAATAAGACAAATAAATATTAGTCATGCTCTGTGAAAAGCGGGCTTAATACATCTGCGAAAAGTATTGACCCAGGTCAGCCTGCGCAGTTCACGCAGGCCGACCTGAACCGACTTTTCGCTATTAGCCAATTTTCTGTATATCCAAGGCCCAGTCTACCTATGAGTAAGTCAGTTGTTAAAAAAACAGTGGCTACTATGGATCCAAAAGTATGTGATGGCTTGCTTGGTATCACGCATCGCGGAGATGCATTAAGCCCCCTTTTGCCAGAGCACGGCTCATATTTATGTGAAATAAAAAATGAGTTCTTTCCGCAGGATTTGTGTTATTTGCCTGTTTTGGGAGGTGTGTGTGCATGACACTTGTAGGTTTTGGGAGATGTGTTATTGGCTTAAACATGACACTTGCAGGTTTTTTGGAGGTGTGTTATCAGCCTGTACATGACACTTGTTGTAGATTTTAGCCTGCCAGCTATTGCAGGTTTTGGGAGGTGTGTTATTGGCCTGTAAATGCCACTAGTAGGTTTTGGGAGGCGTGTTTTAAGCCTATGCATGCCACCTTTCGCCAGTTTTTTGGGGGATGTTATTAGCCTCTTCATGCCACATTTTGCTAGTTTTGGGACTTGAGTTATTAGCCTGTGCATGGCACTTGTTGCCAGTTTTGGGAGGCATGTTATAAGCCTGTGCAAGCCACTTGTTGCCAGTTTGGGAGGTGTGTTATAAGCCTATGCATGTCACTTATTGTAGATTTTGGGAGGTGTGATATTAGCCTGTGCATGCGACATGTTGTAGGTTTTTTGAGGTGTTTCATTAGCCTGTGTATATCACTTGTTGTTGGCTTTGGGATGTGTGTTATTAGTCTGTGCATGTTACTTGCTGTAATTGTTGAAAGGTGTGTTATAGCCTGTAGATGTCACTTGTGGTAGGTCTTGAGTGCTGTGTCATTAGCACAGAAGAAAATGAACCACCGGAACACCACTTACGTAGGTGGAAACAACTCCACATTCTCTAGCTTTCATTGTTTTAACTGATTGCAAGATATTTAAGACTCCACCACATTTTTTCATTCTGTTTAACTCATTCAAGAGGATGCACACCAATCCACATATTTCAGTTCCTGTTCTGTAAATAGAAAAGCAATACCGTTGTTAGCCCCTTACAGATAAATAGCATACAATAAACAGTTTTGCCATTCAGAAAAAGCTCAGATATTGACAGACTCAGAACATGTAAAAGACTGATCATCTAAAATCAAAAGAAAAGGGCCACGCTCTGAGGGAGAAGCGGTTTAGCATACTTGCAAAAATTATCCTAGTCTATGCAGGCTGATATGGGTTGAAACCTCTTGCTTTTTGTAAATTATCTATACGTCAAAGGACTATTCTACCTCATGATCAATCTCTTGTTAGAGAAACTGGATTTTATAGATCCAATTTTATGTCATGACATGCTTGGTTTAATGCACTCTAAAGATGAATTACACCCCCCCCCCTTTTGGCAGAGAGCTGCTCTAATGAAAACACATACTACGCATGGGTAATCTTATCATTATACTGCAAAGAAATTTCTCATGATGTGATTAGATAATATGCCCCGAACATATATATCATGGTCACTGGCAAAACCAACGTAAAAGCAGTTTCTATTTCGGGGGCCCCGTATACATGACTACACTTTCAACACAACATCCAAACTGGCGGCTTCGATCAAGATTAACATCAAGATTATGCGCCAAACTGCATGTTTTAGCACGTTTTACCAAGGTTTCAGTGACGTCAGTTCCCAGTGACGTCAGTTTTCATTAAATTAGGGCACTCAGAAGGGAAATTCTACTTCGTCAGCGTACTCAATTTTTGAAACCAAAAAGCAGGTAAAATTCGCTTAACACACGTTGTAATGGTAAAACTTTGCAGTATAATAAATTCGTTGTACGGTCAGGTGGCAGGGGACTTGGAAATATGTTCACGGCTGTGGTGAATCATGTCGCCCAGAGCCGAACAGATTCACCACAGCCGTGAACAAGTTTCCAAGTCCCCTGCCACCTGACCGTACAACTAATAATGTATGTTGATTGCAAATTAGGAAAAAATGGCCTGGGCATTATCATGGCTCATAGGTACAATAAAACTGTTGAACGACACTGATGAACAAGAAGGCTTTTGAAAACATGGTGGGAATAGCAGAAAATGCTGGTATAGAACGTTTTCTCCATTTCCCACAATGTTTTCCACCCTTTCAAAGACCAATATCTTTTTTTTCAGTTCCATCTAATTTGTCATCCGCAAATCCTTTCAGATTTAGACATGTCTGAAAGTTTGTTGTTTTGTACAGAGTTCACCAATTTACAATTTTCTCTGATTTTTGAAATGCAGATTAGTCTATTCTACTGCAGTTGAAGAAAGTTTATAATTAAAACGAAGGGAAGGCGTATACTGAAGAACTGCCGAATGAGTTCAGATTAAGTCACAATTTATCTGTCTATGCTGATATATATGTAGCTGCGAAAAACATAAAATTAACTTACGGACAATGCACTAAAACAGGAGAAGCATCCGACAGGTCTTGTTGCCAATGTAACACATTTTCTATCAGATTTATTAAGTCTTTCGGCTCTATGGGTTCTGCATTGTTCGACGTCCATTCTTTACATTCATACTGTTTGATGGTGAGGTCTTCTCTTGTCTAATAATGTAATGGTAAGTAAGAACAAAAGTAAAGGACGAGTTAATTCTTTTTTAAATGCAAGTGTGTGACAAACGAGTACTATACTTATTACATGTAACTTACAGTTTTCTTACCGCTAAATATAAAGGGTGCTAACAGATCTGCATTGACTCAAAGTAAACTTTTTCCGCTAAATTATTACCATTGATTTCCAAAAGTTGGGTTAAAAGAAAAACAACTTGTACATCAATAATAATAATTAAAAAACATAAATCTAAGACAGTATTTTGTAAAATCAATTCTTTCACTAAGGGATACACTACATAAAAACAAGAATTATGTTTCAAATAAATCTGATACAACTTTTACAATTTTCAGAGTGCTGCGACAAAAATAACCAATATAAAATTTCAGCTATAACCCTTTCCAACACAATCTCAAGTTTTATTGACCCTGGAATAGAAAGCTATTAAAAACATTGTGGGAAAAGAAGGAAATGTTGGTAACAGGCAGAATTTTCTCCTTTCCCCATGTGTTCTACTCTTTCACAGTGAATCTCATAATTCGAGCCACATTTAAATTGTCGATTGCAAATGTTTTCAATTTGGACAATTCCAAATTTTCGTCGTTTGGTATATAATTATTATAAGTCTAGATTTAATTTTCTGAGCAGTCTAAATTTCAAATTTCCAAAAATCCTGGATAATGGTATTAGGCATTCTAAAGTACAATTTTTAAATTAAAAACCGTAAATCTGAGTAACTTGAGCTAACTTTCTGCACCGACCAGGAAAACATATTTTATCATTTGAAAACTATAAGTTCTGACTACTTTATAAACATGGAGAGCGTATTATTCTAATGCTAGACGTTGTTGATTGTCGGTATAATTATGTGGCCTGTAATCATGTTACCCATTTCTACCAGACATAGGTACATTTACTGCCGTTATGAAGCTCAAGCTGATCATGTACCAATAACAAGAGCACCACATGTGGGTACCAACGCTTGGCTGCATTGGCTTTATTTTCGTTGAAAATTTAAAGTCGCCAAAAGAGTATAATTGTGTTTAAAAATACCTTGATGGTTACCTGCCCCTATTGTATTGGTTCCCCTTTTTATAGCGAACAGCTTGTCTAAGTTAGAGGTAAATATCTTCAGCAATAGCAGAGACATTATTAGAATAATGTCGCCCCGAGCCTAAGAGGTGGCGACATTATTCTCCACAGCCGTGAACAAGTTTCCAAGTCCCCTGCCACATGACCGTACAACGAATTTATTATATTGCAAAGTTTTACCATTACAACGTGTGTTAAGCGAAATTTACCTGTTTTTTTTTTGTTTCAAAAATTGAGTACGCTGACGGAGTAGAATTTCCGTTCTGAGTACTCCAACTGAATGAAAAATGACGTCACTGAGAAATGACGTCACTGAAACCTTGGAAAACGTGCAGTTTGGTGCATTATCTTGATGTTAAACTTGATCGACGCCGCCACCTTGGATGTCGTGTTGAAAGTGTAGTCATGTATACGGGGGCTCCCGAAAGGGAAACTGCTTTTACGTTGGTTTTGTCAGTGGACATAATATATATGTTCGGGGCATATTAACCAATCAGATCACCAGAAATTTCTTTGCAGTATAATAATATTAAATGTCAAAGTTTTTGAAAATATCAAAGATTTTTGCACGATGACGACGATGCAGATGACGACACCAGTACTACAACATTACCTCGATTTTTTCTTCGAAGATAACCGAGCCAAAAATGTTTTATTTTTCCACAATTCAGTCAAAAAATAGGTCATAAATCAGATCAACGCTTTAATAAATAAGCCTATACAATTCTTTACTAGATGACAAAATTTTAGACTTGTCCAAAGTGAAAGCAATCCTAGATAACAATAAAATTTAAGTCAAATGAAAACAATTTAGGGAAAGGAGAAATGCTGGTTACCAGAATTTTCTCCTTTTCCCACAACGTCTTAGAGAGCCTTCTTCATCGGCAACTTTAAAACACAGGATTGTGTGGTAAAAGGTTTACCAGTCATCTGCCCAAAGGAATTATTTGATTTCCTGTAGAAACAAGTCATTTCGCTGAAATTAAATCCCCAGCCGAAAAAGACCTTTTTTGATAGGAACATAAAAGAGGTATTGTGTTTTTGTGTTTTGCCTTTACACACGGCCTTTTTGTTATTGTTCCATAATGAAATTATACATTAAACCTCCTTTTTCAATGACATAGCATTTCATTAGATATAAACAAATAATGATTACCTGTGGCTTATGATTAACAATATAAATATGAAGTTTCGTTAATTTTGTCTAGTAGTTAGAGATAATGGTACATAATAGAAATATATATCAAGCCCCCTATTCCCATGACAAGGCATTAAATAAACGAAAAAAAAAAAAAAAAAAAAATCGGCAGACTATCATATGGAACACATGTATAAAGTTTCATCAATTTTCGTTAAGGATTTTAATAGATATCTGTTTGGACGGACAAACAGATAGTTATTGATCCATTGTGACATTATACATTAAGCCCCCTTTTCTCATGTCATGGAATTTCATTGAATAAAAAGATGATGATTGTCTATGGCTTACGATTAACAATATAACTACGAAGTTTCATACAATTTTGTCCAGTAGTTAAAGAGATATTGGTCCATGATGAAAATATACGAGGGTTGTCCCAAAACTCCGTGACAAATTTTATAACCGAGCCATTTTTAGCGTCAGGACATTCATTTTCACACAATTCATCCATGAAGATGTTATTTCACTTTATATTAAGTCTCCAAAGAAGTATTAGCTTTATTTTTACGTTAAATTCAAAGAAATGATAAGGAGGTGTCATTTCGCGGCGCACGCCATTTTCTCCATATACGTTTTTGTATGAACTCAAATCATGCACGAATATTTTCAGTATTTGATATCATTTCTGCTTTATATTACATGGACGTTTTCTTCTGAAACTTTGATGTCATCACAGAAAATTTGAATGTGATAGAGTAAACGATAGACGGTATACAAACAAACAAAAAAGATTAGTAGAAAATAGCAAATTTGAAATGACGACGTCAGAAAATCGCGCGGCGCAGCGAACAATTATAAAATTTTGTGCCAATCTTGGAATGACACTCGACTAGACTATAGGACAAATGTGGCGTACTGAAAAGTTTAAAAACATTTCTCGAGCACTGGCTTACAAGTGCCATGGCATTAAAACAGACTTAAGGGCAGGTGAACGCTAGAAAGAGGAGAAAGCGCGAAATGGTTGGCCGTTTTCTTTCGATGAAGAGTTTTATGATTTGGTGAAGAGATGCATTTTTGCAGATCGGAGACTAACAGTCAGAGAGATATCGTCGTCAACCGCCATTTCAAGGTCTTCTTTCCACAGAATACTTAAGGACAAACTGAACATGTCACGAATCTGTGCGAGATGGGTTCCACGTCTGCTATCTGATGAAAACAAAACAGAAAAAGGTTCAAAAGGTTTCTTGCTCGAGTTGAAGCAGGCGACGCTCTGTTGGATCCTCTTTTTATAGCAGATGAGAGGTGGTTAAACTACTTCAAACTCAAAGGAAAGGACAGTCCACTATATGGAAGACACCTGGGACCCCTCCGTCCAAGAGGGCAAAGATTTCTACTCATATTTACAACTTTGCCTGCTTTCCACAGCTTAAGGAGGATTTACGAAATCGCAAGTTCGGTTCCAGCAATCAGCTGATGTCTGCTGTATTTGCTTTTAACAGAGGTCTGACAGAAATTTGGTTTAAGACAGTTTTTGACCAGTCGTGGATCAAATGACATGGCAAATATGTTGAACTTCACGGAGAATCCTTTGACAAAGGCTCTTAACATTGACGTCGTTCATAACGTTTGACATGCGCCGCAGTGTGGGTACTTGTTGTGGTATTTATGCTATAATTTTCTTATTTGTATAGATTTTTGTGTGATTTTTTTATATACATGTTTGGATAATATGTATTGAAAACATATTTGAAACTAGCATTTGCAGCGCTTCATTTTCCTTTGATAATGAAATTGTCACGGAATTTTGGGACAACCCTCGTACATCAAGCCCCCTTTTTCCATGACAAGGCATTAAATAAATTTAAAAAAAAACAAATATAAATAAAAAAGAAAGTTGGCGGACTATATAAGGAACACATATATGCAGTGTCGTCAATTTTCGAAATTCGTCAGGGGATAATAAAATAAAAGTAGTACATATACTTTACACTTGATGCAAAATATTTATCACACCTCTGCATTGTCCTTGGGAAATGAGCTTGATCATAATAATAGCATGAAAACTATACTTGGTGCCAGAATACTAAATCAAAATAAATACATTTCAGTGAACTGGACTATAATACCACAGGCTACTGAGGTTCCATCAGTCTATCAAGAAACACCAATAAATTCGTTGCTTGGTCATTGGACACTGTTACTAAAAATAGCTCACTGGCGCAATGCCTCTATATCCTATGTTAAAACACTATACAAAATATAAGGGCCATACGCAGATATGCTTTTTACGGAAATGTGTCTGCTGATCAATCAGTGAAAATTTCAGTGTTTCGCGATAGACCGATGGAGCGTCAAAGGCCTGTAGTAAAACCAACCTTAGATTTATATGTGAGTTTCCTCTCTATGTGGCTACCATTCACATTCTCCTCCAACAGTATCAAGTTGAATACAGACCTCAGGTTTGTGTCCAGGTGAAAGCAATTCTTCTCCTAGAAAAAAAAGCGTGAAATGATGTTTATAGATGATAGAAATATTCAGATTATTTATAGTTATTGGTGTATTACATTTCTCTCTCTCACTTTGAATCCAAGTCTGTACTCGCTCTTTCTCAAGGAAAATCATGCACCCTTGCTGGTAAAACAGAATTTAGGGTATTGAAGGTCTAGAAACCATTCTGACTGATTATTTACTAGTAACAGAACAGGAAGAGGAAGTGGGAAAGAAAATAATAATAAAGATTACTATGGATAGTGGAAGTAGATTCTCAGTTATTATTTATTGTTTTATCAAATAGTACCAAATAGTTCAGTTAAACGCAGTACACAGTAACTCTTTAAGAGACAACAAAATTTTAACCTGTCCAGCAGCTGCAGCCGAAAAAAAAAAAATATTGCTTAGTTGTTCGAATTTTTCTCTGAATTTATAGAAAACACTGTGAGAAAAGGGGAAATGCCTTTACCAACATTTTCTCCTTGTCCAACAATGTTTTCAAAAGCTTTGTTACTCAGGGTTGTCAAAAGTCAGAATTGTGTCGTAAAGTTTTAAGTCATGAAATAAAACAAGTTACCAAAATTTTCTCCTTTTCCCACTATGTTTTCAAACGCTTTGATCCTCAGGGTTGTTAAAAGTCGGATTTGTAAGGTAGAGGTTTCAGGTGTAAATATGGCAAAAATCAATTTTTTGCTGTTAGACTGATACAAAAGATTTGAGTCATGCTCTGTCAAAAGGGGTTTAATGTATATCAATGACGCATTATACCAAGCAAGTAATCACATAACTATTTATACATAAAACCCATTTTGTCTAACAACACAGGCACAATGCTGAGGTAGAATGGTCCATGGACATCCAGAAAGTGACCAAAAGCAAGAAGTTTCTACTCAGGCCAGGGTATGTGGACTGCACAGGTTGACTTGTATTGATACTTTTGTCGTTATGCATTAAACCCCCATTTCATGGAGCATGGCTCATTTATATTTCAAAAAGAACTTGCACAATCAATTTCAGTGCTTTTGTCATACCTTATCTGCCTCTAATTTATCATCAAGACTCACAATTGTCTTTACATTACACTCCTGTATCAATGACCAGAACTCCGTTATCTTGTCCTTCTTTGGTGTTTTTAATATTATAAAAGCATCTTTTCCCAACCAGTTCTGAAAAAACAAGTCAACCTTGTTTATGATAAGTCTTAAATGCCCTTTTCTGTTCTATAAAATACATTGCAGAGCAGAACAGTTCTGTTCTGTATGAATACAAATTGATTAAATTATGTCCTTTAAAACGAAACCAGAACTGTTGATGAAAATGAAATTATTCACCTCTGATATAAAAACTAGGTACCTAATAAGTTCAAATATGTATTGACCCTTCTTAAATATTATCATTGCTATGTTAAAGGCCTTTGAAAACATTGACAGGAAAGGAGAAAATGCTAGTAACCAGCATTTTCTCTTTTTTTCCACAATGTTTTTTATCCTTCTAAAGGAGAATTGTATTTGAGAGTGACAAGTACTTTGTCGCTCGCAAAAGCTCTCAATTTGGGCAATTCTAAAATTGTGTTATTTGGTATAGGGTAATCTACCAAATGAAGAATACTTTAAATGCTGGTGCTTAAGACAGATGCTTGCTAGCAAAAGTCACTAGTACTGGCAGTAGTTTGGATCGAAAAAAGACAAGTATCAAGTGCCATATCTATTGGTAGAAAACAGTGTTAGATTAAAAAAAAGGGATGTTTTTCATTGCTCCTAAATCAATAAAAGATTCACAGAAAGATTTAGAACTCGAACATGACATGTGAATTCTATTCTATAAACACAGTGTAAACGGAAGGGCGATAAAACTGACGTTATACTATATAAAGTTAGTCGCCAGTGGCTGTTCCATGTCTCTACCCTCGGATATTTTATCAATGAAAGTCACTCTACGTAAACAAATCCTCCGCTAGTCAATCAAGGAGGAAAGAAAAACTCGGATTTACTAATATTTTCTGTTTTTGATAAAAATTGACAATGATAGAACTACTTTAAATGTTACTAGTAAAAACGTTTAAATCAAGTGTCTTTTCAAGTTGAAGATTAACATCAAAATTAGCTGGTGTTGCATTGGAAATAGGATTGGGAGTGGGTGGGGTAATATTCAGAGCATTTGAAGCGACTGCAATTATCATGCTTCACAATGACATCTTTTTTTCTTTGTCGTTTGAAAGTTCGAAAGTGAAACAGTAAAAAAAGGTGCGTTTTTTTCCCCTATGTTTGATGCTTAAATAGGTTTTATTGAAATTTTGATTTTTTTTTATATACCAACAGGTGAGTGGGGTTTTGTTTCGGTTAGTAACTGGAACAGCCAATTTTTTTTTTTTAAGAGAGTTAATCCGCATCCGTCTTTGTATACAAAGTTTGAACTTGTTTTCGATGGATCAAGAGTTGACCATGTTAGAATCAAAATGATCTTCTTTCTACTGTGGTTTATCTTTCAATAAAACATTGTTGTGAGTTATGAGGCGCAATATAGAAACCACTTGCTATCGCCCTCTTGGTTTATTTATTGTGCCTGATAACGCACAACCGTGGTTTATTAAACAATAATAAAATGATAGAAAATAGACTATTTCTTAAATAACTCACTGGAAGAAAAACAGCACCAGACGATGTCTTCCTCTGTATTTCATCTGCCCGTCTTTCTCCTTCATTACATGCAACGGTGAAAGTAATTAAATAAATATGACATAATTATAGAAAATCTGAAAATGCTTAGTACATTCGAAATATGTAAGATATTCAACAGAAAGGGAATACAACTGTGTCAGCTAAATCTATGTACATAATTAGTTCATTGCAGAATTATGCACTACTGAGAGAAAATATATTTGAGTCATGCTCTGTGAAAAGGGGGCTCAATGCATTTGCAAAAGGTATCGACCATGTCAGCCTGCGCAGTCCGTGCAGGCTGACACGGTTCAAAACCTTTTACTATTCGTAAATTTGAAGAATATCTAAGGACCACTCTTCCTCCAGGTTCAGTCAATGGATAGACTAAATGAAGTTTATGAATCCATAATTATGTGATGACTTGCTTTCATAATGCATCATGAACATGCATTAAGCCCCCTTTTGCCAGTGCAAGGCTCATTTCTTGTTGCTTTATCTCTTTAGTCTTTGTTGATATCTGGGCATTGTTTACATCTTTTACAACAAATAGCTTTTAAAAAACTCAAGCAATGCAGTAGGGGCAGCGCGTGCGGTAATTTTTAGACGCTAGTGTGGTCTACAGATTTGTTATTCTTAAGTACATTGAGCTTCTTACAAATACCAAGACAAATAACAATGTTTCATTATACACCTATAGTGGAATTGTGCAGAAAATTGCATGTGTATTTATATGCCCTATAAATGGCATTGTTACATCTTACCAAGGGAACTCGTGTAGGCATATACTAGATCATGTGATGATAATTAGCCACCAAATATTGACGGCCCAAAATACTCAGAACCAAAATGTGATTGTTCTAGGGTCATTTAGCGTATGATGAATTCAAACTCAAAACAGCTGCACAATTGAGTTACTGGTGTTTAACTTTCTTTTCCAAGACTTGGTTAACCCTTCATCACACTATACCGAGTTTTATAGAACTTGAGAAAGAAAGCTTTTGATAAAAATGTGGAAAGAAAATGCTGGTAACCAGCATTTTCTCTTTTTCCCACAATGTTTTCTACTCAATCAAAGGCAAGTTTCATCATCTGAGCCACCCTAAATATGTCGTCTGCATATGCTTTAAATTTGGACAAGTCTAAAATTTCATGGTGTACTAGAGAGCTAAAAGACTTTTTAAATTGCTCTCCAAAGTAATTCACTTAACCCTTTACCACACAATCCTGACTTTTAAGGATTCTAAGGAAGAGGGCTTCAGAAAACATTGTGGGAAAAGGAAATAATACTAGTAACCAGCATTTTCTCCGTTTCCCACAGTTTTTTCCACTTTGTGAAAAACAAATCTCATCTTTGAGTCTTGTTTAATTTCTCCTTTACAAATGCTTTTGACATGGATGAGTCTAAAATTTTGCTGTGAAGTAAAGGGTTAATCATGGAGACAGATCACTTCAATATATGTTCCCATTCTGCTCTCTGTCAGTTACGCTTTGTATAAAGCAGTGGTTTGTTCTACCAACCTTCCAGGCACTCGACAACATAAGATCCAGCTTAGAAATCGAGGCACAATTTGTTTCTTATTTGGAATACACTTTCTGATTCTTATGTATAATTATGAAATCACTTACCTTCAATACCCTCTTTGCCCGGGTTAGGGTTATGGTAACTGTCTTTAATGCTTTGAATGAGCAACTGAAAATATAATTGGGTATCTTACATATCAATAAACTACTATTCTATTGAGTAATTTAAGACGCAGAAAAGAAAGTTTTTTACCTGTAAATAAATAATGTACTATTCTTGAAGTACATGTTTCCAATACTGTACACATGAAATGCATGAAAAGAATTTCATTCTGTTTTATGAAGAGCATTTTTTATTTTTTTTTTATTCAAAGGTTTTTTAATCTTTGGAAAATGTAAAAAAAAAAAAAAACATGAATATTGATATTCCGTTATCCTAGCATGCAATTGCATTTTAAACAAGTCTGTAATGCACGTGGAGCAAAAGTAAGAGTAAAAAAGCAATTGTAAGGTAGCAGAGTCTACAAATAAATGTCTTATCCAGGTTACGTAATACTAGTGGTCTGCAATATATTTTATGTTGAAACTGAACACCAAATGAAACAAAACTGATGTATTTCCAATCCATACAAATAGAAATGTTTCAAGTGTGCCTGCAGATAACTTAAAACGAACATTCTGTCAGGAATCCTTCAATCACCATTTAATTAACGCTGAATAGACTTTTTTAAACAAAAACAGATGTGCTTCTGTACTTCTTACAATTTGACCAATAGAAAGGATGGTAGTTATTTGAAAATTGATTAAATTCTATAAATAAACGGACGTTTGATTTCCTGACTGGTTTCACTTACATCGAACTGAGTCTTCATTCTTGACTGGTTGGTTGCCTGCTCGGAGTCTTTAAGAAAGCTGTATACTTCATCAAATTGACCCAGACTTGTATTATGTGTCCCAAACAAGAATGCTTCTGCCAAAGCTTCATGTACATACACGTACTGTTCCTAAAATACAAGTATAGGACTTGAGAACAGGATGTCGCTGGTTCAAATCCCCAGCTCTGCTGATTTCTTTCCAAAGATTGATGATAGTCATTGGGACAGGATTCATTCCTCTGTCACTACTTATCATTGTTTTAACAATGGTTATATGGTACAGCAGCCACTGGCTTGGGAAGAATATTGTGCAAGGTACTGGTCAAAGAAACTCAAGGAAAGAATGTGTAGGTGCACTGGTTACTAGGATATAAGGAACTAATGTTGAAATGATGTTAACCCTTTACCAAATAAGCCCTTGTTTTAACGACCCCGAGGAAGAAGCCTTCTGGAAACACTGTGGGAAAAGGAGAAAATGCTGGTAACCAGCATTTTCTCCTTTTCCCACAATGTTTTCTACTCTTCCAAAGTCAAGTTTCAATTTTTTAGTCATGTTTATTTTGTCACCTGCAAATGCTTTCAATTTAGAAAAGTCTAAAATGTTGTTTGGTAAAGAGTTAAACACCATACAATCAATAAACCAATCCTAAAATACAAGCAATTTAGTTCTTTTTCAGGAAATTACTCCATCTGTAAGCATCTTTGCTATAGTGGAATATCAGTTTAGTTTTCTTTTTTCAAACCATCACTGGATATATTCAAACACATCAATTATTAACCCTTAACCTACTAAATAACTTGAAAGAAACTTTCGAGCCGATGGTAAACACCTAAATATGGCTTTTCAAAGTTTTTTTGGGAGGAAAATATCTCCTTATCGGACAGTGTAGATCCAAGATCAGACTGCACGTTCTATGCAGTCTGATCTTGATCTATACTAGCCGCAGAAGGCTACAGAGTTGCACTTAGCGGCCTAAGGTAGTAATGAACAAAGGGAAGGACCTTTTTTGAATGATAGGGTTTCCACTTGGGGCAAGGAAAAAATTGGGTCAAAGAGAAGCAATGGCTTGGCACCATAAATAACTTTTTTCCATGGAAAAATTTTCATTGACAATCTGAGATGACACAATGTAGATCATAAATTTACGACAGATATGACTCTCTTCATCATAATTCTTTATCAACTGCAAACAGCCAAAGCTTTCAATTATCTCACAGCATCAAACCCACCATTATATTTTTGCTTGTTTTATGCCAACACCAAAAGGTAAGTCTATGATTTGTTATATGACACTATATATACATATCTGCAGTTGCAAAAACACAAACAAGTAGCCAACCGCCACGTCATTGGGACTTGGCCAACTGCTTTATTTTCAGACGTTTGCTATAATCAGGATGGAATCTCCAAAAAGCAAAATATTGCTTATCAGTTAACTCTTTCTGGTTTTCTGATTTATTCAATAAAAATTATATGGAAAAGTTTAAAAAAAAAAAAGAAAAAAATGCTTTAAATAACAGAAATGGATGTTTTCAGTTGATGAAAACCAGACAAATATGATGATTCAAGGCTTATCTACATTAAATCATCCAACAAAATAAAGGACAGTGAAAATCCAGGACTGAATGTTTTGTGCTGCACATACCTGAAATACATTCTAAAAACATGCAAAGTTTTTTTTAACATGTAAGATGTTAACTCACCAACGTCTGTACCATATTCACACGCTGTTCCCTCAGCGACCTTACTACACTATGTACCCTTACTGTTCCCTCCAGTTTAGCTTGAGTATATGCGTTGTCTATCGCTATAAAAGCCCCTGTCCTCCCTATGCCTGCACTACAGCCAAAATAACGACAATGCTTTACTTTGAAGACATGTAACAATTTTTTGGTACCGTACATTTATAATTCATTATGTTCATTTAACATAAAAATTGGATATTCTTTTCAAGCTTTATTTACCACATCAATTAGTGTGTTTAGGTCTCAGCCGCCTTCTATCATTACTTACACTTAATTCTTAACAGAAATGAAAAGCAATATAGCCAGCAATACTGTAATTCAAAGATTTACAGCCATATAACCGATTCCGATAGGATTACTAAGTTAAATGAAAGAATATGTAAAACATACTTTTTCTCAGTTTGTTCATTCTAGGCAAATATGTTTAACAGGATATAATGCAGGTAGACAAACGATTAAACTACATGTTTTGCGCTGTCTGGTCTAGACCTGCATTGTGCAAAAAAACGTTCAGTGTTCCACTGTGCGTAGTAAGTACTAACCTGCAATGAACAACAACTGGTCCATTGTTTTCAGTTGTGCTCCTGTCTTTGGCTACAGTTCTCCAAAACTTGACAAGTGACCATGTGGTGTCAGGAACATCCTTATCTGGCCATGCTGTGAAGTGATACTGAGTCACTATCATAGGAGATTCTTTGTTCTACGATGAAAAAAAGAGAGAGAAGCTTATACTGCACAAGGTTGCTGACATAACTAATGACAAGTTCACCCACCATCAGATAAGCAACACCATTCAAACAGAAAGGAATAGAAAGGAATAATTTCGCAGTATTTTTATAGAACAATAGTCAAAAATGAATTTGAATATTAACCAGAAAAAACACTATCTGAGCACAACAGAATCGTTAATCACCAATTATTTTTATGAACATTCCTAGTCTCATTCCCAATGAGAAGTTGTGCTATTTTCTAAATCTAGGATAAGACTAAGAATAACACAAAGCATGGTTGGTGAATACAGACCCAGAGCTTTGATCCATCTGAACGACAGACAATTTAGTTGTAACAAAAGTCATCTTGTCATCATTGACAGGAAGACAACATTGAGGTATACCTTCTGTACTTCGAGCTTTCTGACAACAAAATCTCCAAATGTCTCCTCAGACTGCAAGCTGATTTTGATTTTACCGTAAGTTACCTGCCCCTCTGTCGGCCAGTAAATCAGGCACTTCTCCTGTAAACATAACATAAATTATACTTTCATTAAAACTGACCTAAAACGACCGTCATTTGAAAATTGTTCGTTGACTATTTTAATTGATTGCCTTAGCAGTCGGTATTTCCTGTAAATCTTAATTCTATACATGAACCATCTTTATTTGCATTGAATATGGGTAAAAATACATCTGAAGTTATAACGTTAACAACCACGTCAAATGTGAAGCAAAGTTGTCAAGGGTCTTATAATGGCACAAGTTTTGCTGGTATTTTTCATCATGAATTGCCAACTTTTACTCTCTTTACATTCTAAAGATTTACTAGAGGAAAGGTGATTTTTTTTTGGTCTTTTTTACACAACATCTTGACAGGAAAAGAAACAAGTCATGAATGGATCTATTGCCAAATCGTTGTATTGAAGCTCTGGAAAGAATATATAAAAAAAGTATTATTCAGATTGGCAGAAAAAATATTGCTTTTGTGTCAAGAGGCCATCGTTCCATGCAGTCTAGCCTGAATCTGAACTGTCTGTAAATCACAAATGCGTCATGCTCAGATTTTAAAAAGGTAATACTTACATTACCCATTTCTACAAGATTTGTCAACATGACTACTTGATTTGACTTTTGTTGCCATATCATACGCCAAAAATCATCTCGCATCGCTTCTGTTGGACCTTGAGAAAAGGAGATGAATATTTGTTATGCAATATTTGGCTGATTGAGACACCCATTTTGGGAAACATTTGAAATTATGAAATAAAACCTTTGCAGCCCAAGGATTAAAAATAAAACACACACAGAAAAATAAATTCACTAATTAACTCCTTACTACACAACACAATTTCAGACTCTTCAAAACAGAAAGCATATGCAGATGACAATTTTGTAAGTGGTTCAGATGAACCAAAGCTGTTTGACAGGGTAGAAAACACTGACACTTTTGTAAGTGGTTCAAATGAACCAAAGCTGTTTGACAGGGTAGAAAACATTGTTACAAAAAAGATAATGCTGGTTACAAATATTTTCTCCTTGCCCCAAAAGTTTCTTTGTAATGAGTTGTTAAAAGTTGGGATTGTGTGGTAAAGGATTAAGGAGTTCTTCAGATACAGCAGCTATTCTATCCTAGGGGCAACAATCTGCAAACTATTGTTCAGAACTTGGATAAAAGAGTCACACCTGGTCTTACTAAAGATTAATTTGAGACACACTCTGGCAAAAGAGGGTTTAATGCTTTTCTGTGATAGATTATACCATGCAATTCATCACATAATTATGTATCCATAAAATCTATTTTGTCTAACAACCGGCTGAATTCCAAGATAAAATGGTCCTTGGCCATACGGAAAATTTAGCAGAAGCAAACAGTTCCGACCCAGGTTAGCCTGAGAAGACAGCACAGGTTGACCTAGGTCGATACTTTTTGTGGATGCATTAAACCCTCTTTTCACAGAGCATGGCTCATTTAAAATGTTATAAACAATAATCATGAAATTGATAGTTTTCTCCACTACCCATTTAACAAATATGGATTTCTACAACCCATCATCTTACCTTGTGAAGCAATGAACTTTTTGGCTTCCTCATAACCCTAGAATCACAACAAAATGAATTACAGTAAAAAAGTGTATCAAATTAGTAAAAAAAGATTAGGACATACAGGTGCCAATGTTCGGCTGCAGTTGCCTATAGAAATAGATTTTCAGTGAAAATTTTAAGTCGAAAAAAGGTAATATCAGTAACTGTGCCAAAAATATTTTGATGGTTACCTGCCCCAGTTGTATCAGTTCCCCTTTTTAAAGGTAACTATGAATCCCAGTTTAAAGTAATTATCTTTAATAATAACAGAGATATTACAAAATGTCAAAGTTTTTGCACAATGACAACAATTCAATTTATTTAATGCTTTCCGGTAGGTTATCGAGAAATATCAGTGAAATATTTTTCGATATTTCATGGTTACGACCAGTAAAAAATACCGATTTTTATATTCTAACTCTTCAATTGAAGGCGGAAACAGTTGTTCCCGCGCACTAGTTTCCAAGGTAAAATGTGCGTGCCTCTCAACTAGATGGAAATATGACGTAATTCGCCCTACATTTCTCGCGCTTGACGTAATATTGTAATGCGTTGCTATGCGGAGGAGGTACACCACGGGGAATAACAAAAAGAACTGTAATGGATTTTGATGTAAGTTCCTCCCAAAAAGGGTTAAAAGCATGAAATAAATAGAATATTTGTCTTTTTCCGTGAAAGATCGAAATTTATTTCATCGAGTGAACATCATCGCAGCCACTCGTGAAAATATTACCGATGATGTGCCTGCGCCACACGTGAAAATATTACCGATGATGTTCACTCGAAGAAATAAATTTCGATCTTTCACAAAAAAAAAAAAAAACCAAATATCCTCCATAACACTCATATGCGTCGTCTTTCAGCAGTACAGGTGAGAGTAGCAATATAATATGCTGTGTGAAAAGGGGTTAAATGTATCTGCAAAAATATCATCCCCGGTCAGCCAGCTTGGACTATGCAGGCTGACCTAGGTGGACACCTCTTGATATTGTTAAATTTTCCACAAATCAAAGGACCATTCTACCCCATGATTCAGGAGGTTGTCAGACATAATGGATTTTACGGATCCATAATTATGTGGTGACTTGCTTGGTATTATACATCACAGAGGTGCATTAAATCACCTTTTGCAACAAAGCCACTCATTGAACCAAGCTGGAGTCATTATTTTCACAAAAAAATAGTATCAGAACCGAACAGAACTCGATAGTCATTACTACAGTAAGTGTAATGGTGCTCTCTGCTCAAAAATATTGACCTATGTCAGCTTGTGCAGTCCACAGTCTGACCTGGGTGGAAACTTTTTGCTATCGGTCAATTTTGTGCATGTCCAAGGACCATTCTACGTCATACCCCAGTTGTTAGACAAAATGATTTCATGAATCCATATGTATGTAATGTCTTGCATGGTATATTACATCACTAAGATTTATTTAACCTCATTATGCCCAGAGCAAGACTCATGTGTTAATCCAAATGAATATACAAAAACTTTGCAAAAAAAAAAAATAAATAATTAGATGAATAAAACTGTAATTTTGTCCCAAAACTTATGTATATAAAGACCAGTTTAAATAAACTACTACATGCTGTTTCCCATATGACACACCATGTCATTTGGAAGTTCACTTAACCAAAACTTGCATTTTGGAGACTGATGCTCTACTAGAAATGTCTAGAATAAGAAAAGTCATGCAGTCTACAAGCAGCTTGTATGGTAATACGTTATGCCTACATGTTTCACTTACATTAATAAAACAGGCGTTGATGTACTCTGACTCTCCTTCCTCTGCCTCTAAAGGCACTCTGGTATGGTCATCTGAAAAATGCAACTTTGCCCTATCTTTAAGCTTTACACACAGTCAGGATGTACATGTACAAGTCTGGTACTGACTGCATGATTTATTTTATTTAGAACTCTTTACCAAAGGACGAAATGTTCTATTAAATGTGGCTAAAATGATGAAGTCTCTTTTTGATAGGGTAAAAAACATTGTGGTAAAGAAACAACTAGTACAGGTCTGAAGTAAAAATCTTGATGAATTATAGAGATATAAAAAGTCAAAGTTTTCTGAAAATTCTAAATTGAAAAAGGAGCATAACTATGTCAAATATATTTTGATAGTAACCTGCTCCTGATGTACAGGTTTCCCTTTAGTTCACAACTTTTCCAAGTTTGAAGTAAATATCTTCAGTAATAACAGAGATATTACGAGATCTCAAAGTTTTTGCACAACAACACACAGGCGACCATGCCAGGGCTATGATAATATTTCGTTGTTTTCATCGAAAACAGCCGAGCTAAAAATGATTAAATGGTAGATGAATATTAGACATTATAGCATCATATTTTGACCAATCAAATCTCAAACCAGAATGTATGTTTATCATAGGTAAGGTACATTATCAGGCCGTATTTAAAACCATATTTGGCACTGTGTAGATACAGTTTTTGTTTTCCTATTTTTTGTGATTTTATCCATGTGTGAGGCATGTATGTGTGCCGTAAAATTTATAGATACAAAATCAATAGCTGTATTTGGTAACTCTAATTAGCGTGTTATAGATGTCTTTTAAATATAAAGAAACACAAATAATCCTTACATGCATAGAGCCCTCTGTACCTATTCTTTGACCGATTCTCTTCAAACAACGCCATATCATGAGAATGATGTAAACCTTGTGGAAATTGCTGTTTAGGGGAAGAATAATATAGTTCATCAAATATTTCTGATAAAATATGGGCAAAAGTTTCAGCCTTTACCAAAAAGTCTTGTGATTTAACGACTCTGGGGAAGGAAGCTTTTGAAAACACGGTGGCTAAAGGAGAAAATGCTGGTGACCAGCATTTTCTCCTTTTTCAACAACGTTTGCTACTCTATCACAGAACTACTGGTAAACTGTATCAGTTTAAAACTATTGTATGCAGACACTCTAAACAATAAAGAGTTTAAAATTTGTTTTGTGGGAAAGGTTAAAAATATTTTGTGAAATATTCCTGATAAAAATAGCGTAAATCATAAGGGCAAAAGTTTGAAATATTTCATGAAATATTTTTTATTAAAACATTTTGTTAATCCTCACGACACATCTGTGGATGTATTTGCCAAAACAGATAATAGATTTCACGATAATCGATATTTCAAAGCACATGTAATTTTATACAGTAATCATGGAAATCTTCATACATGTACATTCCAAGTAATTCATAATCTTTCTGAGACAATTCTGATAAATATCCTACCTGGGTGGGGATCAAACCCAGGACCTCAATGTTCCAAGGCACACGCTCTACCAAGTCACTACAAAAGCTAGCTCTAAAGCAAGGTAGTAAACTGTCCCTTTATACAAAAACAAGTTATATATACTTGTATCTATCTGTGGAAAGGGCAGTATGCTACATTTTGGCTGCTTCGTGGGATTAATTGCGCTTTTGCGGAACATGTAAATTATGACAGATTGCACAAAATGTGCTGTCTGATCTAGGATCTACAATGTTTATGCAGAGAATTTTCTCATGGTGAAAAGAGCTTTTTTAAAATCACATGATAAGCTTTAATCATTTGTTAGAAATGTTTATTCAAATGATTGAACAGTTGTCAAGGTAAATTTTTACTGCACATGACATTCTGTCAAAGTCAGTACATATCTTTTCATATTAAAACTGTCCAAGAGCCGTCTTTCCCACATAATCATTGTAGAAACAATGATCAGTAGTGAGAGAGGAATGAATCCTGTTGCAACAACTATTATCAATCCTCGGAAAGAAATTTGCAGAACTTGGGATTCAAACCAGAGACTCCCTGGTCTTAAGTCCTTGACGCTACTGACTGCGCTATCTGGGGACAGGAAATTAAAATCATTAGAAGGGGAAAACATATTCAAGCTTAAAATGTTATCCGACCAAATACATTTAGAACGATACAAAATTCACTTCAGTTGTATTTTGTTATATGTGAGAAAACAAAACAAAAACAACCAAAAAACAGAAATGGCTTGTTTGTTGTATAGTCAAGATGAATTTCAATTGTAATTTCAACATTTTTTTTTTCAGTTGTGGTAGTCTCTCAATTAAATACAAAATTACTTCGATGGTATAATCACACAAACTTTTCACCTCAATGTAATTTCTATTTAACCACGATGCAAGTAACTCCATATAATAAAATTCTGTACTTGTTTGTAGTGAACGCATTCGCAGAAAACAAATTTAATTGTGGCTCGAACGTAGGAATTTATTTTTGGAATGTTAAAAAAATGTTGTTGGGGAAGGAGAAAATCTTGATTAATATCATTTCCCCCTTTTTCACCATGTTTTCAAAAGCTTAATTCCTCAGGAGGTCTGGTAAGAAGCATATTCTCTTTTTCCAAAATGCTTCCAAAGTCCTTTCCAACAGGGTCATTAAATCTTATGGATTATGTGGCAAGGGTTTGAATATTGGATTGCTTTGTAGAAGATTAACTGGAAACATCATTAACCCTTTCCCACACAATCTTGAGTTTTAAAGATCCTGAAAAGAGAAGTCCCTTGAAAACATCGTGGGAAAAGGAGAAAATGCTGGTAACCAGCATTTTCTCCTTTTCCTACAATGTTTTCTACTTAACGACATAAATCATCATTTAAGCTACATTTATCGTCTGCAAATTCTTTTAACTTTGTCCTGTCCAAAATTTTGGCGTTTGGTAGAGTTAATTCAATTCAAACTTAAGAACAAACATGTACATCTAGATATTATAAAAGCCTACTCACAGAGAACTCTTTGCGAAAACCTGTAAGGTTTTGCTTCTTTCCCTCAACTATAAAATCCCAAAGTTGATGAATCTTTATATCAGTATCCCTGGCAACAAATGCGTAATATTCATGATCACCACTATCTGCAGCCAAAGGAAAACATGCATCTCCCATGTCTTCTACATTGGATACAGAATTGACGTTTTCTTCTTGTTCTACAAATAAATTTGGTGAATAATACAGGTGAATGGAATAGTATTGTATCATGGACTGACAGGGTCTAGCTTGTCGACATTGTTAAAACATAGTGCACCATGGAAATGTATAACAGACTGTTTTTATAATACAGAGTGTCTTTGACTGATTTAGGTCTTTCTCTGTGAAATTGATGGTGCCTTAATTGCTTATAATGAACAGAAATGAAACCTAAGAGGACCACCAACCAATTTATGCACAAACGTTAAGTAAAGCGATAAATTAATCATTTCCAATGCCAAACAATTGTTTGGAAGGTATCTAGCTCCGTTTGTCCTAAAAGCATTTTGAAATGAAGAGTGCAAGAGCACGAGATTAGGTGTACCTGCCTGAGTCCATATTGACCAACCATTTTTCAAGAACATTATTAATAAAATTCCCAAGAATTTTCTGAATTTAAAAGTAAAACAAAACTTCTGAGTGGCTAAACCAGCCAATCAGAAGTTTTGTTACTTTCCAAATATTGAATTAGACTTAATATTGCTCCCCAATATACACAGAGCCTACCAGTGTTTGGCTTTGAGAGGTGAATAAATCACAATGACTTTCTTTAATACTCAGGAAGAACTGTCGTGCTAAGTCCAGTAGCTCAGTTCGTAATATACTATGGTTGAAACCAATGGCTTGCTTCTTTGAATCAAAGATTGGCCAAAATCTTTCCAAGGACTGATGATACATGTACTTATCGCGATGGGGATCATTCCTCTCACAGTACTGAACATTGAATATGAAAACAGTATGTCTTCATTTTTTCAATGTTCTTAAAGACCTTGTTCCTAAATAGCCGAGCCCCGGTAGCTCAGTTGGTAGTGTGCAAGACTTTAGAACAGATTCGTAGGTTCGTTCCCTGGCTCGGCCAATTTCTTTCCGAGGACTGATGATAGTCATTGCGACAGGACTCATTCCTCTCCACCGCTGACCGTTGTTTCGAAAATGGTTATGTGGTAAAGCAGCCATTGGCTTGGAAAGAATATTGTGAAGAGTACTGGTAAAAGAGACTCCAGGAAAGCATGGATAGGTACACTGGCCGTCGCGATATAACTGAGGTAATGTTGAAAACGGCGTTAAACACCGTACATGCAATTAATCAATGGTTGCTAAATATTGGGAAAAAAAACATGGACTTGAGTATTAGGGCTCTTCTATACGTCATCAGTCAGAGGTGTTCATTACCGTTCCTAATTGTGATTGCTACTGGCACCTGTCTCTTTGGGTTTTGAATTTGAGGTCTCCTTTGCCTGAATTGAAAAAAGAGAAATACTTTTTTTGAACATATCAAATACCACAGAGTCATGTAATCTGTTCTTTGATAAAGTTTAATGTAATTTTGGACTATCACCGTTGTCTGCGCATGTCATATTCTTTGAAGATTCGACCTGACTGCGATGACGCATCACCCATCCCCGTATACCTGGGAAAAGTAGGGCTTATACCGAAGCAATTAGCCTATTGCCCAAGCATGTAGGGGCTGTTTTAATAAATGGCCGATGCACAGGTTACATGCTAGCCTATCATAGCTGAATGAATCGCACCAGGTAGCGTTTTATTGGGTAAACTTTTATTTCATTTTGAAATTCAAAGTAATGGTTGTTGTTTTGAAAAGTAGCCTGGTTCTGTGCCCAGAATGCCCAAATTATATAGATGTGTATTTGTAGAATGCGATCTAGCGGGAGATAATGGGACTACCACCACATGCATAACCTAATTTTTTGTGACTTCAAATGACTAAATTTTTGTCCTTGAATTCTTTACAAAACAATCCAGGGTTTTCACAACCCTGAGGAAGAGGCACTTTGCAAACATTGTAGGGAAAGGAGATTGATTGATTGTATGGTGCTTAACGGCGTTTTCAACATTATTTCAGTTATATCGCGGCGGCCAGTGCACCTATCCATGCTTTCCTGCAGTCTCTTTTACCCGTGAGTATTCCGCACAATTTTCTTTCCAAGCCACTACCTGCTTTCCCACATAATCATCGTCGAAACAATGGTCAGCGGTGGAAGAGGAATGAATCCTGTCGCAGTGACTATCATCAATCGTCGGAAAGAAATTGGCCGAGCCAGGGGTCATAGCCAGGGATAGAACCGTGGACCCCGTGTTCTCAAGTCCTGCACGCTACCGACTGAGCTACCGGGGCTCGGCAGGGAAAGGAGAAAAAGCTGGTTATCATCATTTGTCATAAATTATGTTCTCCACCGTGTCAAAAAACAAGTTCATTTGTACCACTTTCCAATTCGTTGTCTGCAAATGCTTTCATTTTGGAAGGGATTATAATTTATCTTTGGGAAAGGATCAATAAAAAAGATACTTTAGGGAAGGAGAACAATGAAATAAAACAATGAATTATTCCTTTTCCTACAATGTCGTTCATGTGTTATGATATTGGCAGTCATGTTTAAGCTTTTTTATTTTTTTCTATTTCTACTTGTGTTTTGTATTATTTCATTCTATTTCATTTTCAGGACGTGTAATGATGAAAAAATAAGCCAGTTAGAAAATAACTTGATGTAATAAAGGAAATATTACGGGTTAGTGGATTTGTATAGAGAAAGAAATCGTGCCAGATGAGCTATTTTGGAGGAGTTACCCAAGCGTGTACTACTTGTGTCTATTGTTGCTGCTTTTGACCTTGGGTAAAATGATAATGATAAAAACAATAATGATGTCTTAATCATGGACTTGAAATTATCCCGTGCAAAAGCATTACATAGAATGTAAAAATGTATATTTTTAAGTTTTCAGTTAGAAGAAAAGAAGTGCTTGTTTTGATGTACGATCATATTTTAAGTTCATTCATGATGAAGCCACAAGGTAATATATTAATTTTGATATTTGTAAAACTATGCGTCATTCTTTGTTAAAAGGTGTTCAATGCATGTTGTTAAAGTACTGAACCATGTCAGTCCGTGTCATCTGTGGGTCAAAACCTTTCTCTGTTTTAAAAACGTTGATTTTAGCAGTTCTTTTGAGGAATTAGATCGACCAATCTCTATCCAAGAAGTTGAGAATGTAATCAAAGGCTTAAACAAGCAAAAAGCGACAGGTATAGATTGTCTGCTAAATGAATTTTTTATCGAGTCACGTGATATTATTTCATCACACCTAACTGATCTTTTTAATGGTATTTTTAACTCCGGCTTTTACCCGGATGAGTGGGCTAAAGGCATAATTATCCCTCTGTATAAGAAAAATGACCAGAACGATGTTCACAATTATCGAGGCATTACCCTTATAAGTTGTTTGGCCAAAATATTTACTGGTGTTTTAAATAAGACTCATCACACCTAACTGATCTTTTTAATGGTATTTTTAACTCCGGCTTTTACCCGGATGAGTGGGCTAAAGGCATAATTATCCCTCTGTATAAGAAAAATGACCAGAACGATGTTCACAATTATCGAGGCATTACCCTTATAAGTTGTTTGGCCAAAATATTTACTGGTGTTTTAAATAAAAGACTCATGACGCTGTGCGACCATGAGAATATTTTATCTGACGCACAATTTGGGTTCCGTTCAGGTCGCTCAACCACCGATGCTATCTTTGTCTTAAATTCTGTAGTTCAAAATTATTTAAAACATAACAACGGTTATATTGTGCATTTATCGATATGAAAAAGGCTTTTGATAGTGTTTATAGGAACGGACTTTGGCTTAAGCTTTCAAATATTGGTATTAAAGGCAAAATTTTGCGTATTTTTCGCGATATGTATTCCAAAGTTAAATCATGTATTAAAACTAATCACTCTTTCACAGACTTCTTCGATAGCCCTGTCGGTCTATTGCAAGGGGAGAAAACCTCTCCTATCTTATACTCTGTATTCATAGAGGACCTAGAACTTTACCTTCAAAACAATCCTTCTTGCGGTTTGGATATCAATGAATTAACGTTAATCTTATTGTTATTTGCAGACGATATGGTTATTTTTGGAAACAGCCCCGAAGATCTTCAAAACAGCTTAAATCGTCTGCATGAATATTGTAATACGTGGGGACGCGAAGTTAATACTGAGAAAACAAAAATAGTAGTTTTTAGAAAAAGAGGACCCCTTAGAGATAATGAATATTGGTTTTATAATAACGATATTGTAGAAACAGTGAACGATTTTAACTATTTAGGAACAATTTTCAACTACACAGGTACCTTCTCATTAAACCAAAAAACATTGGCAGGTAAAGGACTTAAAGCTCTAAATATCTTAATCAGTAATACAAAAGAATTTAATTTTTCACCGAAAACAAGTTGTCAGTTATTTGACGCATTCGTGGGTTCTATTTTAGGATTTTCTGGGGAAATATGGGGGTATTCTAAGTCTAGAGAAATTGAACGGATCCATACTAATTTTTGTAAGAGGTTATTAGGTGTAAAAAATACTACAAGTAACAATGCTGTTTATGGAGAACTTGGGCGCTATCCACTTTATATAAGTAGGCATTCGCGAATGATTAAATTCTGGATTAAGGTATTGAATTAAAAAAATATTCTGATTAAAACACTGTATGCTACCCAAGTAGAGGACAGCAAAGATGGATATGACAACTGGTGTAATAAGATCAAACATCTTCTAGTTGAAATGGTTTTGGAAATGTATGGGCTAATCCTTACCAAGTAAATTTGAAAACATTTCATCTAATTTTTAAACAAAGACTTGTTGATATTTTTAAACAAAATTGGTTCGAAAGTGTATCGCAGTCAAGTATTCTTACAACATACGTAGCCTTCAAATCTGAACATTCTATAGAAAAGTATTTAGAAATTCTGCCTCGTCAATTTAGAATTTATATTTCAAAAATTAGATTATCATCACATTCCTTGAAAATTGAAACAGGCAGATTTGGACCTAATAGAACTGAAAGAAGCCAACGCCATTGTGAAATATGTAAAGAAAATGACTTTGAAGATGAATAACATTTCATTCTTAAATGCAAAAAATACGATCATCTGAGACCAATCTATATAAAGAAATATTTCTATTTAAAACCTAGTATGCAAAAATTCATTTATCTTCTCCAATCAAAAAGTAAGAAAATTCTGCTTAATTTGGGAAAATACATAAAATCTGCATTTGAAGTCAGAAATAACACAATTAATTCCATGAGTAACGATTAATGTGTCATTTTTTTTACTTCCTTTCATGTTAAGTTTATTTATATTTACTTAATTATGTGGTGATGTTGCTGTGATCATAAGCCAATGGACCTTTACCAAACAATTTCGATTTTCAAAAATCGTAAGTAGGAAAGCTCCAGAAGTCTTGTTGGAAACGAAGGAAATACTGGTAACCAGCGTTTTCTCCTTTTCAAACCATGTTTTTCACTCTTTGAAAGACAGAAGCTCTTCCCTTTTTTTTAAAGTAATTTTTAATTGTCGTATGTATTTCGATTTTGGACCAGTCCAAATTTGCGTCATTTGGTAAACAGTTATCAATGAAAAGTTGTAGTTTCATTATGATCAGGCAACTTTTACAGCCATGAACACGATTTTTATATGTATGCTTTCTTCCAGAGAGAATATTTTCAACCTTTGGTAACTGCCACGTGTAAATGTATTATGTATGTATTATATATTAATGACTAGAAGCTGTATTAGCTTACTTCAATAAAGAATGTCTATGTCTATGTCTATTTAAAAAATTGTCTGCATATCAAAGGACAAGACAGTTTACCTCATCATTCAATCAATCAGTTGGTTGTTTATCACAATAAAATCCATGGATCAATAATTATGTGACCACGTGGTTGGTAGAGCATTACTAAGATGCATTAAACCCTCTTTATCCATAGAGCCCCCTCATGTATCAATTTTGATTTTGACAATTACTGTATGCCCTAATCTACCATTTGTCCTGGTAGTGCATTTGAAAATAACTGTGTTCACGAATTACATTGTACCCTGGTCTGAGTAGTCTGGGTTCCAGTCCGTTCATTTTTCCTTTTCTATCATTCAGCCGTTACTTTTTCAAAAATGATGGCCTGGGGGACATTCGAAAACCGATCGAAGAGACATCCAGTTTACCCCATTTCAAAGTGGGGTAAAGTAGATGTCGCTGTAATTTAAATGACTAAACAAGGTGCCGAAATTCCAATAACGTCCGATTGATTACTACCAGTTAGTGCACCATCTGAAAATATTGTCAACAAAATTTTAAACAGGTTACTCACAATGACTTTAGAGGATAGTTTAACAATAGGACCAGTCGTTTCAGCTGTTTGACTCTAAAATCTTTTGAAAAGGATGCCGTAACAAGTGTTGTTGAAGGTCGCGATGAAGTGGACAAAGATGCGCAATTCCGTCGTTTTCAACATTGTGAGGTCATGCGATAAACAAGTCTATAATAGATTATAGGCACAATTGATGAACATGGGGAGATCCTCAAGCAAGGCGGTAGTAATAATGATAGCGATAAACAGATACCTACAAAAGATCAATGGTAGACCGGGATTCTCAGGTGAGCATGATACGGAGGTATTAAAATCATTACTGTTTGGACCCAGGCTATAGTCTGACATAAAAACAGTTATCCTCTACTTACCTTTTCTTTCTAATCACAATGATTACAGGAATGGCTATCACAATCACCACCAACACTGCAGCCAGGATATACCAAACATATTTGGATGCATTTTCTGACTTAATTGGCTGGACTGTTCGAAAGAAAAAGGTAGGATGCCTTGTTAAAAGTCTATGCTAAAATACTAACATTAACCCTTTATCACACAATCCCCACATTTAACGAACCTATTAAGACGGCATAGGAAAATTCTGTGGGAGAGGAGAAAATGCTGATAACCAGCTGAATGTCCTGTTGCTCCAGATACCTGACAAGTATGCGATACTACACATACCTGACGGGTCCCTATAAAGTAAGAAACGGAATCGAAACGAATCGCAACGAAATGAAACGAAATGCAACGAAACGGAACGCAACGCAACAAAACGAAACGAAACGCAACGAAATGGAACGAAACGTAACGAAACGAAACAAAACAAAACGGAATAAAACGAAAACAAAACGGAATGAAAGGAAACGAAATAGAACAAAACGAAACAGAATGGTACTTTTGGTACAAAATCAAGCAGAAGGAAAACCTACATTTGTTTTTTTTTCTTTTGAATTACCTTACTTTTGATCGCAGTAAGTGTAACAAAGTAAGAATTAAAATTTGATGACGGCTGTGCGCACGATGATCGTGCTACTTTTGTGAATCCTGATAAATGTAATGGGGAAATTTTATTTTATTGTTCTTTTGAATGAACATCAAGTGTTTACTTTGTTATGACATAAATCACCAATAAAATGTTCTTCATGTTTCCGGCAGCCATCAGTACCGCTAATACATCCCAGCCCGGTTGATATTTTTCCTATTGTTCTCACAAATACCGTGACTAAAAAATCATGTCCAAATACAGCAAAGTCGATTGCACTGATGATTGATAATGATTGATTGATTGATTGTATGGTGTTAAATGCCTTTTTCAACATTATTAGCAAAGCCGGGATTCAAACGCAAAACCCCATTACATGTATTTTAAAATCTAGATCGTCATTTTAATCATTAGATATTTGTTCCACAAATCATTACGACGCTCGTATTAAGGCTTTGCCTTTTTCATATTATGCCCCGAACATATATACATGTACACTGGCAAAACCAACGTAAAAGCAGTTTCCCTTTCGGGAGCCCCGTATACATGAGTACACTTTCAACAGAATATCCAAAATGGCGGTGTCTATCAAGATTAACATCAAGATTATGCACCAAACTGCACGTTTTACCAAGGTTTCAGTGACGTCATTTCCCAGTGACGTCAGTTTTCATTGAATTTGGGCACTCAGAAGGGAAATTCTACTTTGTCAGCGTACTCAATTTTTGAAACCCCAAAACAGGTAAATTTCGCTTAACACACTGGAATGGTAAAACTTTGCAGTATAATGAATTCGTTGTACGGTCAGGTGGTAGGGGACTCAGAAACTTGTTCACGGCTGTGGTGAATAATGTCGCCATCTCACCTTCGGCTCGGAGCGACATGATATACCACAGTCGTGAACAAGTTTCCAAGTCCTCTGCCACCTGACCGTACAACTAATAATGTACACCAAAAATCAACAAAAAATGTTTACTATCACAACAAAGAACTGTTTTGAACAAAGAAATGAAGTTCTGAGTCAATTATCCTCAGTTTTTGAAGCGCGGTGAAAAGGACAGACGAGTGTCATGGCGGGTATTAGACCTCTCGTTCAGCAGCACCAGAATACCAAGGCATTTTTGGCCCATTTAATCAATTTATATGCACTTATGAAGACAGATTAGGAATTATTTTAAACACAATTTTATCATATAAACAAAGTGGAAACATTTTCTGTCTGTAGCGGAGAAACTTGGAAAAATTGTTCATTCATACAAGTGACCGGACGAAATAGGTCATGAATCGTCTGATCTAATCATAGATAGTAATCTTGTTACATTGTTCCCGTAATGTCATATGAAATTTTGGCATGAAGACTGACTCTGTCACATGTATGTTTTTTTCAGAATTAAAATTAGATATCAGACGGATAAATTAAATTGGGTCGTATCGGGTTGAAAAAGGTTGGCAGAAATTTGTCAACAAAAATCGATCTTTCCTTTAGAAAAATGCATATGTCTTGTTTTTGTGGCCTTACGTAAATTAACAGGAGTAACACTGTTGTTAACAATCAAATAAGCGGTCCATGTAAAACAGTACCGTCATTCACAATTTGCAAGAAAACTCGAATATCATTTCGGGCTAGAAAACAGGTACAACATATACCTGCGAACAATACTACTTGAAAATCTATGCAAGGGAAGGTGCTTTGAATTGCTTTGAATAATTTATGTAATGCATGTAACTACACATACCTGTCAGTGTACATGAAAATATTACTAGTTAACAGGTTGATTGATTGATTGATTGGTTGATTGATTGATTTATTGAATGATTGATTGAACAGTGTTTAACGCCGTTTTCAACATTAATTCAGTTATATCGCGGCAGCAGGTGCACCTATCCATGCTTTCCTGGGGTTACTTTTACCAGTACTCCGCACAATATTCTTTCCAAGCCACTGGCTGTTTTCCCATATAACGTTTGCCGAGACGGTGAGAAAGGAATGAATCCTGTCGGAATGACTAGCATAAATCCTCGGAAAGAAATTGGCCGAACCGGGAATCGAACCAGTGATCTGTTCTCAAATCCTGTACGCTACCGACCGAGCTATCGGAGCTCAGCTAGCTAAAATGTACTATGCATAAGTGTCCAAAAACTGTATTTACCTTTCTATTCTACTTCTGTTTTCTTAGCATTAGCACTGCCTTCCTCAATATTTTCTCGTTATGTTTGTTTAGCAGCAAGTTGGATAACACACCAAAATTCCCATTTTAACTATTTGCCCTCCCCTCCGCATATTAATAAGCAATTCACTAAAGGAAACAGGGAAATTATATATTGACACCTTAACTCAGCAAAATTTAAGACTTGTCAAAATTCTGGTTACCAGCATTTACTCCTTTACCAACAATGTTTTCAAAACCACCTCTTTCAGGGTCGTCAAAACTCAGAATTTTGTACTAAAGAGCCAATAAAACAAATTATTACCTTACATGCTATATTAATAGAATTACATGTATATACACACAATATAATTATATTAGTAAACATTAGTAAAATAAACACACTCACCTATAATTACACGTTTTAACGACCCTGACATGGACAGCTTTTGGAAACATTGCGGAACAAGGGGGCCATGATGGCCCTGTATCGCTCATCTGGCTTTTAAACACTATTCTAAGTTTTAATGACCCTGAGAGAGAAGGCTTATGAAAATATCGTTGGAAAAAGAGAAAGTCTTAAAACCGGCATTTTCTCTTTTTCCCAGAATGTTTCCTACCGGTTCAAGAAAAGCATTTGATAAGGTTATCACTCAGATTGTATGTAATTATTACCTGTTTTACAAAGTTCTCCAGTATATCCAGCTTCACATTTACCAAAACATGTTCCATTAACATAGTGGCAAGTCTCGTTGTTTTTGCAGTGTCCACAAGTTTCATTACAATCTACACCATACTTGCCAGAACTACAAGCTTTAAACAATTGAAAAATACATTATAATTCTGTATATCAATTTCAGAATCAACATTTTCATGTTTATATATTAGAAAACATTTGGACTGATAGTAATTATTCAATAAGCATCATTTCATCTTCCTTACCAACCAAATGTTTCTGAGTTCCCCAGAGATTAAAACTTTATTAGAATGAGTGGATTTGCAAATAACAAATGTAGCTCAAATGGTAGAAATCACATGGTTTAAGTCTTGTTGTTCTTGCAGTGTCAACATTTTTTGTTACACTCGTAACCATGTTTGCCGGGATCATAGGCTTAAAAAAAAAAAAAAAAAAAAAAAAGAGGAAAATTTTCAGAATAATTCTGTATATCAATTTAATTTCTAATTGTTTGTTTGTTTGTATCTTTTTTTTTTTAAATCCCGACAGTCAGTGCATTTATCTAGGCCTTCATGGACTTTTTTTACCAGGACTTCATACCACATTCTCGCGAAGCCACTCGGTATCTTCCTACGTGAACATTGTCGAAACAATGATCAAAGGTGAGAAAGGAATGAGTCCTGTGGCCACAACTATCATCAATCCTCGAAAAGAAAATGGCTGGAGCTTTGAAATTGAACCAGCAACCCATTGGTTTCATGCCCTACAAGTATGTTCCCTGCTGAGCAACCATGCTTGGCATAAATTTCAATAACAACATTTGAGTCATGCTCTGGCAAAATGGGGCTTCATGTATCTCTGTGATGCATGACATAAAGCAAGTCATCACAAGATCAAGGATCCATATCCAAAGAGTCCATTTTGCCTAACAACCTACTGAATCATGAGGTAAACTGGTCCTTGGGCAGGCAAAAAATGGACCAATTGCAAACAGTTTCAGCCCTGTTCAGCCTGCGCAGACTGACCTTGGTCGATACTTTTCGCTGCTGCATTAAACTCCCATTTTATAGAGCATTCTATTAATCTCTTAATAAGCACCACCCATTTCACCTAATTGCCCAGATGTATAACAGGTTACATGTCAATGAACTATACACTTTGTCATGATGTTGTTTGTTTACAGAATTACTTAAGAGCCATGCTCTAGCAAGAGAGGGTTTAATGCCTTTCCGTGATGCACTTTACAAAGCAGGTCATCACGTAATTACAGATCCATACAATCCACTTTGTCTAACAACCATGTTGTAGTGACGCTGGGTTCTGACTTCTGAGTCAGTCTCAGTTTCTAACCAGACTAAAGGGAGTAGTAATACTGCAACCATTGTTGATCCTAATCCTCCTGCCTATAAGGATGAGCCAGTTAAAGTGCATGCTGTTTGTGCAGGCTCTTCTTTCATCAATTTGAAAGTCGGGGGGGAGAGATATTCAGGCTAGGATTGACTCCGGAGCAGACATTTCTATTCTCTCCAAGCAGGTTTACGATACCTTGAAACAAAAACCCAAAAAGATCAAGGATATCGTGATGCAGATGGCAGATAGGGAAAATATTTTATCAGGTTTCATAGTTATACCTGTTCAGTTATGTCTTGGCTCCCACATTATTAGGGAAAGACTTTATGTCGCCCCTATTTCAGACGAAATGTTATTGAGCCATGACATCATGCACCATTTGGGTGTCTTACATGATATGAAGTTCTGACACCCTTGTGGTGAACGGAGATAGAGTCCCTGTCACCACTCATTTGCAAGATAAAAAACCTGTTGTGGCTAGAGTGTCTTTGACAAAAAGGGTGGTGGTCCCTCCCAATTCTGTCGTTCGTGTTGCATGTAAATTGGATGATCAGCTTGGTGATTATTATCTAGAACCTGGTGATCTGATACACCAAAGAAAGGTACTTATGCCTTGCATTGTCAGATCTGCCGGTGATAGACCGATCATCTGTCTGGTCAACCCCACCGATAATTTCAAAACATTGAAAAAGAATGAAATTATTGCCAATGCACACGAGATTGACACTGTTTTAGGGGACAGGCACAGTGCAGATGCAAGAATGGCTTCTAGCCAATCTTCCATATCGGGGTCTAGTTGTGTTGCGGCTTCTAGCCCAACCAAGTTTAGTCATGGAGTAAGGTCTGTTGCGGCTTTTAGCCCAACTAATTCAAGCCATAAGTCAAGGTCAGTTGCGGCTTCTAGCCCAACTGAATTCAGTCAGGCTTTCAGGCCTGTTGCGGCCTCTAGCTCAACAGGAAAGCCCAAGAGTTACGGATCAATAAATCTTGTGGCTTCTAGCCACAAAGGTGAGAGGGATGTAGCTGTAGAATTACCATCGCATTTACAGGGTGTGTTTGAGTCATCCAGGACGCACCTTAATGCAGAGCAAGAATCGAAATTAGCTGGCGTACCACGTAGCTATGCCGATGTCTTTGCTCAAAGTGAGTTTGATCTTGGTCATTTCACAGCTATTGAGCATGCAATTGATACAGGTGACGCTAAGCCTATCAAACAAAGAATGCGCAGAATACCTGCGTGTTTTGTTGATGAGGAAGACGTTCACCAGAAGAAAATGTTGGATGCAGGCGTCATTCAGGAATCTCTTTCAGAATGGGCGTCTTCTCCTTTTGTAATCAGGAAAAGAGATGGCTCAGTTTGGTGGTGCATAGACTACTGGGCTTTGAATGACGTCACAGTTAAGATTGTCTTGACACGTTAGCAGGAAACATTTGGTTTTCTAAACTAGATGCCAATTCTGCTTATTGTCAAAGAGGAAGACCGTAAGAAGACAGCTTTTCTTACAAAGTTTGGACTCTTTGAACATATAAAGATGTGTTTTGGTCTAACCAATGCACCCGCCACATTCTCTCTTGTTGTCAACTTCATATTGAAGTGACTGACCTGGAAGATTGTCCTTGCCTTTCTAGATGACATTCTTGTAATGGGAAAAACTTTTGAAGAACACTTAAAAAATCTATGTCAAGTCCTGGATAGAACACATGGTATGAAGCAGAAGCCTAAGAAATGTCTCTTCTTTCAAAATGAAGTGGAGTTTCCGGGCAGATCTGTCAGTGGAAATTCTTTATCCATTACAGGGAAGGACACAGAAACTGTTAGAAATTGGCCAACGCCAACAAATTGTAAAGATGTTGAACGGTTTCTGGGGTTAGCTAATTACCATAGAATGTTCGTAAAAGATTTTGCGCAGATCGCTCGTCCTCTGTACAAACTGACAGGGGGTGAAGAGCATCAGGGTGCTTTTGAAAAGTTAAAAGCAGTACTTACAAGTCCACCTGTTCTAGCTTTACCGAAAGTCAGTGATTCCTTCATTTTGGATGTGGATGCATCTCAGTTTGCCATAGGCGCTGAGTTGATTCAGGTGCAGAATGGGGTTGAGAAGGTGATTGCTTTTAGCAGTTTTTCTCTGACTCCTGAGCAACAGAATTATTGCACCACCCGGAGGGAGTTGTTGGCCATTGTGAGGTTTACTAGACAGTTCAGGTTTTATCTGCTTGGTAAGATCTTTACAGTGCAGACAGACCACTCCAGTTTAACCTGGTTATTAAGGTTCAAAGAACCGCAGGGCCAGCTAGCTTGATGGATTGAGGAACTTTCTCAATACCACATGGTGGTCAAACATCGAGAAGGATCACAACATGGAAATGCGGATGCACTTTCAAGGATCCCAGATCCTTTAAGTCCATGTTTGAAGTATATTTCCGGCATAAAGCTTGCAGACCTACCATGCGGAGGATGCCATTACTGCACGAGGGCACATAACCAGTGGGCTAAGTTCACTGACGAAGTGGATGGGGCTGTTAGTCTGGTCGTTCAGGAAGGGAAGGCACCTCTGACAGAAGTTAACCGAAGAGTGTGCAAGAAGGGGCGAAGCCAGGTCAGTGGGAGTCCGCTAGTTTTTCTCAGAAAGATCTTGTACTGCTAATGAGCTGAAGCCTGAATCCAGGCACAAAGAGTAGTCTAGGCTCACGTCTTCTAGACCAGCCAACAGACAACGCTCCCTGTAAAGACAGCCGTCTTCTAGACGCTGTCACATTTATTGCCAGCGTTGGGGCAAAAAGTTATTGGCTGGATAAAGAGTTGTTCAAACTTATAGATGGTGTCAAAACTCAAGGAAAAGTTTTTCTGGTTTCGCATGTTAAAAGATGTGGAGTCCTATGAGCTATCTTGCAATGTCTGCAACTGGAACAAAAAGAACAAGACTTATGGAAAGGTCCCATTAACAGAATTTCAAGCTGGGGTACCAATGGGGCGGGTACATATAGATTTTATTGGTCCTTTACCTAAAACAAAGCTTGGTAACGTTCACTGCCTAATGATGGTGGACCAGTTTACGAAATGGGTTGAATGTGTCCCTTTGCCTTCTCAGCGCGGGGAGGAAACGGCTCAGGCGGCCACTGATAACTTTTTTTTCACGTTTTGGTCTACCGATCAAGGCAGGAACTTTGACGGAAAACTTTTTGAAGCTTTATGCAAAGCTTTGCAGGTCCATAAGGCTAGTACCACTCCTTATCGACCTGCAGCAAACGGACAGGTAGAACGATTTAATCGTACTTTAATGGATGCTGTCCGGTGCTTTTTAGGTAAAAAACAGGATCAATGAGACCTCCAGCAAATAGCTATGGCATTAAGGGCTTCAGTAAGCAGAAATACGGGTTTTACCCCAAATAGATTGATGTTGGGGCGGGAGATCAATACCCCAGCAAATTTGATGTTCCCTTGTCCCAAGGGTCAGTCAGTGGATTACGGTGAGGATGTCAATGACCTGGTTCAAAATATGCAATCGGCTCATGACACTGCTCTACGGAATCTGAAAACTTCGCTGAAGTGCATGAAAAAGAATTATGATCTTAAAATTCTTTTAAGGCCATATGCGGAAGGAGATGTTGTGTATCTACTAGATACAGCAATTAGTAAGGGACAGTCCGAAAAACTGTCATCTCCTTGGAAGTCTCCTTGGAAGGGACCAGCCGTAATCATAAAGTAATTGTCTTCATACATATACCGTGTGAAGCTCCATAAATCTGTGTTTGTGGTGAACCATGACAGGCTAATGCCCTGTAGGGATAGGACTCTCCCGAATCACAAAGCACAAATCCTTACCAAAGGATTCAGCAATCGTTCCTGACAGTGAGGAGGGCACCAAGTATTGCTTGTGTCGCCAGCCCTGGAATGGTCGCTTTATGATACAGTGTGATTATTGTGATGAGTGGTTGCATGGTTCATGTGTCAATATCAGTGTGTCAGATGCATTGACAATTGACAAATACAAGTGTAAGGCCTGCAAGAGCGGAGGAACTGTGGAGGTCGCATACTGAATGTTTATCAGTATGGACCACCAGCAAATTATCTCCGACTCAGGGGTAACCTACTGGATAGGAAGATGCGGCTTCTAGCCTGTCTTTCTTTGTAGGTGTACCCACAGATGTGGCTTCTAGGCTATCCTACTGCCAGGTTGAGGCCTTGCCAAAACATTTGCCCGCTCCGTCGGAACTTTTTACCTTTCACTCCAGTCGGGTTTAGTCGCACTGCCTCCAGCCCTGGGAGGGCCCCCGGAGAGGCGGCTCCATGAAAGGGGGAGGGGGTAGGTAAGAAGAAAACAAGCTAAAAAATAGAAGTTACAAGACGACCTCTAAGTCTGGGGCTTCTAGCTCCCCGAAGAGCCCGCTAACTTGGTGTGGCTGCGACGCACTCAGTAGCACCAGTTGACCAAGACGTCCCCACGTCAGGTTAACTAGTGTTGGTGGAAAGGGTTTTGCCCTTGCTCAAAGTGGCAAGTTCTGGTGTTGCATTGCACAAAAGTGGACGGACACTGCGGAACTGAGGCTTTTCTCCAGCTTCTGCGTTTTACGCGGAGGTATGTTAAGCCTCGCCAAAGGATCCATCTATACTGCTTCATCGGGAACCAGTGTGTGGTAGATAGATGGCTGAAGGAGTTTCCCAATACTTTCTTTGGCTTCGCCAACAAGATCAGGGCTTTTAGTCTAGATCAGGTTGAGGTCTTGGAGTGGTTGCGGGAAGACCGGCTGCAATAAGAGGCTATTATTGTCTCCCTGTGGCTGGGCCGGAGGCTGTCTTCTCAGTTTGGCTTTTAGCTAATTGCATTCTGGTGGAAGAATTTTCTACTATACTTACGAAAGTACTGGTCTGTTACCCAGGATAAGTTAGTGTGTTGTCGTATAATACACCAAGGAAAATAGGGAGATTATCCAGATTTTCTCGGCGGCTTCTAGCCCAATGAAAAAGAGCTTCTAGCTCCTCTCTCCTGTTCTAGTTTCAGTCTAGCTTGTTGTTTTCCAGCATTTGTGCGGCTTCTAGCCCACTTATCAAAAGCTTCTAGCTTTATGGGTCTTGCGCGGCTTCTAGCCCACTTCCCCAAAAGCTTCTAGCTTAAAAGTTCTTGTGCGGCTTCTAGCCCACTTAAGGGGCAATTTTCAGCGGCTTTCTAGCCCCGGGTTTTTGAGTTGTGATCCAGGGAATGGTTCCCACCCCGCTTTGGGAGTAACCCCACAAATTAGAAATCCGTCAGCTACCGCCGAAGCCTTCTTGGAGAAAGTCGGGGGAGCGTAGTGACGCTGGGTACCAGCGTCGCCGCGAAACCAAAGTGGCGGGTAAAAGTGATATAGGGAACCAGTATTTTCTCTGTATTCACTCTCTCACCTGACCATCTACTGTGTGGACGTCCACGAAGTCAGGAGTTACAGAATACAGAAGTAAGCACCTTCGCAAGTATTAACAGCCACTAAAGGACAGGTATCGCCCCAAACTAACTCGGCACACTTTAATGTCAATCCTGAGGTACATGCAGAAAATTTACTAAAAGTAAAAAGTTTCGATCTAGGTCGGTCTGCCAAGATTTCACAGGCTGACTTGGGTTGATGATTTTTAGTAGATTGTTTAAAACCTCTTTTCACAGAGCATGGCTCACTTTAGTCTAGTTCTCAAGAACTTTCCACAATTGAAAGAAGCACAATTTCTGATTAGCTGAACCAAATTACCATTTGGTTTAGCAAATGGTTAAGCCGATCAGAAATTATGCTACTATCTATATCTAGAACAGGACTAAGAAGACGTTTAGAATACGGTGGGCAATAAGCCCCCAGACTTATCTATAAAATATTTTAAAAAAGTGGTTGAACCAAATTTCGATCCGAAGCAGACAGCTTAAATAGGTAAAAAAAGAACTTTCATGAATAACTTAAATGCAACGCTTAAAAATTTCCAACCGTTCAAAAAAAAAAAAAAAAAAGAAAAAAAAAAAAAAATGTTCAACATTTAATTTATAAATTTTTTTTTTCCTTTTCGTTTAGAGAAAGATATTGATTTCAGTTTTAGTTCGGTTTTCAGTTGGCATTTCAGTTGGAATATATTTCCATACAAGTAAAAATCTGAATATGAGTAATGCTCTGCGATAAGAGAGTTTAATGTATTTGCAAAACGTATTGACCCACTCTAGCCTGCGCAGTACGCGCAGGCTGACATGAGTCAAAACTGTGTGCTATTTGTACACTTTCTGAATTTCCAAGGACTGTTGTACCTCCAGAGTCAGTTGGTTGTTGACTGTCAATCTCTTTCAAATCTAATTATAAAGTTTTGTTATGGATTTTACGGATCCATACTAATATATAGAGATGCATTAAACCTCCTTTTACCACAGTGTCACCCTTAAGATATGTGTGACAGTGCTTATAATGTATTATCCCTAATTTTGTATATATAGATTCACTTCAGCACTGTTATGATGTTTAAAAACATTTTAAAACAATTATTCTGAGGTGATACGCAAATTTGGCTCTATAAACAGAGTGCAAAGGAAGTGCGTTAAAATCGACGTCATTCTATATAAACTAAGTCACCAATGGCTGTTCCATGTCTCCGCCGTCGGGAATTTTATTAATGGAAGTCACTTGACATATTCAAATCGTCTGCTACTCAACCAAGTAGGAGGGTAAAAACTTGGATTTATCGATATTTAGTTTTTTCGATAAAAATTGATAATGATGGAACTATTTGAAATGTTACCAGTAAACA
The DNA here is from genome assembly GCA_946811185.2 of Hippopus hippopus. Taxonomy (NCBI): domain Eukaryota; kingdom Metazoa; phylum Mollusca; class Bivalvia; order Cardiida; family Cardiidae; genus Hippopus; species Hippopus hippopus. The sequence goes on from OX328100.1 coordinate 57,979,050, forward strand.
TGTTTAAATCAAATGTCTTTTCATGTTGAAAATTAACATCAAAATTGGCCGGTGTTGCATTAGAATTGGAGTATTTGGGGAAATATTCAGAGCATTTGAAGCGACTGAGACTCTAATGCTTGACGATACATTTGTCGTTTGAAAGGGAGAAAATAAAATAGCAAAATGGTGCGTTTTTTGTTGTGCTGCTTTTGATGCCTACGGCTTTATTGAAATTTTGTTTTTTTTTTATTTACCGATTGGGCAGTGGGGTTTTCTTTTGGTTAGCCCACTTTGGTATACATAGTATTCAAAGTATGAACTTATTTTCAGGTGCAATGAATAAACCACTTGGGCTGTCACCCTCATGGTTTGTTTGTTGTGCCTCACAACCGTGGTTCATTGAATGATAAACCACAATAGAAAGAAAATTATTTGTTAAATAATATAGTGATGCTGAAATTGAAGTGAATGAATGTATGGTGCTTCGACATCAAAGGTTCTAACCCTAAACCTTAGCATGCAAAGAAAAACAGTAACGAAATGACAAAAGTAGCTTGTTAGAATGTGTGTAATGCATATATGATGAAAAAAAGAATTAGGAAATGATTCTGTAATGAAAAAATAATAATAACAATAAATAAATATATATATATATATATATACACACACAGAGATAAGAATAGATCAGTTTGAAAAGGGAGGAAAAGTTTTAAGACGATATTACAGTTTTGAATAAAGTCCTATATCCTTGAGGAAAGCAATATCCCTGATTAGACCGACAATTTTTTTGGTATGCTTTGATCCGCCATTGGCGACAGCTTTGCCGGCATCTATTTTGATTTCATAAAACTGATCAATTTGAATGTTTGATCAATAAGTGCTGTACACAACATCTCGATGGAATTTCCAAACAGAGAGATCTTGTATTCATAAACACTAGCCATTTATCTAAATTGCCCTTTTTCAGGTGTTTTTCTTTTGCAGAATCGATGAATAAATCTGTTCATTTATGTACATCACAGGTCATTTATCATGCAAAAAAAATATCAAGATGAAGAAATGATATAAATGGAACATAGGAATGTGAGTAATGAATACATGATGGAAGATGTGTTATGAAATGATTCTGTGATGGAAATAAAATAACCTATATGTACATTGATAAGAATGAAATAGTCTCAATATGAAGAAAACATTTTAAAAGAGTATCACAGCTTTGTATAGAGTCAAATCTTCAAATAATTGCCTAAGTGTTAATAGTATCAAAGAGAGCTCTCACACTGACAACACTGGAGTGTTTGGAACGGTTTGGATGAGATTGACACAGTCAAGAAAAATGTGTTCAACAGAAAAAATGCGTATTGCAAGTAAGGTGCTCATCACGTGTTAACAGCCAAGAATGTGTTAAACCTGTGTGTCTAATTCTGCAGCAGGCAACTATTACCTTCTCTTGGCGAATGGACCTGTATGTAGGGTACCATTCATTTAACACCGGTTTAACTGAACATACCTTGTTAAAAATACCAGCAAGAAGATTGGAAATAAATTACGATAGAATGTTTAAAATGTGTGTATGAAACTTTATAACTGGATTCGAAAGACATTGACAGTTAAGTGACTAGGGAGCCAGCAGAAGACTATTCTTTTAGACTCAACCAAAGGTGAAATGCTTTCAAGGATATTGCAGACAGACAGACTCTCAAGTTTCTTGTTGTCCAAAGCTTGAAGTGAGGATAATATATAAGAAAAGATGATGAAGCGAGTTGAGTAAGGCTGCTTATTGAGATCAAGTGACAAATCAATTGCTTTCACTTCTGCCGAGAAGATAGAGGATTTATTGGGAAGGCGACATTTTTTTAAGTTGTGTACAGCGGCAGCTGTAACCGTACCACCATTTTGGACTCAACCGTGTAAATAGGCTTGAAAGAGAAGTACTGTTCCTTGATCTTGCTGCATCGTACTTTGTGTGTCCAATACTTTATCATTTGTGTTCTGATTTCTTATCAGAAATGAGGTAAGATAAACTCTGCTGTTCCGATGGTCCATGGTGAGATATGTGGAATTTCATACTGTGCAATGGTATCCAGATCCACATTAAGATGACTTATGTAAGGTTCCAAGTGAATTGTATGGCATTGGGCTTTCTCTCTAATTGACATTATACTGAGGATTAACAAACCTAATGAGGAGGACTAGAAGGGTTAGATTCGAATTTTAAAAGGTACTGAAGGACCAACGTTTGCCTTCTGGCATAAAGAGATGGTTCATTAGCCTCAACATACAGGCTATTAACTGGAAAGGTTCTATATGCTCCAAATGCAAAAGGCAAGTCTTACTGGCGAGCTATTCATAGACAATGGATCAATAATCAATTTTGGAGCAAACAAGAGAACGATACAGGTGAAGGAAAAAAAAAAAAAAAAAAAAAAGATCAGGCCACATACAGAATGGATGACGACTTAGAGAAGATTAAAGGCCTTTTGACATTTTTTGTTTAGTGCATTGATGTGTGGAACAATTATAAGCTTTGAGTCAAAAGTGACCCGACATATTTAAATTCAGGGACAGAATCAATGCATGTGTTATTCAAGAAGAGGTCAGGTTTTGGATGGTGATAGCAAAGGTTGCAAAAGTGCATACACCTGGTTTCAGTTTTAGAAAACTAAAATAGTTTTCATTAGACCAAACTGGAGTTTATTGAGCCATTACTGTAGTTGTCTCTCCATAGTATTCATGTTTCTAGCCCTAAAACATGACAAAGATATCTACATACAGGGGAAAGTCAACTCCTGGGTTTATAGCTTTTACAATGCTATTGATTTTAACACTACTAGAAACGTGTCTCCGATACAGATGCCCATGCACTGCGGCCTTGTCATCTAAGCTTGTTGCACGAGAGACGTTGTCTATTCATTGTGATCATTTGTGCTAAATTATTTAAATATCGGACCATGAATCTGGAAGTAATTGGCCGGACACCAACATCAATGTTTAAAAAGAGTTGCAAATAGGATGCTACCATATTTTACGCCCATTATTCTCTACTCCAGTGTCTGACAGGGTGTTACCAACACAGACACAAAAAAGCCGCTCAGAAAGCCGCAGTAAAAAGATGGAGGCGGCCTCAAAGACCAAACTCGTGCAAGTTTCTTAAAATTCCATATTTCCAGGTGGTGTTATAAGCATTTTCAAGGTCCAGGAATACAGACACTACATGTTGTTACAAAGGCATTTGAAAAGAAAGTTTTGAGGTGGAAAAGGTGATCAGCTCTACTTCCTTGATGGCAAAATCCACTCTGAACATCTACAATAGGATTGTGGCATTCTAAGAACCAGACAAATGTAGTGTTTTCCATCCGTTACAAACATACAAAAACAGCATTACAAACACAGCTATTGAGGGCTATTGGACGCTAATTAAAGGGATTACTAGAGTCCTTTCCTGGTTTGGAGATAGGAGTGACCAATGCCTCTCTTCAAGAAGAGGGGAAATCTCCAGACTGCCTGACAGCAATAAAGATATCTTACAAAACGGAAAGAGAGGTAAATGGCAGATGTTTTGAAAATTGAACCTGATCTGAGCCCGAACAAGAATCATTGGCTAAAAGATCAAAGGTCTTTCGGGGAAATAATTTGTTATAATGCTCTGTTTTCTGATTGGAAATTCAGTTTCATCTTTTCCTCTTGAGCTTTATTTCCACTGGAACTGTTCAGAATAGTTGTCAGAGGAAGATCTTTGCAAAAGTACTGGCTAGGGCATCTGCAATATCAAGCTCTGTGTCAAGTACTTCATTGTTATTGTGAGGTGTTTGATGGGTGAGGAACCTTTGCCATTAATTTTAGGAATTATGTCCCAAACCTTTTTAGATGAAGTCCCACTAATCAGTTTGGAGACATATTGTCTCCAGGACTTCCCTTTACTGTTAATAATGGTAAGACGTGCTTTTGCCCTTGAAATAAAGAAATGTGAAAAACTATTGGAGACGGTACTTATTTGGAAGAGAATGTAGCATGATAAAGTATTTCTTCCTTCTGATTGGTAGATGGATACAGTGTGCATTACATATATTACATAAAGTTATCACGGAGTATAAAGTAATTTAGATGCCATGTTTTACAGGTTTTATTTATAAACCCAGCATCACATCCATTAGGACAGGACCCATCCATAAAGTTACATACAGCCAGGTCTTTACAGTGTCCACATTCCTCTGTGCAGTTGTAACCGTACCATCCTTGTTCACATTCTGCGATACATTCAGGAAATTTGCACATGACATTTGCCTTAAGTAAATTTCTTCAGATTATCATTTATAAATATTCTGACAATGTGTTGCAGTACAGTCCATCAAATGTACAGTCACTGGTAGAAAAATGAATGGTAAAAGTAGATCTAGAAGTAAAGTTGCCAAATTTAATTCTAGTTTTAAGATTTTTTTATTATTCATTTATTTTGCAAACAAGTTGAAGTTTGACAGACTGTGCTGTCATACACTGTCAGGTTGACGATAAATCCATACTGTTAATAATATGTATTAAAATTGTCCGCATTTTGAACCCCGAAATGTTTACTTTTAGATAATTGTGGTCCTACTAGTAATAGTTACTAGATGGTATGTGTCGGCCATAAAATGAAGGAAATATTTTATCTGGACAAAGATCGTATCAAAATAAATAACATTGACTTCAAGAACTATGCCAACCTATTAAGATTCATTTGTATATTTATTGAGAAACTGGATCTTCAATCTCTCGCATGCTCCCAAGAAATCGATCGGCCTATCACAGATATGTAGCCGATAGCGTACAGTGCTTGAAACGGGGGGGGGGGGGGGTTGCCAGTTCAAATCTCCACCTAGGCAAATTTCTTTCCGAAGATTGACGATAATCATCATGAAAGGATTCATTCCTCTCCCAATGATGAATATTGTTTCGATATTATGCCAAGTACTGGTGAAAGAAATTCCAGGAAATCAGTGATAGGTGCACTCGCTGCCGCAAAATATCTAAATGTTAAAAAGTGTTTTAACACCATGCAAACAAATCAAGAGACTGATTTGATATTGATATGCTATGTTTTTCCTGCTCAGCTGCATGTAGAATAGCGTAAAGCTACCGTCCCCAAAATTAACCTACCTGATTTGCACAGGGCCCCAGTGTAGCCAACAACACACCTGGCACAAGTACCACTGTCTTTATCACAAGGTTCCTTATTGAAGCAATTTCCACAGTTCTGGTTACATTCATGTCCATAGCTTCCATTTTTGCACTCTGAGAAAAACAAGTTATTTCGTTAAAATGATATCCATCGCCGAAAAAGACGTTTTTTGATGGAAAGATATAAGGGGTATTGTGTTATGCATGTACATGTGGCCTTTTTGTTATCGGTCTATCATGAAATTTTACATTAAGCTCTCTTTTTCCAAGACACTGCATTAGATAAATAATAATAATAATTATAAGTGTATTGGCGGACTATTATAAGTGTATTGGCGGACTATCATAAGGGACACATGTATGAAGTTTCATCAGTTCTCGTCAAGGATTGCACACGATATCGGTTAGGATGGACAGACGGACAAACGGACGGACAGCGCAAATACTATATCCCTCCGCCTTTGGCGGGGGATAAGAAATAATCAGTATAAGATCTAATAAAACACTTTAACCCTTTGCCGTACAATCACTAATTCTAACGACCTTGAATACCGGTGAAACCCAGCATATAAGTGAATATGTGAGCTGTGGCCGTGACATGACTGAAATAAAATTGCAGGCAGTGTTAAGCACCATTCAATCAATCATTCAATCTTACGACCTTGAGGGAGACTCTTTTAAACATGGTAGGAAAAGGAGAAAATGCTGGGTACCCTCTTAAATACAATCACATCATCTGAGCCACATTAACTTTGTCCTTTGCGGGTATTTTCAATGTGGACAAGTCCAAAACTTTGTTGTGTGGTAAAGAGTCACATTTGTAAAGTAGGTTTCATGGAATGAATTGTATTTCATCAAATAAGTACCAATATTGTAGCTTTCAAAATTGACAATTGTGACAAAGCTGCATATTTATCATCTTTAGATTCAAAATAAAATGAATATATCCAAGTTTCTTTAGTATTATTTTTTACCTGTGATGTACACACCTGTCAAGGAAGTGAATATACCTCATGTAAATTTTAACACAAATGTGCACACATGTAGGACTATGTTTTGAAAAATCACAATGTAGACTTCCCGAGATAGAATTATGTAATCAAAACAATCTAACACTGGCTGATTTTTAGGTAGAATTTCATTAAACTCATTGTCAAAAAATTTTCATTTAGCTCACCAAAGGCTCACTTAGTAACATTGTTTTAGACTTGTTTGATAAAGTTTTGTCTCAAATGCAAACTCACGTCAGATCCTATAAATAAGTAACTAATGTGCAACTCTTACAAGACCTTTTTCCACTGTCATAAGCTACATGTAGTTTGGTCAACCTAAATCATGACAAGGGTCAACCTTGTCCAATGAACTACAACATTATCATGATTCGTACATTTAAAAAATTCAGTCTGCTATAAATTATTTTTGTTGAAGAATATAGGCAAATGATTTCTGTCTACCTTCAGCACCACAGGCGAAAACAGATTTCTCATACAGCATAAATCCAAGATCAGACTGCATGGAATGTGCAGTCTGAAGCTGGATCATTACTATCTGCTCTTTTTAGTCATGTTGTTTTTGGGTTTTAAAAAGGCGGAGCATAAATAACGCACAATACACAATTGCGTAATGAAGAAAAAATGGGAACAAGAGGAACATTCTTTTATAACTTAATAGAACGGCTTCATCTTCAGAACTAAGCCTCAAACTGCTCGAAAAAACAGAAAAGTTCCAAACCAAAAGTAAAAAGCCAAGTATTGCGATTTCATCCCTTTTCTTTTCAATGGAAAATCTCACTCTATCAGGCAGTGTAAATCAAGATCAGACTACACATTATGTGCAGTCTGATCTTGATTTACGCTGTCCGCAATAGCGCATTGCATAGGGCTTGACAGTTTAAGGGTGAAAAAGCACTCTCGATTCGGAGTACATAATGATTCTCCAACATTTTAGTTGATTGTATTTTCAATCGCAGATAAAGATCGAGTTCACAGATATGGTGCTGAAAGAGTTAAGAATGTGACTGTTGGTAACTTGCCTCCGTATACTGAAAGTTCACATATCACAAAATAGTTGTTGGTATTTGGGCGTTCTAATGTAATGTAACGTGACTCCATCTGTTTAGGCAGTGTGAAAGTGAAACTGTAGAGTGTCTTGTTGACGCTCGTCAGCATGTCTGTGGAATCAATTTCTTCTTGAGGGGCTAAGAAAATCTTCATCTTCCCCAAGTGATCTGTAACAAACCAGAGTAGACCACATAATCAATGACTAAAGCTTCCTTTTCTTTTCACTTTCTCATCTAGAAATCAACAATCATATGGTTTTTGTTATGTAAATGTCTCTGTCTGTATGTTTGACTTTCCACAAAAGTGTCCTTGGGGAAAGACATATCAGAGCCCTAGATTGAATATGTGAGTTGCTGCCATTAAAAAACTACAATTGTACTGAAAGTGGTGTGGTGTGGTGTGGTGTGGTCAGTCGGTCTGTCATTCATTCAGTATGTCAGTTGGTCGGTCGGTTGGTCGCTCAGTCAGTCAGTCTGCCAGTCAGTTAGCCAGCCAGTCATCAAGCCGGCTAGCCAGCCCAACCCGACCCGGCCCAGCCCAGCCAGCCGGTCGGTCGGTCGTTCTGTCATTCGGTCAGCCTTTCCATCTATTCCTGATATCCATATCATTCTGATTCAAAGCCATTTTAGGTATGATAGGACAAAACACTTGCACGTGCAAAACATGCCTTGCTAAATTTCTCAGCTCATCTATCCTATCTGTCAATCAATTTGACCCAAGGTTTGGCTGTTAAATTCTTTCTAACAGGAATTTTGATAATACAAATCAGTCAAGAAATAAATGTTGTAAAAGGAATTCTTCATATCAGTACTTTTAGATATATGCAAGAAAAATAGCAAGTGCTCTTCATGTATGTTCGACTTTCGATTGCCTCTCTCTCCAAAAAGATCTCATATTCAAACTGGGATGCACCAGTATGAGTGTCTTTTTGACCGCAAGGTTGCTGTAAAGAACTTGGCATCTGATCTTATCTCGTATATCTACACTGTCAAATGTGGAGGCCTTAGAAAACATTGTGATAAAAGGAGAAAATGCTGGTAACTGGTATTTTCTCGTTTTCCACATTGTTTTACTCTCTATCAAAAGCAAATTCCAACATTTGCGCCACATTTTATTTGTTGTCTGCCAAATTAATATTCTGAAATGGTGAAAGTCTAAAACTTTGTCATCTTGTAAAGAATGCAATGTAAATGTTTGGACTTAATAGCCTTAACCTAAGTTTTCATTGCCATAAATGTACTAATATATACTTGATAATTGTTAGTTGTCACTATAACAGACAATAGGGCATTAAATTAGCCCTAAAGCACTCACCTGAGTAAAGTCATCTAAGATTGATAAATTTGAAGACATCTTGGTTGTGATGATGTAAAATATATGAGTCTTAGTGACCTACTTTTGACTCGATATGACCAAATTTCGAGATAATGTCTGAGATATCATCAAGACAAACAATTCTGACCACATTTCATAAGCATCAGACTAAAAGTATGATAACTAAAGTGCACAAAAAGTGTTTGCAAGATTTGTCCTAGGGACTTACTGTTCAACCAAACATTACCCAATTTCAAACTTGTTCGGGATATTATCAAGACAATTTTCTAACTAAGTCACAGGAGTTTTGGACTAAAAATGTGGACTTTAGAGTGTAGACAATGTAGTTCTTGATGCCTGGACGACAGACGCAGCTTGATCACAAAAACTCACCTTGAGCACTTCGTATGTAGGTCCTAGAAAAAGATTCACTCACTCTTTGCTCTTTGAAATTGATGATCATTGTTATAACTGACTATAGTTTGAGCCACATGCATTTAAATGTCCTAGATAAAAATCTCACCTACTCCTGGGAATCCCTTGATATCATTATATACATAATAAGAAATAGAGCTACATGTACATACGGCGGTGCTGCTGTTCGCCAGCCCTTCCTTCTACATCTATTCTTGTGATGAGATACTCTCTCCTTAGATCTAATTCATACCAAGGACTGATCTCCCATTTAGTAGCTGCACAACATTTACAGTCGTCTGGAGTATTGGCATGGTTTCCATCTACCGCATGTCGCACGTCCCAGTTTTGATTCTCTTTTATGAAAATGCTGCTTGAATTGATATGTTTGTTCAGGGACAAAAGTTTTTCACCTGAAATGTACCGTTACACATCGTATACTTGACTTTTAACTCTTTCAGAGGAAAATATATAAACTTGACTTCTTTCGACGTCTGAAAATAAAACTGACTGAAACTTAAAAAGATTTTTGCTTTATAGGCTTATCTGTAGAAAAGACGGTATGGATCAAACACCAGGCTGCATATTCTGTGTATTCTAATCTTGATCTATGCTATCTGTAAAATCCCGGTTTTCGACTATGGGGCTGAAAGGGTATGATAAATGTATATGCACATACAGAAAATAAAACAATTATAATTTTTTTATCAATATCATTCTCTCTCTGTCAAATTACAACAATCAGACAGCATTCTCTATACGTATTGACCAATAAAACAAGGGTTTTACATTTAAGCTAAAGTGATATTATTGCTTTATACTACTGTGCATAACTAAAGTAGTTACATCATGTAGCTGTGGCTATAATTTGGTTTCAAAAAACAATATCATTTCAGTTTACTTTCAAAACCATTGCTTGTTTTCATTCACATGTTTATAATTCAGTATTAGTTTTCATGAACATTTGCGAGTTCTGATTGACTGAAATTTTTTTTTCATAGCTCTATGAAAAAAAAAAAAAAAAAAAATAAGCAGTGCCGGAACTACTTTTGCAGTCAAACTAATGTAAACAAACATGTATACGAGATTCCATAATGTTTTTCTGTCTGATTTTATATCCAGTCCGAATTTCAAATTGCTAGCTAAATTTCTTTTCTCTGAACATTGAAAAAAATATCCAACAGTAAATTCAAAGAGAGAGCTTAAACTCAATGTCACTTTGCTGGGTCCTAACAAACTTATTTTCAACTAATTCTAGCGTATTGAACTTCTAATAATAAATCTACTAAATCTGCCCATGTTCAATACTATAATGAAGTCATGAATTTACGTCATTATTACGTCAAAAACAAGCAGATTTACCGCGCTATGAATTATCAGCGTAATGGACTTTAAATAAATACGCAATGTTGGATTTACAAAAAAAAAAAAATAATAATAACAATAATAAAATAAATAGATAAAACAGTTAGAGTAAAATTTAAGTGCATATTTGTTGTCTGTGATATTGAATTATAAGGAATGAAGAGAATTTTTTTTTTTTTTTTTTTTTTTTTTTTTTTCATGGAGGTATAAAAAAAAAAAAAAAAAAAAATCTAATCACACTTTTAGTGTGATTATTATTATTCTTTTTTTTTATACCTCCATGAAAACAAAAAAAGTTCCCTTCATTCCTTAAATAGAATGCTACCAAATTTTTGTATAGAAATAAATCCCTGTTGATTGTATGTTACAACTAATTAGTTGCACCTATAGAAGAATATTTTTGTCTTGTTCACTACTAGTACTAACCCGAGGTAAGCAAGAGCACAACATGTAGGTGCATAATTGTGTAAAAAGTACTTTGATGGTTACTTGCCCCTTTTGCATGAGTTACCCTTTAGATAATTAACAAGTTGTCCAAGTTTGAAGTAAATGTTTTCAGTAATAAGAGAGATATAACAAAATGTCAAAGTTTTCGTATGACAAAGACGACGCAAAGGTTCAGACAATAACTCGTCGTTTTTCTTCGAATAAGCCCAACTAAAACTGAAACGGCTCATGACGAGCAATTTTGTTTTTTGCCTCATACATTTTTACATGTTTTATACATTAAACCTTAATATACATATGTCATGTACATGTGACATAAAGACTGGACAAGTAAATATGTAGAACAGTATTTATCAAATTATCCATGCATGAATAGAAGTAAATTCTATGATTTTAAATCTATCAGTAAGTCAATCTGGCTGAGTATATGAGATCTCACGAGACACATTAAGAATCTCGAATTTTGCAACCCATCACTTTTTTTTACACTCTACTTTACAGCCAGTCCCTGTGGAGGAATCCATTGTTTAACCCAATGCTAAGCTAAGCGAAACTCAAGGACCTGTTACGGACAGCGTAGACCAAAATCGGACTGCACAGAAAATGCAGTCTAACCTTGAATCAACACTGTCCGTTAAGAAGATATTTCTTCCCAAAAATAAACTTAGCAAAATTTGGGTTCTTACTACCGGCTTGAAAGTTTCATTTCAATTATTCAGCAGGATTAAGCGTTTTTAAGCGCATTCATGCCTAAGTGTTTGCGATATACCTTAAGTACACATCTTTACAAGTAACTGACAGATGTAGGATCTGGAATGAGTTTGTGTTTTAGATAAAATTTTATTAAACGAGTCTACAGAAAATGTTACCAAGCAAGTCTTTGGCAAGCTTAATAAAATTTTTTGTGCACGACATTAAATAGAATTTTATCTCAAAAGCCAGTGAATGTCAGATGCTTTTTATCACATGACTGTTTCTCAAGAATTGTACTTCATGACGTGTTAAATCATAGGCCTACATGTGCATGTATATTGAAGTTTACATAAAGCCAATTTGTTTCTTTGACAGATTTGTACATCAAAGACAAAAAACAAAAAAAGAAATTCACAGATACTTGCATATTACAGTTTTGTTTTACATGTACATCTCATGAGACTAAAATTTGCAGCTTTGTCACGATCATCAGTTTTGACAGTCAATTTCACAAAGGAATCTTGAGCGGGACTATTTTAGAACTGACCCCATATATAGTAGCAGTGCTTTGACCAAATACGGCAGTATTTTCTTATCTCACATGTGTGTAAGGCAAGAAAGTTTATAATGGCTGTCTCGTACTGATGCCAAGGGGATTATGTGATAAAATTCGCCTCCTCATGGTGCCGTTTACATTTACTTATCCTGGACTGACTTTTGACAAGTCTATACATGTATCAAAGGTGGGGGGGGGGACGGACGAGTACTCCACCTAGTGTAATGTCACTTAATGACTTCCCATCTCCAACCCAAAATAAATCAAAGTGCTGTCAACACTGTAATCGGTCGACACTGAATAACTACAATGGTTTGAAATCACAAATCAAATGGCAGTTGTCTGAACTATGTATGGGATAGAAGGTGTCTTCCCATTTGTCCCACATTTTGAAAAACCAATAAGGCATTTACCTGTAAGAGTTAGGGATGATATGAGGGTAAGTGCGATTATAGTCTGTATCAGATCAACTTGGTAGGCAAGAGTTTTGCACAGTTTGGAACAAAACAAATTAAGTGCCATTGTGAATATAGATTTTATTAACAACTCCGTAGAAAAATGAGCTTTGTATCCTGTAATAGCTATAGACATTAAACAAAATTTACAACATTTGTGTTTTATAAATAAGTAAAGAAATAAAATTGTAAATTGGATTCTGTCATTTGCCTTTAACTACTAGTATTGATACAGACTATAGTTGTAAATTAGCCCCAGGCAAGGATTATCTGTACCCTTACCTGTACAAATTCCTATTTGTCCCACATTTATATTTTGGTCTAAAAATCAAAATGTGGGACAAATGGGATTAAACCGGATAGAAATCCTATACCTTGTAACAGAGCCACGTAGGAACCCCCTTTTTTAACTGTCCTTTACGAATTAGTAGTTTAATGGAATGCTACAGATATATGAACGTTAAAAATATCTGACAATTCTGATCAGTAGTACCCATCATCAACCCTTAGATATCACTCATCCTGAAAAACAGTACCTATCAACCTTTTAAATAAGTTAAACAATATACAAATATTCTTTTCTGTAACTTTTGCAACTTTGATAACTGTACGGTAATATATTGTCAGATATTATCAGTAATATCCATACTTTAAAATGATATGATTAAGTCGTATAAAATATGCCTGTATTATAACACAAATTGTTTACTTTTTGCTGCAAGTAGGCCTTTTACTTTTTTTCTATTTTTAAGAAGCCATCGTGTTCATCTGGACAAATTGTCCTACCTAATTTTTTTGACTGGCTAAATTGATCTGGGCAAAATCGTTCTGTCCAAAACATTGGCTGGCCAATTTTTTCCAAATTTGTTTCAAAAGAATGTAATATCTTCCCAACCCTCATCCCTTTTCCAAATGATGTAATTTTAGACTTGTCCAAATCGAAAGCATTTGCACATACGAATGAAATTCCATTGTCTTCAAAAGCGACTTTACTAGTCCTCAGACAACACAGGACATTGTATTTGAGTCATTCTAATGAGCAAGAGCATCACTACAGTGAACCTTGGGCTCTTAATCTGAAATATGGAGGATGAGAATCAACTAATATGGAGTAGCTAATGAGACAAACATCTAACTGAGTTTTACACTTAAAGCACTGAACTAATGAAATAGATATGTGAAACTTGGAAAAGCAGCCTAACTATTACAGGACCACTGCTGTTTTGATTAGAATATCTCAGAAAACTGGCCTAACAAACCCAAGATCTGATTGCATGTTCTACGCTGTTTGGTCTGAATCTGCGCTCTCCGAAAAAGCCTTTTTACCTGGTCAGTTGATTCAGACATGGAGAATATGAAGTTAAGTGAGCTAATTTGTTTTGCAATTTCACTTTTTTCCTCTATGAAAATGCTCTATTCAACTCTACCCGTGAAATTACAAAATGTTGAAATTCTTTCAAATGATGAAAAAACGCTGTGAGGAAAAAGAGAACATGCTGAATACATGCAGTTTTTCTCACTACACTTTAAAGCCCCACAGGATTGTTTAGTCAACATTTGACAGACTGATTTCAGTCTTTAGAATATCATCAAGAAGAAACATGGATGGAAGGAGAGGAAGAGGGGCTATGAAAACGATTTAATCCTTAACCTGCTAAATGAATGAAATTAAATTTTCAAGCTACAGTAAAACCAAAAGTTTTTACTATTTCGCAGGTATTTGTGGGGAAAAAAATATCTCCTCATCGGACAGTGTAGATCCAAAATCAGACTGCATGTAATGTGCAGTCTGGTCTTGATCTATACTGTCCGCAAAAGGTCATAAAGTCGCGCTTAGCAGTCCAAGGGTTAATACATCCAAAGCTGAAGGATGCCTAGTCAGATCTATGCTGGTCAGTATTGTGAATGGACAGTCTGGTTACTAAGGTTGCAAGCATGAGATAACCAGTTCATTCTGAAAATGTTTACGTAATGACCTCTCCGCTAGGGTCATATACCTTACACAACTCTACATGCTTTGTTCCTCACAGCTTCACCTCGCTAACAATAAACGACCAACAGCCGAATACTATTTTAAACTTACAGCTGTTTCCAGTTGCATATACACCAGTTTGCTCTAAGGCAAAACAATCTAAATGTTCAAATTATCTTAAAGCAATGTTTCCGTAAAAACTCCGTTCCATTGCAATTTTTATCCCTGCTCAAGGCCAATTGACCCATAATCTTTTCAACACCCACTATATATACGAACAGCACTCGTCAAAACTCGGCCGATCTCATAACAATGTATAACCAGCTGATCAACGGATCACTCGAAGTTTGCCGAATAATATGGACAGCAGACGACTAGAAGATGTGCTTACATTATCTGATACTCCTTGTTTCATTCATAAGTTGTTATCAGGGTTAAAAGTTCAATGTTATAAGGTCACAACAGCTAGTATTAGTGTTATAAGACTGTAAGAAAAAGCTGTCACGAGTTGCAGTTAGATCAGTTTGCCCTCAGCAAACGGGTTTCCGAAATTTGTGGTCTCTCTAATCGTCCGGCTCACGCCGACCGATTGAAAAATAACAAAGGGCAAATACTCAAAATGTGCAAGAGACAGATTTATGGATCTTGTCATCCTCGGAACCCAGGTTTGAAGCATTGCGTTACTCTCCATGCATCACCTCTGGGAAAATTGACAGGCAAATCGTCGTTTCTTATGAATATTCATATGGTCGGGAAGTACCCTAATAGCCAATCGAAAGATCGATAACATAATGATACTCTCTTTTAGAGAGGATAATTTCATTTCTTCCGTTACTAAAAATAACCCTGGAAAAAACCCGAGGTTGTCAACAAATATGGCGGCCGTCGGTGTGCTTGTCTCCTGTGAGATATGGCATTCTGCAATACAGGGACGACACTATCGATCTTTGTGTACGATTTTAACTGACAATCTTTCAGTGTTATGCCGAAAATCTCTTTTAAACGCTTCTCGATTGTGGTGTTGATGGGTGCCGCCATATTCAAAGTATCTCTAAGCTTGATTTGCAACGAATGATGTGATTGGATATCGACAAGTAAAAATAGAAATGACGGCGTATTTGTGATAAAAATGGTTTAAATTTTCTTAAAGAAAAACAGATCACTAATCAAGATGCTTCATGAATAATTCATGAGAACGAGGAAACGCCAGCGAAATAACCCAGGGTCGATTACAAAATGAATCGAAACCCGGTCACCGAGGATGGGATCTTGTGTGCTGCACTAGTACTCAATGTGATCTATCTGTATTTGCAGTCAAGAGCTTGTTTTCTTTGGGAAATATGCTCTGTACAAAAAGTACCTAACGGCAAAAACACAGACTAACATATCTTGTGCACTGCACTTGTCCTCCATAGGATCTATCGGCAAATGAAATTAATAGTCAATAGCCTTTATATTTTGGAAGTTATGTTACGGAAAAAAATCTAATTTGTAAAGTAACCAAGGGCAATAACCAAAAATAGTGAAGACTGAGTGAAGGTTCGTGTAATCGGCACATGTCCTCAATGAGATCTATCTGCAAATGAAGTTTAAACTCAAAAGCTGTAATATTTTAAAAGTTATGCGACAAACAAAAATCCAATTTCTGAGTAACAAATGGCAATAACTCCAAAAATACAGAGGACAGAGTTATAAATCTACTGCACTGCACTTGTCCTTAACGACGTATATTACAAATTTTTCTAACGGGCAGATTTTTTCTAAAACTTTGCACATACAAAGCTTATCATGTCTCTAGGAGATTACAGTGAAAAAAAGGATGTGGGTGCCCGTGCTCGTTTCGGAGAAATTTGCCATTAAAAAGGGTTTATACAATTCCAAAATTCAGCTTATATTGGATTTAAAGCGCCTTTCTTTAATAGTCAGTTAAACATGAAAAATTACAGGAAAAATATACAAATATACATTATTTTAATGAAAATTCATATATTTTTTTGCACAAAAATATATAAAAAGCCTGGTTTTGAGCATGATAAATGTACAAATATGCATATTATATATGGATCATTGAATTTAAAAGGGAGATAATGAGACAGAATTATTGGTTAATCTTTAATAAATACATACTTTCTAACGGACAAATTTTTCTTAAAATTTCCACACTTATAGTATTTATAATTCTAAACAATAAGAAAAAATAAAAATGGCACCTATCCGTGCTTATTTCGTCGGAAAACAAGGTTGAAGGTCACTATGGAAGTTATTATTTCAAGGAAAAAAATATGATAAAAGCTCAGCAGACTTAGTGGGAAAAGGAAAAAAAAAAAGCTCAAAAAGAGCGAATTCTCCTTTTCCAACAATAATTTTCAAAGTGGAAACAGCTATACTTTCTCAGCTTTAAATTTCTGCATTTGTTTCCTTGTTTGGTGTGTAACGCCGTGTCAGCAGCATTTTAATTATTTCACGGTTACAGTTCAGAGATCCATTTTTTTCTCTTCACCAACACTACCCGAAGAAAGTGCTACTTGTTTCAGTGCACCAATAGTATAAGTATTATGTGCAAGAAATACATAGGTGCACTTTTGATTTAATATCCACGACAAAAATACATGCGCAGTAGGATGCGCGCAACCATTTGTCATATACGTCGTTAATATGATCTATTTGTATATCAAGCTTGACGTCAATAGCTTTATACTTTAGAAGTTATGTTCTACACAAAAGTCTAATTTGTAAAAAAACAAATGGATATAACCTCACGAACAGTGAAGAAACAGTTATGGTTACTGCACACTGAACATGTACTCAATGTTATCTATCTGTAAATGAAATTTGAAGGCAACAGCTTTCATATTTCTGAACTTATCCATCGGACAAAAATCCTATTCTCAAAATATTAAATGGCAATGACTCAAAAAATTATCATGGCAGAGTTATAGATCTTGTGCAACGCACTTTTTCCTCAATGTGAACTATCTGCATATGAAGTTTGAAGTTGATGGCTTTTATACTTTGGAAGTTACGCTCTATACAAGACTTCAGCAGACGGAAGGACAGATAGACGGACGGACAAGGTGACTCCAGTATACGCCCACAAACTTTCATTTGTGGGAGTATATGATTAATCATTTACTGACCTGGAAAACACAACAGCTGGCAAACCAACATTATAGTAGATAGACAAATGTAAGAAAAATATTTCAACCCTTATCCTGCTAAATAACTAAAAAGAAACATTCAAGCCGATAGTAAAAAACCCAAATATTGCTTTTTTAAGCCATATTTCGGAGAAAGATATCTTCTTATCGGACAGTGTAGATCCAAGATCAGACTGCACGTTCTGTGCAGTCTGATCTTGATTTACACTGTCCGCAAAAGGTCAGTGAGTCGCGCTTAGCAGCCAAAGGGTTAATAGTATTTTCTTAATTGGCTGAGTAGCCTTTTGATATATTTCATGATTTGGTACCAGCTTATAACAGAAGTTTGTAGCAAGGATGCGATATATTCAAATAAGCAAGATGTCGTCATGGTTGAACTAGTACTAAAATCAGACCAAGTATCCAATTACAAAGAACTACAGCTGGCCATCTAAATTAATATTGGTATGTCGGATAAGACTTAAAATCAGTGTCCTGTACGACGGTGTTATATGCTGTCCTGTATTTTGCACCACTAGTATCCTACATACTTAACAGACTTTCGGGGCCAGACATATGGGGATCCGGTGGGGACGATAAAAAGAGGATCAATTCAATCGCAAAGCAACAAGGAAGTTAAATGAATGCTGAATTTGCACTTTTGGAAGGCAAGCAACAATCTGGTTTTTTGAAGTGTGCAGAAAAAAGCAAATTTCAAAATATCAATATTGATCAGTGTCTCAAAAGTATTATTCAATTTCAGCAAAGAAATCTTAAAGGCCCCCCTTTAACAAATTTATAATAGTGAAGTCTCTCTGACTAATTGTTTTCCACAAAGTGATCATTGGCACATTTTAGTATTAATAGAGAGTATCAAACTATTCAAGAGCGAAAACTAAACCATGACTGACAAAACTTGACATTATAGAAGAATTTCTGAAACTTGTGTTGTTTATAAAATAAAAGTACAATCCCTTTTTACCCCTAACCTACGACATAAAACAACCCTCTATCACACAATCACAATGGTAGACAGCATTTTCTCCTTTTCACACAATGTTTTCTACATATTTAATTTGTCGTCTGCAAATGCTTTCAAGTTGGACTTGTCTAAAAGTTGTTGTCTGGTTAGGAGATAAATACAATTCATTTCGTCCCCTAACCTGCTGTCTACATTAACTGAATATTTAATCCAAGAAACTAATACTAAAGTACATGTCTATACTGTATACAATGATATCATAATACCCTTTATCAGATGACAAAATTTTAGACTTTTCCAAATTGAAATTATTGGCAGAAGACAAATCAAATGTGGCTGGAATATTAAGGTTAAGCTATGAAAGAGTAGAAAACATTGTGGGAAAAGGAAAAAGATGCTGGTTACATTTATGTTTTCAAAAGCTTTCTATCTCAGGGTCATTAAATCTCAGGATTGTGTGGTAAAGGGTTAAAACCCTTTATGACACAATCCTGAGTTTTAATGACCCTGAGAAAGATTGGTTGATTGAATTGGTTGTATGCCGTTAAACAGTGTTTTCAACATCATTTCAGTGATACCGTGGTAGTTATTGCATCTATCCATGTTTTCATGAAGTTTCTTTTACAAGTACTTTGCACAATTTATTCCTCCCAAGACAGTGGCTGCTTTCCCACATAATCATTGCCAAAACAATTTTCAGTGTTGAGAGAGGAATGAATCCTGTTGCACTGACTATCGTCATTCCTGGTCTCGAGTCCTGTTAGGTACGAACTGTGCTATTGGGACTTGGCAAACCTAAGAAGGAAACCAATTGAAATCACTTTCGGGAATGGAGATAATGCTGGTCACCTGCATTTCCCCCTTTTTCCACATTTTTTTTTTCCAATCTTGTTAGGCAATTACCATCATATGGGCTACAGTGTCTGAAATTTTGTCAGCTGGTAAGGATATAGCTCTTTACCAAACAACTTTTCAGGCAAGCCTAAATTTAAAGCATTTGCAGATGACAAAATAAATGTGACTCTAAAATTGAAATTTGTCCATTTGAAGGGTGATAAACGCTTTGGAAAAAGGAGAAAATGCTGGTTACCAGAATTTCTTCTTTTTCCGATAATGTGTTCGAAAGTCCCTTCTCTAGGGTTGTTAACACTCCAGGTAAAGTGTCGATTGGAATGAAGTAAATGAAAAGATAAAATAAAGTATAAGTCAGAGTAAACATTTTTTTTTCTCAACTGTTTGCTGGACAATGGCATGCCATTTTTTTTTTTGATATTCTAAAATAGAGGTGGTGTATTTAGTATGAAGATTACTCTGTGTGGGAAAGAGTGATTGCTCGGTGAGCAATTTCTTCTTCTCATACACTGATTTGATGAACTTTGTAAATTTAGATCTACACTCGTTAATATAAGAACATAGGAAAAAAATCGAAACTTGGTATGTTGCAAAATAAGTTTTTAAGATATTGGTAAAGGGAGTTTCAGATTTGTATGAATTGTATTATAGGCCGGTGGCCTGGTATGACGCAAAAAAAATTATTGTATTGCATTAGCGATCAATTCAGAGTGAATTTTTACTGCTTCAAGACGTGACTCACATATAACTTCCTTGCAAAAGATCAGCAAAATCAAATTCCTCAATGTCGATTTCATCGCTGTAAATTAGGCCAATGTGTTCTGAAAATAGATAAGATAATTACAGTTAGTACATGTAATCCTACGATTATGGATTTGGCAAGTAACCCTGCACAACACAATTCTAAGTTTTAACGACCAAATGGAAGAAAAACTTTTGAAACACTGTAGGTAAAGGAGAAAAAAAATCTGGTCACCACCATTTTCCCCTTTTCGCACAATGTTTTCTATCCTTTCAGGGACAAATTTGCACTTTTGCGGCGCTTCGAGCCCTCGGCGATCCCGCTTCGTGAATTTTAAGCAAGGTCAAAACAAGCGCCGTTAAGTGGCGATCATGAAGCTTTCGTTACGTTTCTACTACGATCAAAGCTTTCTACTGCGCTGTAGCCGTTCCTGCTACGCTTCGCGGCGTTTTTACTGGAATTTTGAAGCGTAGTGGAATCTCCGTTCAGTGGAATGGAGGTTTAAAGTGGCGATCATAAAGCTTCCGATCATACGCTTCTACTACGATCAAGGCGTTTCTACTGCGCCGTTGTCGTCCTACGATTCACGGCGTTTTTACTGAAATTTCGAAGCGTAGCGGAATCGCTGCCTATTGGAATGGGGGTATAAAACGCGCAGAGAGAGAGAGAGAGAGAGAAAGAGAGAGAGAGTAAGCGAGCGAGCGAGAGACAGACAGAGAGAACCTTTTATTTAGGAGTAGAAAAGAAATAACGTGTATTAAACTTAATTACTAAATCACTGCACGAGCGCGCCAGAGAGAGACACGCAGACAGAGAGAGAGAGAGAGAGAGAGAGAGAGAGAGCTATACCAAGGCCCAATAGTTTGTCAAGATTCTCAATTGGCTGACTTGATTGAAAAATAAATGGCTTAAAAGAAACTGAAGAAAAAAAAAAAAAAAAAAAGAATAATAGGTTTAGATTTAATTCAACAACATGGAATCATCAAACAAATTAAAATCAATATCAATAGGGATGCTAAATTTATAATCATTTGAGTCAGGTTCTGTGAAAAGGTGGTTTCATGCATATGGAAAAAGTTCCAAACCATGTCAGCCTGCGCAGGCTGTAATAAATTGAAACATTTAGCTTCAGAAATTTTTTTCTGTTTGCCAAAGGAGAGTCCTAACCCATGATATAGCCGGTATCTTTACAATTATTTCATGCTTTCCGGTAGGTTATCGAGAAATATCGGTGAAATATTTTTTGATATTTCATGGTTACGACCGGTGAAAATACTGATTTTTATACTCTAACTCTTCAGTTGAAGGCGGAAACAGTTGTTTCCGTGCACTAGTTACCTAGGTAAAATGCGCGTGCCTCACAACCAGATGGAAATATGACGTAATTTACCTTACATTTCTCGTGCTTGACGTAATAGTGTAATGCATTGCTATGAGGAGGGCGTACGCCACGAGGAATAACCGAAAAGAACTGTACTGGATTTTGATTAAGTTCCCCTCAGAAAGGGTTAAAAGCATGAAATAAATGAAATATTTGGTTTTTTCGGTGAAAGATCGAAATTTATTTCATCTCGTGAACATCATCGGTAATATGAATATAGGCAAAGCCTAACGGCGAGCAGCGCTGCAAGTGTTTGCTACTTTGATAGAAGTAAATCTCCTAATCAAATGCCTACAAATTATATAGGGGGTAAATCTAGATCTATCTCAGATTTTTATAATCTCCCTAAAGTTAAAAAATAATCCATCTCATAATTAAGCATAGCAACTGCAGGTAAACCCCCCGAAAAAAAGAAAGACAAATGAAGAGAACATTGAGAATCCCCTCCCCCTAAACCCCCCAAAAAAGTACCAGCCCTGGGGTGTTTTCCTGTCTTTCTCACACCGGTACTGACACAATTTTCTTTCAAGCTATTGACTACTTTTCTCAAATGCATCAGATGTGAGAGGCTAAAAGTTGCTGGAAAGAAAGTTTGCCTCAACTGGGTATCGAACCCACAACAACCTGGCCATGGGTCAGACACACAAACGATGACGAACCACCGAGCTACCTGGCCAGGCAGGTTTCATTTCAGAATTAGGCAAAGGTATTAAGGAATGTGCATTGATCAATAATGCTCATCCATTGTATGGGATCGTATTCAAATTGGTATGGTGATGTCGTTTTTGACAGCATAACAGTAAACAGAGTAACGTATTGCAAATCACATCTATTATTTCAACACAAAATTTGCACCTATTTCTTGTAATTAACCATATGGTGACATATTTCTTCCACTAGATACAAGATAACTGATGCAATAGTTTGAGAGAACTAGTGCGATAAAACAAACTTTCCTGGAAATGTTACCTAAATAATAAAAACTCTCACGGTAAAAATAGCTGATAATTCTCACTGTTATCAATTCTTTTTTTACGTTCATGCCTACAACTGACATTTATGGTATTCATAACTTGATACGGTTTCAGAATATCTTCGTTTCCAACCTTATGAATTCTCCTTTTCCCTGAATAGTTTTAAAGTTGTTTGTAAGAGGCATTTCGAGTCGTCTTTGTGTTTAACAGACTTCAGTTCATTAAGTGTGTAGTCAGTATTTAACAATTCAGTTACAATTGTAATTAATTCGAATTATAACTTACTGCCATCTTGTGAAGTCAAAAACTACCGAGTTCATACAAATGGTGAATAAAGTATTTATAGATGTCAAGAAACAGGTAGAATTATCACAATAATTTTACCTCTAATGTCACCATTTGCACGAATGAGAAATTTTGCGTTAAACTATTATCTCATCAATGTAAAATTTTCTTGATACCAAAGTTTATCATTTTTTTTTTCAGAAAACTTTTCACCCTATAAGTAAAATTTCTAGGAAATGTATGATCAACCTCCAACGAGTTTTGAGTTGTCTTGGGTGGCTAAGTGCTTAAGTAGTTGATTTAGTAATCTTAAGGTCCTGGGTTTGATCCTCAGCCAAGATAATGTTTTACTTGTATTGGGGTTTCTATGGATAAGGCAAGCCACATCCCAAACATGGACTGCTTGTAAAACCAAGGAAAATATATGAAGTGAGGTGTCAGCTTGATACGACTGAAATGACTTTGAAAGGGGAGTACAACACCAATTGATCAATCCAAAAAAGTCCTAGTTTCAACAAGGATAAAGCCAAATGAGGCTGGTTAAATACCATGGTCCTAATCATTATCTGACATTGGCATTTAAACTGAATTCATATCCATGTAGTTATTGTTTGACAAAACAGTATTTGTATTTCTCAGTTAAAGTTATGAAAAACAAACGGTTTACATGCATGGATAAAGGGAGAAAGATCTAGGAAAGATTAGGAATTTTCAGAGATTTAGGTTTGTAGATCTAAATCTTTGCATTATTTGTTTGAATGGGAGTTTTATGCTGCTTTCCATTGCAATTCAGCTTACGTAATGTCATTAACATCTTTACTTAATAATGTTTCAACCAGTGCTAGCCTGTGACTATGGTGTGCCTTGCGCAAGGATACCCCTACATGAATGACAGGGCAATCAGGGTTTGAAACAGGATTTCAAGATAACAAACCCTTTGCCTTGACCTAGGAATAAATTACAGTCACCCACAAAAACAAATCTGCATAAAAGATATTCAGTGGCTCCCAAGTCTTTGCCCTTACTTTGCCATAAATTTACTCTTAGCAATCAGGTCATCAAACTGGTATGTTTTTTGATGACTATGCAGCTGATGGTTTTGCCTGAATGAAATAAGCTTAAATTTGTTGAAAGCAGATTAAAACAGGGGTGAAAAAAAAGCATAATACTAGATTTTGTTTCGGGAAGTCAAAAATAACTTTACAAAACTAGTAAGCAATATCATTCTGCAAAAAGAAGCCTATAGACCAAAATATCATTACAAAGGAAAATACAAAGGGGAATATCCTCTTTGTTTTTCCATTTCGATATTTAAACTTCTGACTTCGTGTGTAACATGGTAGTTCTAAATACTAGTACATCTCAGCATGCACGACATATACCATAAATTGGATGATTAGGAATGGCTCAGTCAATGAAGGCATTCTATACCATAAATTGGATGATTAGGAATGGCTCAGTCAATGAAGGCATCCTGTAGAAGCAATCATTTAATTGGTAATTAGTTTGAGCCCTGGTGCTGACAATCTTGGTGGTGTCTTTTTTTGTCACCCTGGCCACTGTTGTTTCAAGGTGATGTAAGTTATCAAACTTCTTGAACAAGAATATTTGCTTAAAATCTAGTTTGACACATCATTAACTGCTACAGTGTGAACACATTAAAAAAATGTTATGGTCTGATGAAAAGACAATTATCTTAAAGTAAAGGTAAAAATCTCTTAGAAATAACATCAGAGGAGTTCCCACAATGTAGACCCAACTTAAGGGAATAATATATACAACAACAGGTTGCACAAAAAATCATTTTCTATTCAAAGTGAAATCTAGATCTATACTGTAAAAAACATCAAAGTGAATGCTGACAGAGTTTGATCAGAATTAGATTTTACAACAATGATTATAATGGCATCTAGATCCAATTCAGAACAAAACAAAAAAGTATAAAAGAAACCAAATTCCCTCTGTTAAAAGAAAATGAAGAAAAATCACTGCTGCGAGTAGACCATTTTGTTTTAAACTGAAAAAAATTATAACTTTTTTAAGCAGTTGTAATCTAGATCTCGATGAGAATAGTTTTTTGTTACATTCTGTTCAGAATGAAAGACACGCACGTCAATCGCCACTATCTACCGTAGGCCTACATACATGTAGATTAACAAACTTAAGAGTTTGCTCGGACCGTGTTGACTTAGGGACGAGTTAGTACTGGCCGAGTTGTTTCGCTTTCTTTATTGAACAAGACTTTTTAAAGAATTGGGGAAAACGTCCGAATGAAATATGAACAAAGTTTTCAAAAGCAAGAGCGCGAAAAAACTTGAAAGCAAAGATCGATTGGCTCGCCCGAAATGGTTCAGCTGCTTTATTAATTCCCGTAATGTTTATTTCTGTATTCGGAATTTTCCGTATCTCAGACAGATACGGAAAAGTCCGAGATCCTTCGTATTTGACCAGATCTCGCGAGGGTCTCGTTTGTAGACTGGAACACTGTTTCAAATCACGAGATTGTCAAAGGTGTAAGGAATTATAGGACAGAAACGCTCCTAGTGCCAGCCTTTTACGTCACTTCCGCTCCACCACTGTTTCAGAGGCATAAGGTATGGACATTTTTGACACCAGCTGTGCCAATAAGCTCTCGCTTACGCGAGGCGTCGCTCCCCGACGCCTCTTGTGCGCAGCTCGCTAATATTTTCACTCGTGGCTGCGCCACTCGTGAAAATATTACCGATGATGTTCACGAGATGAAATAAATTTCGATCTTTCACCGTAAAAAACAAATATCCTCTATATCTTTATCAAAATCATGCAACGACTTGATTGGTGCAATGCATTACAAGGATGCATCAAATCCCCTTTTCCGAGAGTTCCCCTCATATTAATGGAGCATATTATAATTGGCCTGCAACACGCGAAAAGGGGCATTCTGACATTTGCGTAAAGTGTCGTCTCGGATCAGCCTGCGCAATCCGCGCAGGCTAATACGAAACGATACTTTCCGCTTTTATGTAATTTTCTGTTTTGCGGAAGTCTACTGGAGAACAAAATCTAATGTAGACGTAAAGTCCCGTCTCGGATTAGCCTGCGCGGACTGCGCAGACTGATCCGAGACGACACTTTACGCAAATGTCCGAATGCCCCTTTTCGCGTGATGCAAGCCATATGAAATTAACCATTTGAGATTAACGAATAAGCAAAACTGATGTAGCACATTACTTACCACCCACAAAGGAAGTCTGGGTGCCTTTAAAATTCTTTCTCAAATTCAACAAGATTTTAAATCTTAATTTTAACTTCCCTAATCAGGGTTAAGTGGTCGGATGTGGAAAATTCAAAATTATTTCTGAGGATTGATGAGTCAGTTTAATCAGATCCACACCTCTCCTACCGTTTATCATTATTTTCAATGACAGTTATGTATTAAGGTTAAAAAAGTGCGCCAAGTACTGGTTAAAGAAACTCCATGAGGGCATGGATAGGAGCACTGACCGCCTCTATGTAACTGAAATCATGTTAAAAATGGCTTAAAGCCGCCAAACAAACAATTCTTCTTCCCAGTTTACAGCAGTGGAAGGATGTTTGGTAAAGACGTGACCCTTCAACATACAATCTTGACAATGGCGCTTTTGAAAAAAATGTGGGAAAAGAAGAAAATGTTGGTAATGAGCATTTTCTCCTTTTCCCGCAATATTTTCTACGCCTTGGAAAGACCAACCCTATTACTTGAACAATTTTTGTTTTGTAATCTGTACATGCTTTCAATTTGGATATGTCCAATATTTGGTAGTTTGGTAATGAGTTAACTCTTTACCTCAAAATCCAGAGTTTCAATGACCATGTGGAAGAAGGTTTTTGAAATCATTGTGAAAAAAGGAGATGATGATGCTCAGCAGCATTTCTCTTTGTCCATCCTGTTTTCAACCTTTTCAAACACAAACTCCATCATTTGAGGGTCATTTGCTTAGTTGTCTGCAAATGCTTTCAAAATGGACAGGACTAAAATTTTGTCGTTTGTTTAAGGGTTAATCACGAGGAAAACTTTAGACTGGTCCAAATTAAAATCATTAGCAGACGACAAAATAAATATGACTCAAATATTGAAAACTGTTTAAAAGAAAAAAAGGTAAAAACCATTATGGGAAAATTAGAAAATCCTGAATACTAGTTTTTCTCCTTTTTTTTTCACAATGTTTTCAAAATCCTTTTTTTCAAAGTTTTGTTCAAACTTTTGATTTTGTGGCAAAGGGTTAAACCATGTACCCCTGTACCCCCCCCCCCCTGCCCCCAATAATACAGGGTCAAATTTTGTTGGGAAAAAAAAAGACACAAACACGTCTGTAGAAAACAAGTTTTTGGCAGCCCCTTAATTTTACATGCAACTTCTTTATTCCACCAATCTTTGATAGATTATTCAATATTTCATCTTTGAATTAGTTGTTATAATTTTGTAAACTCTTCACCAAACAACAAAATTTCAGACTTTTCCAAATTTAAAGCATTTGTAGACAACAAAATAAATGTGCCTCAAAAAGTGAAATTTGATTTTGGAAGGGTAGAAATCATTGTTGAAAAAGGAGAAAATGCTGGTTACCAGCATTTTCTCCTTTTCCCTCAATGTTTTCCAAAGGCTTCTTCCCCAAGGGCCGTTAAAACTTGAGATTGTGTGGTACTGGTTAAACTTCAAAAACACGCTTGTATGACAACGGGTTAAATACATACTGTAGTATACACGTTTTCCATGAAACATATCACACAGGATGCTATAAATAAAATAATTAGCTTTACAAATTGAGGAAGTTTGACTTCTATTAGATATTTTAGGTGTGATGCAGTTTTAACCATCAGTTACCAGAATTTTCTCCTTTTTCAATAATGTTTATGGAAGGTCTCTTTCATAGGATCGTTAAAACACAGGATTATTTTGTAAAGGGTTAACTATTTACGAAACGACAAAATTTGGCCTTGTCCAACTACAAGGAATTTACAGATCACTTATTACATATGGCTTGAATGCTGGGATTTTATCTTTGAAAAGAATAAAATGATTGTTGGAAATTAAAAAAAGAAAATGCTTGAAAAAAAAACATTTTCCTCTTTTCCAAAAATGTTTTCTAAAGGCCTGTTTCTCAGGATTGTTAAAACTCCGCATTTGTGTGTTAAACGTTTACCACACAACCTCGAATTTAAATAACCCTCAAACGGAATGCTTTAGGAAACATTGTGGGAAAATGAAAAAAAATGCTGGAAACCAGTACTTTTTCCTTTTCCAACAATAATTTCTACCACATTACAGAAGAATTCCAACAATTTAGCAACATTTATCTTTTCGTCTGCAGCTCTTTTCAATTTGGACCATTTTAAATTTCTGTCGTTCGATAAAGATTTAAAGGCTCGTTCATTAAAAGGGTTTACAAGTGGTGTTCAGAAATTGGTAGTGTTAAGCCTGTCCCAAACGACAAATCTTAGGCTCCTCTAAATTGAAAGCATCTGCAGACGACATTTTGAAATTAATACCAATGAGCTGAACTTCTCTGATTAGGCAGAAAACATTATGGGAAAAGGACAAAATACTGGTTACCAGTATTTTACCCCTTTCTACATTTTTTCCAAAAGCTTTCTTCCTCAGTGTAATTAAAACTTGGGATGGTGTGGTAAAAAGGGTTTAATGACGGGATGTCGTGGTAATGACTAACATGCACATGTATGTAAAGAGGAAGTAAATTCAAACCTTAAAACTGATTTCTGATAGCATATTTAGTGTGGGGGGAGGAGGAGGGTCGCTGGTTTGAATCCCCTACTTGGCCACTTTCTTCCGAGGATTGATGATAGTCATTGCGACAGAATTTATGCCTGTCTCACCAATGATCATTGTTTCGACAATGGTAATGTTGGAAAGAAGCCAGTGACTTAGGAAAAATATTGTGCAAAGTACATGGATAGGTGCACTGGCTGCCACAATATAACTAAGATAATGTTGAAAACAGCGTAAAAAATACAGTAAGTCAATCAATCAGACTTTCATATCCCAGCTAGCATAAGGTACTTCCAACAGCTATACAATAGCTCCACCAGAAACGCCAAATTTCTTGAAGTTATTGCCTGTAAAAAGCATATACATATTTTCCTTTTCTTCTAAAACTATTTTGTGTAAAAGTTTCCAATGCTGTAGGGTAGATAATAAAAGTTTCAAGCATTGTTGAAGAATGCACTGACAATTCATTATTCGTACATAACTGATAACTTACAGCAAATGTTTTATTCTTTTATAACGTGTCTCTACTTTTTGTCTGTTCCTTATGCTACAGAGATAAATATACTAGGCAGGGTGTTTCATAATAAATTATGTGGTACAGTTTCAGCTTTGTCACTTTTTCATTTGGACATGCAGCAAGATATTTAAAGGTGAATATGTAAAGTTTTAAGTAAAAAAATCTCAACATGCTATTTAAATGTACATGTAATAAAACTAAAGTAGTCACCCTTAGAAAATAGCACAGCACATACTTAACATGACATCCATTTTGACAAGTTTTAAATGTGTATTGCATGTTATGAAACCCTCTATATAAACCAAAAAGATTCTATTCATTCAGGCTGACATCATAAAGAACACGTGTATGAATTTCTATTAGTTTTCATCAAGGATTTTAGAAGATATCTGTCCCAAAAGATGGACAAACAGACGGTCATTGGTCCACGATGAAATTATACATTGAACCCCCTTTTTCCATGACATAAGATTTCAATAAATACAAACAGATGATGATTGTCTATGACTTGTGATAAACAATATAAATATGAAGTTTCATAACATTTTGTCCTGTAGTTAAAGAGATATTGGTCTATTATGTAAATATACATCAACCCCCTTTTTCCATGGCATGGCATTAAAAGTAAACAAGGGTATATAACTGTGATGTTGCATGGTCAATCTGGGTGAAACTTCTTGTACTGCATTTCCTAATGGTGGTTGATAGATATGACAAGTTCCATGTAAAAACTCTGAATAGTTTTCAAGATAAGACTGAAAACATAAAAAAATTCACTCGACCGCGTAACTCAAAATCGCTCCCAGTCGGCCATTTTGCATCATATAAAAGAAAAGTATATCGGCGGAATGGATTATTGTATACATGTATAAAGTTTCACGAAATTCCGTCCAACGGTATTGGAGATATTGTCCCGGACGGACACAAGGACGGACGGAAGGATGAACGGACAGATGGACGGACAGCGCTAAAACTATATCCCTCGGCCTACGGCGGGGGATAAAAGGATATGTAGGGAACTCTTAACTCTTTACCAAACAATCCCATGCTTTCACAACCCCAGGGACAAGGCATTTTGAAAACAATGTAGGAATAGGTGAAATTGCTGGTATCCAGTATTTGTCGGCCACAGATTCTTTGAATTTAGAAAAGTCTAAAATTTGTCGTTTGGGAAAGGGTTAAACCTTTGAAGCCCTGTATAAATGAAATAGACTTTCTCAAGCAAGAAAACACGTGTACACACACATACAGACAATAATTGATAACCTTAGTATATCATAACAAGGCTGTTCTTAATGTGGTTGTCTTTAATTGATAGGAAATATTGTAATCAGCATACCCTCCTTTTACCACTATGATTTCATGCCAATTTCAGAGTCCGTCATTTTACAGATTGATTTGTGAATTATTTATACATGTGACAGGTTGACTTATGATCGTATTTCTAGCTAAAAAAATGCATGAACTCAGACTCACCAGAAAATATTTTACAATCTGATCTGTAAAGTGTTGCACATGTGGTGTCTACCCATCTTCCTGTGGAATTAAATACCACACATCCTTCCGAAGGTGACTCCCTGAAACGCTGAATTTTCTGCTGAATTCAGCAACCTGCTGATCAGCTGAAATGCTTTGAAATCGGACACGTCTAATATCTTATTCTGTAGTAAAGAGGTAAAGTTTGTTAATGAGGGAATGATTTTTCCGAACTTCCTTCAGTTTCAGAGACAAGGACCGTCCTGAAGCGTCCTTGTTGATACAGTGCACTACTTGGTTATAACGGAGTCAAACGTTAGGCGCAAAATGTAAGGGACTCTTTGCAAACACTCTACCACGTAGGAACGAAAGCCCTTTACTTAAGACATTACTGCACCAACATAAACTACATATGGCTGCATGTGTTGATTCTTGTGTTGAAATGGAATAAAAGTGGAAGAGAAGTTGTCTGCCCAGGACAGGAACCATAAACTCTATTGTAACCGTGTAAATGCTCTACCAGTTGAGCTATAAGGACTTCTCTAGTACTGCTATTTCTTAAAGCTACTTTAACCGAGCCCCGGTAGCTCAGTTGGTAGCGCGCAGGACTTGAGAATAGGGATCTCTCGTTTTAATCTCCAGCTTGGCCAATTACTTTCTGAGGATTTATGATTATCGTTGCATTCCTCTCTTACCGCTTTTTTTTTTCGATGATGGTTATGTGAGAAAGCAGACAGTGGCTTGAAAAGAATATTGTGCAAAGCACTGGTAAAAGGAAGTCCGGGAAAGCATAGATAGGTGCACAGGCCGCCTCAGTATAACTGAATTAATGTTGAAAACGGTGTTAAAACTATATAATTAATCAATCAATTAAATCTAGTTTAGGAACAGACCACCTGTTCAATTTTCCTCTCAACATCTCTGTGAAAGAATTTATATTTTTATCTCATTTTTCCCAAAGCCCCATGTGTTTTACTGAAAACGAAACATTAAAAAGAGATTAGTATGGATATTTATTTAGAATGACACACAGCTGTCAAACAAACAATCACCACAATCGCACCAATAAATTGGAAAAAATAAGAAAAAAAATGAAGTACAAATATTGTAACTTGATAAAAAAAAATGCACAGGAAATATATAACAAAAGTAGATCATAATAAATGAGCCAAGCTCTGTGAAAAAGGGAGGAGGGGAGGCTTAATGCATCTGAAAAAAAGTGTAGACCCATGTCAGTCTGCAAAGTCTGCACAAGCTGACATGAGTCGCTGTTTCTTGCTATTGGTAGTTTTCCCCACGCCAAAGGACCATTTTACCTGCGTATGCAGACAGTTTGTAATTGTCTGATTAAAAGTATTTTGTGGATCACTATTGCTTGATATAATCCGTCACAGAGATGTAATATACCCCCTTTTCCCAGAACGTGGCTCTGATAATTATTAACATAGAAAATTACATCAAGATCCATATACCACCCTATTGGGCCTTCCCTTTTATTTATTTCATTGTCATTTGCAGCATCATTTACAATAACAGTTAACATGTGCAGTATATTTGTTTATAACCCGGCCCCTATCCTATACAGTCCAGAGTTTTAATGATAACAAAGAAAAATACTTTTGATAACATAAAGCCAGTATTTTCTCCTTTTCCTGGAATGTTTTCTATCCTTCAAAAATCAAATTTAAATTGTTGAATCGCGTTTGTTTTATTGTCTGCAAATGCTTTCAATTTGGATAAGTCTAAAATTTTGTCGTTTTGTGAAGAATTTTTAAAGTAACAATAAAGGCCAAATGTAAACAAAGCGGGTGTTCAAATGCATTTGAATTTATATCATACCATTCAAAAGGATGGAAATTATTGTGAAGATGCCAATCTGTCATTGTACGGTCATTCCAAGTGTTAGTCGCTGACAGAGAAATTAATTTCAAAACTAGGTAAAAATCTGCCAGGTAGCTGTGTCTTCTGTTTACTTTTTGCATGATTTTAAAATTCTTTTTTTTTGCCGGCGACTAACATATGGCCCGACCACCCGATAACAGACTGTCATGTCCACAATATTTTTTCCATACTTTTAAATGGTATGAATTAAATTTAAATACATTATGACATCTCTTTTGATATTTTGGCCATTACTGGGCCTTTTAAGATTTTTTTAACTCTTTTATTCAAATCTATTACAAGCAACTTTCACCTGTATTCAATATAGGTATCTTGTGTTAATGACTCTCAAGAGAGAAAAGTTTATCTTATTGTTATACAGTAGGTCTATAAGATATCTCTGAGGACACGCTAAATTCTGTAGCAGTCTATAAGAACACAGTTCGACTTCATGAAAATTTAATAAATTTGAAAGTTCTAGGACAACAGAAAATAATAATAATTAATAAAGAGATCATGTTAAAAACATGTATGTACAAGTACACTTACAACACTAGTTTCATGAGTAAAAGATTGCAACTAAAAACGGCTAATGTATCCAATATATG
Organism: Hippopus hippopus; assembly: GCA_946811185.2. Classification (NCBI taxonomy): domain Eukaryota; kingdom Metazoa; phylum Mollusca; class Bivalvia; order Cardiida; family Cardiidae; genus Hippopus; species Hippopus hippopus. The sequence continues at coordinate 58,012,046 of OX328100.1, forward strand.
GCTTGCAACATGCGGAAAGGGACATTGAGACATTTGCGTAAAGTGTCGTCCGGATCAGCCTGCGCAGTCCGCGCAGGCTAATCCGAGACGGCACTTTCCGTTTTTATGTAATTTTCTGTTTCGCGCAAGTCTACTGTAGCACAAAATCTAAAGTAGACGTTAAGTGCCGTCTCGGATTAGCCTGCGCAGACTGCGCAGGCTTATCCGAGACGACACTTAACGCAAATGTCCGAATACCCCTTTTCGCGTTTTGCAAGCCATATATGAGCCATGCTCTGGCTAAAGGAGTTTAATGCATCTGAGGCATCAGAAAAAGGATCAACACATGTCAGCCTGTGAAGTCCACGCAGGCTGGCAGTGCTTAAACTTTTTGCTATTTGCTTTTTGTAAATTTTACGGATTTCTAAAGACCAGTGTACCTCATGATTCAGTCGATTGATATCGTACTTTTATAGATCCATGTTTATGTGACAGCTTGGCTGTAATAATGCATCAAAAAGATGCATTTAAACCCTTATATCAAATGTCAAATCACGTCAGAACCCGTATCTCAAATGCAAACCTATGTCAGATCCTACATTTATTACACAACCTCCCCTTTCTTCGGAGTAATATAGCCATTATGAATTTTCTTTTATCACATAATACCTCCTTCTACAGTGTATTAAACACAAGACTTATTTGTAGCTCATCTGAGCACGAATTGCTTAAGGTGAACTTTTGAGATCGTGCTGTGTCCATCACCCGTCATTAGCTTTTAGTCTGGCACATTTTCAGTCCAATACCCGTGAAACTTTGTCAGAATGTTTGTATTGATAAAACCTCTGACAAAATTGAAAAAAAAAATGTCACGTCTGGTCAAAACTAAGTCACCGGATAAAATCTTAGAAAAACCTTGATTATCACTCCAGAGGCCACATCTTTGGTCCAATACTTAAATAATTGGTCAGAATGTTTCTCTTAATGACACGTCATGTTGGGTAAAAAATTATGTCACCGGGTCAATTTACAAAAAAAAAAAAAACCTTGTGCACGTTCTTAGGTCCTCGTATCAAATATTTGAAAACCTTGTGCATGCTCTAGAAGCCACATTTTTTTGTCAAACACTCATGAAAGTTTGTCAGTGTTTGTATAGATGGTACCTCTTTTTGGACACTTTTTAAAATGCTTCACGTCTGGTAAAAAACTAGGCCACCAGGTAACATAGTTGAAAAACGTACGCACTAGAGGCAACATTGTATGTCTAATACTCATGAAAGTTGGCAGAGTGTTTCTATTGATGATAAATAGGACGAGCTTGAAATGGATTATAATAGGTCAAAAACTAGTTCACAAGGTCAACTCTTTGTAAAAGCAGGTGTACACGCTAGAGGCAACATTTTGAGTCTAATACTTCCTGAAATTTTGTCAGAATACTTGTCTTCATAATATCTTGAACGTATGTGAAAATGGATCGTGTTTTATTAAAAAATAGGTAATCGAATCAAATGAAAATAAAGAGATAAAACAAATAAAACAATAAAAAAAAAATAAATAAAAAAAAATAAAAAAAATAAAAACCTTGAGTAAAACATAGAGTCCACACGTTGAGTAAAGTTTCGAAGTCCCTTGCCACCTGACCGTACAACGGATTTATTATACTGCAAAGTTTTACAACTCCAAATTCTATTCAGTAAAATTATCCCGTTTTATGGTCTCACAAATAGGTGTCACGAATTGTGTTCTCTTACGAAATCGAATGTCTCTTCTTAGTGCCCCAACACACTGAAAACTGACGTCACTGAAAGCTGAAGTCACTGAAACATTGGTAAAACATGAAGTTTGATACATTTTTAAGTCACTGCGATCGTATATACTTTACGATCCCTGCTGCGATAAACGTTTTTATCTAAACATGAATGAATTTAAGCTAATTCAGGGTAAGTAACTATTCATTTTATGATTTGTTGGCAAAAGTAAATAACCATTAGTTGCTTCAAACGACCATTAGTAATTTTTTTTAACGTTACAATATATGGCCCTTGACACTTCACTATTTGTTTATACGACAAATGGATGGCTAGTTTTAAATCCCTGTATTTGTTTTAGAATGATAACAACGATAATATCTTGAACCACATTCATTTAATTGCAAAACGAATCCATTTTTTCCGCTCTAATGACATCCATCAAGGGAAACCAGTAATTAAAGCGACTCGTATCGATCAACACCGCCACCCTGGTATTTGCGTTGAAGTACTAATGTATGATCCTTACACATGTTTGAGATAAGATCTTGAGATAAGATTTTGTAACGTCATATAGGAGCGTTATGTGACTTCATTGTTAAAACAATGTTTTATTGCCTGTCATTTCCAAAAACAACAACCAACACAAATTTCCCGGTCAATTTAACTGTGACACTGATAATTATAGTAAAGCTAGGGTTTGTAATATTTTTTTAAGTTTGAGATCCAGTAAATGTACGTCAGCTTTTTTGAAACTACTCAAGCTCCGAATGTACACTTACATGTAAATCAAACCGAAGTATCGGTCACATTCATGTTGGTTTCTCATAGAAATATATATCTAATGTTTTTTTTTAAATAAGTTTTGAGAAAGAGTTATGCAATAAAATGAATCAGACATTCATTGACGTTTGAAATAACAAAATGTTAAAGAACCAATAGTTGCCAAAAGTTAACAATTCAGGTAAAAAATTAGTTTGAATTTGAATTATACCTTTAAAAAGTTTGAAAATTATTGTGAAGATGGTATTCTGCAGTTGTGCAGTTGATCCAAATATTAGTCGCTGGCAGAAATATAAAATTTAAAACCACATAAAAAGTAAACAATAAGTAGATCGACCTGGAAATTTTTGACTACTTTTAATATTCATTTTTCTGCAAGCAACAAACTCTTGGACCAATTGTGCGATAACATATCGTCATCTTAACAATAATTTCCTATATTTGAATAGTGTAACTTATATTTAAATGTATTTTAACACCCGCAAGATTTACTTTCAGCTACTATTGAGGCTCTAGACTCGTCAAGAAAAAATGATATTAAGCTCGCTAAAGGCTGACTTAATAGATTTTTTCCGGGACTCATTTAATAAAATTTTATCTGAAATGCCAAGAATGCCAGATTCTATATATACAGCTTTAGCATCAAAATATCTTTATAATCAGTAACAAAACTTCACATTCACCACTTCTATATGCATCCAAAGGAAAACATTATTGGAATGGAAGCAACTGCTTTTAAAACAGGGGACAAATAAAATTCCAAACATGCTTTTCCATATCATTTGTACAGGCATTTTCGTTTTTTTTTTTTTAAACTTTCATGAGATAGGCTAAAATAGGGTTTTTGTACTTGTTAATTATCGAAATTTAAGTGCACAGTCTGATCTTGGCTTGTTATCGCCGTCTTTTTAAGTTAAAAAAAACTTTGAGATGTAGTAGATTTTATTTTTATATGTGGCACTGAAGAAGTTACGTTTTTGTCTTGTTTGTATGGTGTTTAACGCCACTTTCATCATTACCTCAGTTATAATGTTGCGGCCAGTGCACATATCTATGGCTTCCTGGAGTTTCTTTTACCAGGACTTCACATCATATTCTTACTAAGCCTTTAGCTGCTTTCCCTCTTAAATAAATCAAAACAATAATCAGGAGTGAGAGATGATAATTCCTGATTCATTTCCTGGATAGAAATTGGCCAAGCTGGGGATTCAAACCAGCGGCGTAAAACACCATACAATGAATCAATAAATTTTAATATAAAATTAACAAATGGTAGTTTACATTCCTCAAGAGTGATCATGAAGACAAATTCTCTTGGACATTAGCATAAACTTCTCCATCCTCCAGATAGCAGCGAATCACTTCAAAGAGAAAGAGGTACTGCTCCTGTATCAAAATGATTAGAAAAGCAATTTAAGCAATTATATAGTGTCTGAATACAATGTACTGGTATTAGGTTATAATTATTGATTGTAATTGTAATTATTAATTGTAATGTATGATTTTCCATTTACACATTTTCTATGCTAAACTACTACCAAAAACACTGTGAAAGTACTAACAAAAAATAAATAGAAGTAGCTGAGGCATTAAATTGCAGATTGGTTCTTTATCAGATTTTAGATTTGTCTATATTGAACATATTTGCAAATGAAAAAGAACTGTGGTTCAAATGAAAGGGTTCGTCTATGATAGGGAAAAAATATTGTTGGAAACGTAGAAAATGCTGGTTACAAGCATATTTTCATTTTCTTATAATGTTTTTAAAATATGTCTTCCTCCGGTTGCTAAAACTCGAGATTGTGTGGTAAAGGGATAATAAATACAGTGCATGTTACAAACTAAGAAAATTAAAAGGAAATTCTTGTGAGTTAAAGAAAACAAATTTCAAGGGGAAAACAGCTTCTCAAATGATAAAGGACAAAAAGAAGATACAAAGTGCAATTAGGTGCAAAAAGGCTCAACTCCTTTTTCCCTTGGGGTTTCAAAAGTTTTTTTTTCTTTTTCAAAAGTAAGCCATTTCGAAGACACAGACTAATTCACTGGGAAACACAAGGTCGTATTTCTGTGGAAAATTGTCTAACTCTTCTGAGACACTTATATGAAACAAACTGATTCCCCAGTTTCCTCAAAGATTACTTGATATGCCCAAATATAGACCAAATTTTCAGAAAAAAAGAAAAAGCTATTTGGAAATGAAAACATGTATCTGCTTGTTTCAAGCCATCCAGCATTCTCAAATAATTATTCAAGTAATACGAAGAATGAGTTCTTTCCATTTTATTTGCATCACTTTTCACTTTCTGGAAGTGTGCATGCATGACACTTGATGTAGTTTTTGGAAGGTGTTTAATTAGCCTTTGCATGTCACATGAAGATTTTAGGTGGTGTGTTATTTTCCTGTGACTAGTACTTGTTGTAGGTTTTATGAGGTGTGTTATTAGCCTGTGACTGACACTTGTTTGTAGGTTTTGAGAGTTATTATAAGTTTTAGGATGTATATCATTAGCCTGTGCATGGCACTAGTTATAAGCTTTGGGAGATGTGTTATTAGCCTCTGCAACCCCTTGTTGCTGGTTTTGGAATGTGTATTTGAAAGTAAATGTCACTTGTAGGTTTTTGGGGGATGTGTTATTCGCCCGTGCATGCCACTTGCTACAGGTTTGGCGTGGTGTGTTACTAGCCTGTGTATGCCACTTGTTAGAGGTTTTGGGAGTTGTGCCATTAGCCTGTGTATGCCACTTGTTGTAGATTTCGGGAGGTGTGTTGTTAGTCTGTGCATGCCACTCATCGAAGGTTTTTGGAGGTATGTTATTAGTCTGTGCATGTCACATGTTGTAGGTTATTGGAGGTGTGTCATTTGTCTGTGCACATTATATGTTGTAGGCTTTGGACTGTTTGTTATTAGCCTGTGCATGTCACTTATTGTAGGCTTTGAGGCCTGTCTCATTAGCACAGAAGAAAATTGACCACCGAAACATCACTTACAAAGGTGGAAACAACTCCAAAATCTCTAGTTTTCATTGTTTTAACTGACTGCAAGATATTTAAGACCCCACCATATTTTTTCATCCTGTTTAACTCATTCAAAAGGACGCACACCAATCCGCAGATTTCTGTCCCTGTTCTGTAAGAAGAAAACCAATAAAGTTATTAACTCCTTACAGCTAAAAGTATCGAATGAACATTTCTGCCATTCGAAAATAGCTAAGATATTGGCAGCCTCAGAACATGTCAAAACATCTATCAGCTAAGATCAAAAGAAAAGGGCCACATTCTGAGAAAGAGGAGGCTTAACGCACCTGCAAAAAGTATCGTGGTCTACACAGGCTGATATGAGTTGAATCTTTTGCTATTCGTAAATTTTCTACACTTCAATAGACTATTCTACCACATGACTAATTAGTTATTAGACAAACTGGATTTTACTGACCCAATTTTATGTCATGATTTGTTTGGTATAATGCACTACAAAAATGTATTACACACCCTTCTGCCTGAGCGCTGCTTAAAAGAAAATACATATGAGCCATACTCTGAGAAAATGGGGCTTAATGCATCTCCGTGATCCATGATACCAAGCAAGCGATTACATACTTATGGATCCATAACAGCCACTTTTTTTTAACAATCAACTAAATCAGGAGGTAGATTGGTCCTTTGACATACAGAAAATTGACCAATACCGATAAGTGTTGGCCCAGGTCAGCCTGCGAGGTCTGCGCAGGCTGACCTGGGTCGATACTTTTCGCAGATGCATTAAGCCCCCTTTTCACAGAGCATGGCTCATATGTACTATAAATGAGAGATCTTAATCTATGGTGGTTGCGAATCGGGAAAAAGTGGTCCGAGCATTATCATGGCTCATAACCACAATAAAATTAAGCCATGCTCCGGAAAAAAGGGGGCTTATTGCATCTCCGTGATCCATGACACCAAGCAAGTCTTTACATAATCACAGACTTATAAAATCCGTTTGTCTAACAACTGACTGGGTTTTGAGGGAGACTGGGCCTTTGACATGGAGAAAATTGACCAAAAGCAAAAGGTTTTGGCCCAGGTCAGCCTCCGCGCAGGCTGATATGGGGTGATACATTTGTAGATGCATTAATCCCATTTTTCACTGAGGGTGGCTCAAATATTTTGCTGTCGCTGAAACTCATTTTCACCGGGCTTTCAAAACTAATTTAACTCTTTACCAAACCACAGAAAGCCTTTGCAGACAAAAGGTTTCTAAAGATATGAAATTTGCCTTTCATAATGGCAGAAAACATTGTTGTAAGAGGAGAAAATGCTGGGTAACAATTTTATCCTTTTCCCACAGTGTTTTCAAAGATATTTTTCTGACGGTCGTTAAAACTCTGGACTGTGTGGTAAAGACTTAGACAACCATATTTTTTTTTAATATGCACTGCAATTCATTCATACCACTTGACTATTGCGGGGAGTTTAGATAAAACTTTCAAGTGTCAAAAACAACACAAAATCCCCCTTTGCAATTGAGTGATACACAACTTCAATGACTTTGTTGTTGATGGTGCTTGTTGTAGCTCTCTCCTTTTGGCTTTTAACCCTTTACCAAACAATTATGTGTTTGAACGATCCTGATAAAGAAGAAGGCTTTTGTAAACATAGTGGAAGTAAGAGAAAATGCTGGTTACAAGCGTTTTTTGTCATCTGTAAATCCTTTCAAATTTGGACATGTCTGAAAGTTTGTTGTTGGTAAAGAGTTCAACAACTTACAATATTCTCTGATTGTTGAAATGCAGATTAATCCATTCTACTCCAGTTGCAGAAAGTTTACAATTAAAACGAAGAGAAGGCAATATTGAAGAAAAGCCGGATGAGTTCAGATGTCGTCACAATTCATCTATGTTGATACATATGTAGATGTGAAAAACATAAAATTAACTTACGGACAATGCACTAAAATAGGAGAAGCATCCGACAGGTCTTGTTGCCAATGTAACACATTTTCTATCAGATTTATTAAGTCTTTTGGGTCTATGGGTTCTGCATTGTTCGACGTCCATTCTTTACATTCATACTGTTTGATGGTGAGGTCTTCTCCAGTCTAATAATGTAATGGTAAGTAAGAACAAAAGTAAAGGGTGGATTAATTCTTTTTTAAATGCAAGTGTGTGACAAACGAATACCATATTTATTACATGTAACTTACACTTTGCTAACCTCTAAATCTAGACAGTGCAGAAAAAGATGCAATGACTCAACGTAAACTGTTTCAGCCAAATTACTACCACTGAATTTCAAATACTGAGTTAAAAGATAAAACAATTAGTACATCAACACACAAGAATAACCCCATAAATGTAACAAAGTATTTTCTAAATATATTCTTTCACTAAGGGATACACTAAATAAAAACATAGAATTTTGTTTCAAATAAATAAGATAATGTACAACTTTTACAATTTTCATAGTGCTGCGACAAGAACACTCCACTATGAAATTTCAACCTTAACCCTTTACCACACAATCTCAAGTTTTATTGATCCTGAGATGGAAAGCTATTGAAAACTGTAGTATATTGTATTGTACATGTATATGTTTTATTCATTCACCTTTGGAATAGATTTTAAATGTAAGGTTCACAGGTTTGTGTTAGATTGTTCTCTAAACCTCATTTGAGAATTTCAACTTATTCTTAGCGAAGAATACAGCATGGTGTCTCAGAAAAATAAACTTACTCAAACTACTTATAGTGGACTAGATGTATTAAATTGATAAATACAAATTAAAAATGGAACTATCTGGAATTAAACGGCCAAGGATGGACTGGGATAGTTCGAATGTTCCAGAAGCGTGGGAAAAGTTTCATAGGCTCGTAGAACTCATATCTTAGGGTCCACTAAAATCCAAAGAGTAAGAGGAGAAGGTTGCCTAATTGTTAATATGGGTTGACGATAAAGGCAGGGGCATATGTCAACCTTAGTCTCTCGAAGGAGACAAGGCCAATATACTCAAAGCATACTATGACAGATTTAAAAGTCATGTGCAACCTATTCTCAATCTAATGTTTGCTCGTGTCGATTCAATAATGAAGTACAAGGAAACGATTTGTTTGACAAATTTGTCACTAGACTAAGTCTACGAGCCAGAGACTGAAAGACGAAATGATAAGGAAGGAATCATTTTCGGGACAAGCAGTTCACAAATTTGTGAAAACGAAGGTGAAAAGTTAACATCGAATAAAGCGATTCAAACTGCACAAAATGTTGATTTCTGTAGACAAAAACTGGCCACAATGAACATGATAGATACTAACAAACAGGCCGTTGACGATATCAGGAGCAAAAAGCAAGATCAAAACCACATTCGGCGACCCAAAGTGCAGAAAACGCAGACATCAAAGCCCCCCCCCCCACCCCACTCCAAACAACCATTGCCGGGACTGGGAAAAGTACATGAGAAAAACAAAAAACTGTTCAGCAGACGGAAAAACACGTAGATAGTACCATAAGCTTCATCTTTTTTCATTTATGAGTAGGTCAAAAGTAGTGCACGACATTGACACAGCCGATGAGAGAAGGGACTATAATGGTTCCAGAGGCTGTGACAATATTTTTTCGTATGCTGGACATAAAGAACATTTTACTGAAGTTATCGATGATGTAATCAACGTTACAGCAATGCAAAATGGACTAAATAGAGATAACTGAATGGGACAGATTTTTTAATGAACTTTAGGTGTGCCAGTTTCTATCATCAATAAACTTATTTTAGCTATGATAAGTCAATTATATTTCTCTTATTTAAGAGTTCCAATTATCGACTCATACTTAATGAAGAATACAACAAAAACACTGTGGGAAAAGAAGGAAATGCTTTTTTCTACTTGTTCACAGCAAAATCTCATAATTCCAGCCATGTTTGAATTGTCGTTTGCAAATGCATTCAATTTGGATAACTCTTCACTTTTGTCCTTTGGTAAAGAATTAATCAAAGTCTAATCTTCGTTTTCCGAGGAGTCTGATTTTTATGTATGCAGTCCAAAGAAATTACTGGCAACTCTATTAACACGAAGTATGTAATATTCTCGTGCTATATGGTGTGATCGTCTGTCTGATTATGTGGCCAGTACCCATGTTGTCCTGTTTTCCGAGGAGTCTGATTTTTATGTATGCAGTCCAAAAAAAATACTAGCAACTCTATTAACATGAAGTATGTAATATTCTCGTGCTATATGGTGTGATCGTCTGTCTGATTATGTGGCCAGTACCCATGTTGTCCTGTTTTCCGAGGAGTCTGATTTTTATGTATGCAGTCCAAAAAAAATACTAGCAACTCTATTAACATGAAGTATGTAATATTCTCGTGCTATATGGTGTGATCGTCTGTCTGATTATGTGGCCAGTACCCATGTTATCCTGTTCTACCAGACATAAATACAGTAAGTGCCTTTATGAAGTTTGTGCTGATCAGGTACCAATAACAAGAACATTTGGGTACCGACGCTTGGCTGCAGTTGCTTAATTTTCATTTAAAATTTAAAGTCACAAAAAGCGCATAATTGTTTCAAAAATACATTGATGGCTACCTGCCCCTGTTGTATGAGTTTCCCTTTTGATGAAGAACAGGTTGTCCAAGTTTGAAGCAAATATCTTCAGCAATAACAGAGATATTATAAAATGTTAAAGTTTTTGAAAATGTAAAAGATTTTTGATCCACGACGACAAAGCAGACAAACACACCAGGGCTACGACAATACCTCGACGTTTTCTTCGAAGGTAGTCGAGCCAAAATTGTTTGAATTTTCCTCAATTCATTAACAAATAAGTCATAAATAATCAGAATCAGATCAACGCTCTAACTGATGAGCCTATATAATTCTTTATCAGATGACAAAATTCTAGACTTGTCAAAAGTGAAATCCATCCCAGATGACTAGTGAAATATAACTCAAAAGGCAATAGGTGTAGAAAACATTTAAAGGGAAGGAGACAACGCTGGTTACCAGAATTTTGTCCTTTCCAACAATGTTTCAAAAGAATTTTTCATTAGCATCTTAAAACACGGGATTGTTGGGTAAAAGGTTTATTGGTCACCAGCTAAAAGGAATCACTGGATTTCCTGTAAAATTAATCATGGTATTTACCGTTGATGCAAAATATTTATCCCACCTTTGCACAGTCCTTGGCAAATGAACTTGATAGTCATTACAGCACGAAAACTATATTTGGCGCCAGTGTGATAAAACTAAAAAATAGATTTCATCGAACTGGACTGTTATACCACAGGCCACTGAAGTTCCGTCAGTCTATCAGGGAACACCATTTTTTTCATTGCTCGGTCATCGAACACTGTTACTGAAAATAGCACACTGGCTCAATGCCATTGTATCCTATATAAAAACACTAAATAAGACATAAGGGGAATACGCAAATGATTGGGGCCGGGCAATACACTTTGCCGTTCAAAGGCCTGTGGTAAAACCAACCTTAGATTTGTATGTGAGTTTCCTCTCTATGTTGCTACCATTCACATTCTCCTCCAAGAGTGTCAAGTGGAATACAGACCTGAGGTTTGTGTCCAGGTGAAAGCAAGTCTTCTCCTTAAAAAATATTGCCAGAAATGATATTTATAGATGATACAAATATTCAGATTATTTATAGTTATTGGTGTATTACATTTCTCTCTCTCACTTTGAATCCAAGTCTGGACTCGCTCTTTCTCAAGGAAAATCATGCACCCTTGCTGGTAAAACAGAATTTGGGGTATTGAATGTCTAGAAACCATTCCGACTGATTATTTACTGGTAACAGAACAGGAAAAGGAGGTGGGAAAGAGAAAAATGATAAAGCTTACTGTGGATAGTGGAAGTAGATTCTCAGTTATTATTTATTGTTTTATCAAATAGTAAAAGTTCAGTTCAACGCAGTACAGAGTTAACTCTTTAAGAGACAACAAATTTTTACCTGTCCATATCAAGAGCATATGTAGCCGAATAATGAAATGCTGCTTAGTTGTTCCCATTTTTCTCTGATTTTGTAGAAAACACTGTGAAAAAACGGGAAAATGCCTTTACCTGCATTTTCTTCTTTTCCACAATGTTTCTAAAAGTTTTGTTCCTCAGGGTTGCCAAAAGTCATAGAACAAAGCTTTAGAAAACATTGTGAGAAAAGAAGAAATTGCCATTACCAGCATTTCTCCTTTTCCAACAATGTTTTCAAAAGCTTTGTTCAACAGGGTTGTCAAACGTCAGATTTGTTTCGTAAAGTTTTAAGACATGAAATAAGACAAGTTACTAAAATGTTCTCCTTTTCCCACCATGTTTTCAAACGCTTTGATCCTCAGGGTTCTTAAAAGTCGGTTTTGTACGGTAAAAATTTCAGGTGTAAAATAAGGTACAAATCATTTTAAGGGGTTTAATGTACATCAATGACGCATTATACCAAGCAAGTAATCACATAACTATTTATACATAAAACCCATTCTGTCTAACAACACAAGCACAATGCTGAGGTAGAATGATCCATGGACATGCAGAAAATAACCAAAAGCAAGAAGTTTCTACCCAGGCCAGCGTGTGTGGACTGCACAGGTTGACTTGTATTGATACTTATCTCGTATGCATTAAATCCCCATTTTATGGAGCATGGCTTATTTATATTTCAAAAAGAACTTGCACAATCAATTTCAGTGCTTTTGTCATACCTTATCTGCCTCTAATCTATCATCAAGACTCACAATTGTCTTTACATTACACTCCTGTATCAATGACCAGAACTCCGTTATCTTGTCCTTCTTTGGTGTTTTTAATATTATAAAAACATCTTTTCCCAACCAGTTCTGAAAAAACAAGTCAACATTGTTCTATAAAATACATTGAAGAGCAGAACAGTTCTGTTTTGTATAGACACAAATTGATTAAATTTTGTCCTTTAAAAGGCAACCAGAACTGTTGATGAAAATGAAATTATTCACCTCTGATATAAAAATTAGGTACCTAATAAGTTCAAATATGTATTGACCCTTCTGAATTTTATCATTCCTATGGTAGTGGCCTTTTGGAAACATTGACGGACAATGAGAAAATGCTAGTAACCAGCATTTTCTCCTGTTTACACAATGTTTTTTTTATCCTTTTAAAGGAGAATTCTACTTGAGAGTTACAAGTACTTTGTTGCTTGCAAAAGCTTTCAATTTGGGCAATTCTAAAATTGTATTATTTGGTATATGGTAAAGCAACCAAATAAAGGATTACTTTAAATGCTTGTGCTTTTGACAGATGCTTGGTGGCTAAAGTCACTAGTACTGGCAGTAGCTTGGATCGAAAAAAAAAAAAAGACAAGTATCAAATGCAAGATCTATTGGTAGAAAACAGTGTTTAAAAAAAGCAAAATTTCATTGCTCTTAAATTAATCAAGAATTTATCGAAAGATTTATAATTCTAACATGACACATGAATTCTATTCTATAAACACAGTGCACGGAAGGGTGATAATACTGACGTTATTCTATATAAAGTTAGTCGCCAGTGGCTGTTCCATGTCTCCACCCTTGAAAATTTTATCAATGAAAGTCACTCTACGCAAACGAATCCTCCACTACTCAACCGTGGAGGAAGGAAAAACGTACCAATATTTTCTGTTTTTGATAAAAAATTGACAATGATGGAACTAATAAAAATATTACCAGTAAAACGGTTTAAATCAAGTGTCTTTTCATGTTGAAGATTAACATCAAAATTGATTGGTGTTGCATTGGAAATAGGATTGGGAGTTCGTTGGGTAATATTCAGAGCATTTGAAGTAACTGCAACTCCAATGCTTGACGATACATTCGTTCTTTTTTGTCGTTTGAAAGGGAGAAAACGAAATAGTAAAAAAAAAAAAGTGCATTTTTTTCCCTGTGCTTGATGCTTTAGGTTTTATTGAAATTTTGATTTTCTTTATACCAACTCGGAAGTGGGGTTTTGTTTTGGTTAGTAACTGGAACAAACATAGTTTATCCGCATCCAATTTTGTACCCGTATACAAAGTTTGAACTTGTTTTTCTATGATCAAGAGTTAGTCATGTTAGAATCGAAATAATCTTCTTTATTGTTCAATAAACCATGGTTGTGAGTTATGAGGCGCAATATATAAAACACATGCTATCGCCCTCATGGTTAATTCATTGTGCCTCATAACTCACAGCCGTGGTTTATTGAACAATAAAACATGATAGAAGGAAGACTATTTCTGAAATAACTTACTGGAAGAAAAACAGCACCAAGCGATGTCTTCTTTTGCTTTTTATCTGCCCGTCTTTCTCCTTCATTACATGCCATGATGAAAGTAATTAAACAAATATGACATAATTATAGAAAATGTGAAAATGCTTAGTACATTAATAATACATAGGATATTCAACAGAAAGGGCGGGAATACAACTGTGTCAACTAAATCTATGTACATAATTAATTCATTGCAGAGTTATGCTCTACTGAGAGCAAATATATTTAAGTCATGCTCTGTGAAAAGGGGGTTCCATGTCCAGTCCGTGCAGGCTGACATGGCTCAAAACCTTTTGCTATTTGTAAATTTCCAGCATATCTAAGGACCACTCCTGCTCCAGATTCAGTCAGTGGTTAGACTAAATGGAGTTTATGGATCAATAAGTATGTGATGACTTGCTTTTATAATGCATCATGAAAATGCTTTAAGGCCCCTTTTTGCCAAAGCATAAATCATTTGCTGTTGCTTTATCTCTTTGGCCTTTTGGCATTGTTTACATCTTTTACCACAAATAGCTTTTTAAAAGTTCAAGCATTGCAGTAGAGGCAGCGTGTGCGATAATTTTAGATACTAGTGCGGTCCATAAGTTTGTCATTAAAAAGTAGATTGAACTTCTTACAAATACCAAGACAAATAACAATATTTCATGATACATCTTTTATGAAAATGTGCAGAAAATTGCATGATGCAAAAAATTGCAATGTTACATCTTACCAAGGGAGCTTGTCTCTGCATATAACAGATCACGTGATGATATTTAACCACCAAATATTGACGGCCCAAAATATTCAGAACCAAAATGTGCCTGTTCAGTGGTCATTTAGCGTATGATGAAATCAAACTCAAAACAGCTTCACAATTGAGTAATTGGGGCTTCATTTTCCTTTCCAAGACTTGGTTAACCCTTTACCACACTATACCGAGTTTTATAGACCTTGAGAAAGAAAGCTTTTGAAAACATTGTAAAAAAGAACAAAATGCAGGTAGCCAACATTTTCACTTTTTCCCACAAAGTTTTCTACTCAATCAAAGGCAAGTTCCATCATCTGAGCCATCCGTGATTTGTCGTCTGCATATGCTTTGAATTTGGACAAATCTAGAAATTTGTGTTGTGGTGTGGTAGAGAGCTAAAAGACACTTTACATTGCTGTACAAAGTATTTCACTTAACCCTTTACCACACAATCCTGAGTTTTAACGATTCTAAGGAAGAGGGCTTAAGGACACATTATGCGAAAAGGAGAAATACTGGTAACCAGATTTGTCAAAAACAAATCTCATTATTTGAGTCTTTTTTAATTTCTCCTCTTCAAATGCTTTTGATATTGGTGAGTCTAAAATTTTGTAGTGAAGTTCAGGGTTAAATCCAGAGGACAGATCACTTCAATATGGCCTGCAACACGCGAAAAAGGGCATTCGGACATCTGCGTAAAGTGTCGTCTCGAGACTAAATTAGATTTTGTTCTTCAGTAGACTTGCGCAAAACAGAAAATTACATAAAAACGGAGAGTGACGTTTCAGATTAGCATGCGCGGACTGCGCAGACTGATCCGAGAGGACACTTTACGCAAGAATGCCCCTTTTCGCGTGTTGCAGGCCATATATGTTTCCATTCTGTTCTCTCTCATTTCTACGCTTTGTATAAAGCAGTAGTTTGTTCTACCAACCTTCCAGGCACTCGGCATCACAGGATCCAGCTTACAAAGAAATCGAGGCACAATTTGCTTCTTATTTGGAATATACTTTCTTATTGTTATGTATATAACTGTGTAATCATGTTTTTAAAATTACCTTCAACACCCTCCTTGCCAGGGTAACTGTCTTCAATGCTTCCAATAAGCAACTGAAAATATAAATGGGTATCACTTACATATCCATAAACTTCTATTCTGTTGAGTAATTCAAGACACAGAACAGAAAGACTTACCTGTAAATGAATAATGTACTATTCTTGAAGTACA
Source organism: Hippopus hippopus (assembly GCA_946811185.2). Taxonomy (NCBI): domain Eukaryota; kingdom Metazoa; phylum Mollusca; class Bivalvia; order Cardiida; family Cardiidae; genus Hippopus; species Hippopus hippopus. The sequence continues at coordinate 58,027,756 of OX328100.1, forward strand.
TGTTTCCAATATTGTACAAATGACATGCATGAAAAAGAATTCCATTGTGTTTTATGATGAGCATTTCTTAAGTTTTTTTACTCAAGTGGTTTTTAATCTTTGAAAACGAGAATAAAAAAAAAAAACATGAATATGGATGTTCCGTTATCCTAGCATGCAATTGTATTTTAAACAAGTCTGCAATTCACGTGGGGCAAAAGTTGAGAGTAAAAAAAGCAATTGTGAGGCAGCAGAGTCTACAAACAAATGTTACGTAATACTAGTCCTCTGCAATATATTTCATGGTAAAATAAAACACCAGATGAAACAAAACGGATGTACTTCCAATCTATACAAATAAAAATGTTTCAGGTGTGCCTGTAGATAACTTAAAACTAACACTGTGCAAGGAATCATTCAATCACCATTTAATTAAAGCTGAATAGACTTTTTTAAACAAAAACAGATGTGCTTCTGTACTTCTTACAATTTGACCAATAAATGGATTGTAATTATTTGAAAATTGATCAAATCCTATAAATAAACGGATGTTTCATTTCCTGACTGGTTTCACTTACATCGAACTGAGTCTGCAATCTTGATTGGTTGGTTGCCAGCTCGGAGTCTTTAAGAAAGCTGTATACTTCGTCAAATTGACCCAGACTTGTATGATGCGTCCCAAACAAGAATGCTTCTGCCAAAGCTTCATGCACATACACGTACTGTTCCTGAAATACAAGTATAAGAGTTGAGAATAGGATGTCGCTGGTTCAAATCCCCAGCTCTTCCAGTTTCTTTCCAAAGATTGATGATAGTCAATGGGATAGGATTCATTCCTCCTTCACTACTGATCATCGTTTCTACAATGGTTGTATTGGAGAACAGCCAGTGGGTTGGGAAAAATACTGTGCAAAGTACTAGTCAAAGAAGCATGGGTAGGTGCACAGGCTCCACAATATAATAAAATAATGTTGGAAATGATCTAAACGCCATACCATCAATAACCCAATCCTAAAATACAAGCAATTTAGTTCTTTTCGAGCAAATTATTCCATCTGTAAGCATCTTTGCTATAGTGGAATATCAGTCCAGTTTTCTTATTTCAATCCATCACTGGATATTTTCAAAAACATCAGTTATTAATCCTTAACCTGGCAAATAACTTGAAAGAAACTTTCGAGCCGATGGTAAAAACCTGAATTTGGCTATTTCAAAGATATCTTTATTTTTGAAAAATATCTCCTAATCGGACAAAGTAGATCCAAGATCAGACTGCACGTTTTATGTCTCATTTTGATCTACACTAGCCTCAGAAAGCCACAGTCTTGCTTAGCAGCCTAAGGGTTAATACATCAGTAGTAATGAACAAAAGGATGGCCTTTTTTGAAACTATAAGGTTTACAGTAAGGGCAAGGAAAACAATTGGACCAAAGAATAGTAAGAACTTGGCACCATAAATAACTTTTTTTTCAAACATGGAAAAGTTTTTGATAGACAGTTTTAGATTACACAATGTAGATCATAGATTTACGACAGACTTTTGCTCTCTTCACCATAATTCTTAACCAATTGCGAACAGCCAAAGCTCGCAATTATCCCTCAGCATCAAACCAACCATTTAAGTTTGCTTGTTTTATGCCAAACAAAAAGTAAGTGTAGGGATTTGTTATATGTCACTATATATACATGTATATGTATTTGCAATTGCAAAAACATAAAAAGTAGCCAATCACCACGTCATTGAGTCTTGGCTAACTGATCTATTTTCAGATGTGTGCTATAATAAGGATGGAATCTCCAATAAGCAAAATATGGCTTATCAGTTAACTATTACTGGTTTTCTAATTCATTTTATAAAATTTGTAAGGAAACGTTACAAAAAAAGATAAAACGCTTTGAATAACAGAAATGACTGTTTTCAGTTGACGAAAACTAGACAAATATGATGATCTAATTTTCACTAAATCATCCGACAAAATATAAGACTGTTGACACACGATTGAATGTTTTGTGCTGTACATACCTGATATACAGTCTAAATACATTAAAGGATTTCTTTAGCATCTAAGATGTTAACTTACCAATGTCTGTACCATATTTACACGTTGTTCCCTCAACGACCTTACTACACTCTGCACTCTTACTGTTCCCTCCAGTTTAGCTTGAGTATATGCGTTGTCTATCGCTATAAAAGCCCCTGTCCTTCCTATGCCTGCACTACAGAAAAACAATTACAATATTTTATGTCGTAGAGACGTAAAATTTTTGAATTGTACATTTATGATTCACTATATTCATGTAATGTAAAAATTGTGTACTTTTATTTAAAGCTTTATTCACCACATCAAGTAGTGTGTTTAGGTCGCGGCCATCCTCTTGTATTACGTACACTTAATTCTTAAAGAAAATGAAAACAATATAAGCAGCAATTCTGTGTCACAAAGGTTTACATAAATACAATTGCATCTGGAAGGTTTACTCAGCTAAAAAGAAGAATAACTAAAACATACTTTTTTCTCAGTCTGTTTGTTCTCGGCAAATATGTTTAACCGGATATAATGTAGATAGATAGACTACATGTTTTGTGCTGTCTGGTCTAGATAGCAAAAAAGCATTCAGTGAGAAAAAAAAGAGTCAACCTGCAATGAACAACAACTGGTCCATTATTTTCCATTGTGTCTCTGTCTTTGGCTACAGTTCTCCAAAACTTGACAAGGGACCATGTGGTGTCAGGAACAGCCTTATCTGGCCATGCTGTGAAGTGATACTGAGTCACGAGCATAGGAGATTCTCTGTTCTAAATAAGGAAAGAGAGAGGGTGTTTTTCGTCATTTTGTAAATGATACTGACTGCGCTTGATTGCACATATTCTCTGGCATTATTGGCAGATACATTCACATTTCATCAGATACCAAACACCATTTAAATAGAAATGGACCATGCGCTGCAAAAAGTTTGACCCATGTCAGCCTGCACATGCCGTGCAGGCTGATATGGGTGAAATCCTTTTGCTTTTGGTCAATTCTCTGCATCTCAAAAGACCATTTTATCACATGATTCAGTTGCTTGCTGGACAAAATAGATTTATGAGTGAATAATGATGCAATGACTTGCTTGGTATAATGTACTAGAAAGATGCATTACACCATTGTCAAAGCAGCTCTAAAATGAGTAAAATCACGATCTTTTTATGGAACAAAAGTCAAAAATAATGGAATATAAAAGCCGGAAGAGAGGCTATCTGAGCATGCCACGAAGAAATTATTCAGCCATTCTTAAGAATGTTCTTATTCTCAAAATGTTTCTATATATGAAGGTAAAACAACTTTTTCAACCATTTGGCTTAGGCAATTAAAGTTTTGTTAATTACTAAATTGAGAATGAGACTAAAAATGAAACTAAGGATGTTTGATGCACATGAAGCTAGAACTTTAAACTATCCGAATGACGAAGGCAGTTAATTGCTAATAAAAGCCACTCACTTAACCCTTTACCATACAATCCCGAGTCTAAACGACCTTCAGGAAAATGTCTTTCGTAAACACTGAGAAAAAAAGAAAATGCTGGTAACGTACCAGCATTTTCTCCTTATCCCACAATGTTTTCTACTCTTCCGAAAATAAATAATTTCAATTTGGACATGTTTAAATTTTTGTCGTTTGGTAAAGAGTTAAAAGCCGTTTTGGTATCATTGACAGGAAGAGAACATTGAGGTATACCTTCTGTACTTCGAGCTTTCTGACAACAAAATCTCCAAATGTCTCCTCAGACTGCAAGCTAATTTTGATTTTACCATAAGTTACCTGCCCCTCTGTCGGCCAGTAAATCAGGCACTTCTCCTGTAAACATGAAAAACGTCCTTACTTTAACACTGACCTTAACAGCCATCATTCAAAAACTGTTGACTTGCTACTTCAATCGATTGTCTAGGTGGGCAGAATTTTCTGATATTCGGCATTCTTCACATGTAAAGTTTTTATTTACATAAAAAAAAAAAATATGTAAAGCCATAAGTTAACAACGACTTCAGTAGTCAAGCAAAGTTGTCAGGATTCTAATTTAAGTGTTAATGATGCAAGTTTTACAATTAGTTCCCTAGGGCGAATATATCATTACGTTCTGGCAAGTTTCACTTCCTTTGAATTCTATTGAATTACTACATGTAGATGAAAGGTTTTTCTTGTTGTTTTCTTTTTACACAGTATCTTGACAGTATATGTAAAAAGAGCCAAGTAATGAATGAGACTAATGTCAAAAAATCGTTGTTTTGAAGCCCTGGAAAGAATATGAAAAATGCTATTCAAATTGCCGTTCAGGGAATGCAGAAAAATTATTGCTTATTTTCTGACGGATGACACCATGGTGTAAAGCGGCCATCGTTCCACACAGTCTAGTCCGAATCTAAACTGTTGTAAATTACAAGTGAGCCTAGCTCAGTTTTTTAAAACGTGAACAAAAAAGAATACTTACATTACCCATTTCTACAAGATTTGTCAACATGACCACTTGATTTGACTTTTGTTGCCATATCATCCGCCAGAAATCATCTCGCATCACCACTGTAGGACCTAGACAAGTAAATAAATGTATTGCTTATTCTGCAACATCTGGCTTAATGGCACTCCATTTATTATAATCCCCCCACCTACGAAGTAGAAGGGGTATACTGGTTTCACCATGTCTGTCCCTCCTATTGTTTTGGGGTAAAATGGTTCAAAGGTCAAGGTCACAGGTAAACTTTGATTGAAAATCATTTTCGTTCTCTGATTGTGCTGCTTCAGTGACAAGGTAATGGTGGGGGATAATTGTCCACTTTGCGATAGTTCTAGTTGAAACAGTTGAAAATATGAAATAAAACTTTGGCAGCCCAACCGTTGAAAAAAACATGCACAGGCACATTAATTGACTAATCAAGAAGTTGATCACCTTCAGCAGTTATTCCACTAAAGGGGGAACAAACTGCAGAAGTGCCCCCTTTATTCTTGTTTGGAACTAGTATAGCAAGAGTCATAACTGGTATTACTAAGCATTAATTTAAGTAATACCCGGGTGAAAGGGGATTAAATGCTTCTCCATGATGCATCATACCATTCACTTGATCACATAATTATGGATCTATAAAATCTATTTTTGTCTAACAACCAGCTAAATTCAAAGGTAGAATGGTCCTTGGACAAGCAGAAAAAACAAGAAATTTCGACACAGGTCAGCCTGCACATTCTATGCAGACTAATCCGTGTCGATCCTTTTTCCAGATGCATTTAACCCCTTTTGCTCAGAGCAGGGCTCATTTATATATTTATAAACAATTATCATGGAATTAATTTCTCAACCTACCCATTTAACAAAATATGGATTTCTAAAATCAATAATCTTACCTTGTGAAGCAATGAACATTTTGGATTCGTCATAACCCTAGAATCACAACAAATCAGACAAATAATACTGTAATTCTGCCCTAACATTTCGTGTCTGTAAAAACCAAGTTAATAAACTGCTACAATGCTTTTTTTCCAAACTGAAGTACCACAATACACAAATAATCGATAGTTTGTAAGTTTGAAGGAATCAATTTACTCAGTCCAAACCTACATTTTGAAAACTTTGATAAGCTGTACTACAGCTGTACTACTCTAGTTAAAACAAGAAAAGTCATGCAGTCTTCTTGCAGTTTGTATGAATAAGTTAAGATTACATGTTTCACTCACATTGATAAAACAGGCGTTGATGTACTCTGACTCTCCTTCCTCTGCCTCTAAAGGCACTCTGGTGTGGTCATCTGAAAAATGCAACTTTGCCCTATCTTTAAGCTTTACAGGATGTACAAGAATGGTACAGACTGAATATTTTATCTAAAACTCTTTACCAAAGACGAAATTTAGGACTTGTGAAACTGATTGCATTTTGCAGACGGTAAGTACTAAACTTAAACAAGAGTACCGCATGCAGACTCTAACGCTCGTTTGCAAGTGCTTGATTTTCAGTGAAAATTCTACTACAAAAAAAGCAAGGCATAACTGTGTAAAAATAATTTTGATTCTTAGCAGCCTAAGGGTTAGGGATCAAGTGACAGAGGACATAGATCAAGCCACAGGTGACAGAGGACATAGATCAAGCCACAGTCCATGCGCCAATGATTCCATAATGACTCCTTGTCGACGTCTTTTTATCAGGCACGTATAGATTTTGTTAAAAATCTATCCAGATTTTCTGTAACCGTTGTCATTTACAACAAAGTAACATCAAAATATTTAAAGGGAAAAAATGATCAAACTGGATCAAAGACTAGCGTAGATCTAATAACAGACTAAATGTTTTGTATGCTTTGCTCTTGATACAAGTCTGAGGTAAAGTGACTCTTGTCGCAGTTGACATTTAAAATGAATAAATATCAAACAGGAAGCTGTAGTAACTTTTCTGGTGCTTGTTTTTGCTTTGAAATGCGTGAGAAATTTTATATTTATTCGATGGAAGATCAAGTTTGATGTCAAAGTTTTCTTATGTAGCTAAGCGCAAATACAAGCACCAGGTATTACAACACAATATTCCTTTTATCATATACCTACAACTTTCAACAACAAAACATTGCAAAATTATTGACAATTCAATTTGAAAATGGTTAGAAAACATAAAACAAAGGTTGATGGTTTCAAGGGAACCTTCGTTCTCCCCCTTTTTTTTTTGAATGGCAGATAAATATTACAGAATCATATATGTAGATAATTATTTCCCTGTCATGTGTGATTTTATCCATGTGCAATGCATGTTTTTGTACATGAAATTTTATGATATTTACTATATAGTTTTATTTGGTAACTACAATCAATGAATTATGGACACATTTTTAACGTAATGAAATAGAAATTATCCTTACATGCACAGAGCCCTCTGTATCTATTCTTTGAATGATTCTCTTCAAGCAATGCTATGTCATGAGGATGATGTAAGCCTTGTGGAAATTCCTTTTTAGGGAAAAATAGAGAAAACATTCATGATGTATCTCTGATCAAGAAATAGTATAAATCCTAGGGGCAAAAGTTTAACCCTACAACTCCAGGGAAGGATGATTTTGATAACAATGTTGGAAAGGGAGAAAATGATGGTAACCAGCATTTTCTCCATTTCAAAGATGTTTCCTACTCTACCAGGGAACAACTGGTAATTGTATCAGTTTGAAACTGTTGTCTGCAAACACTCTCAATAATAAAGAGTCGAGTCTAAAATCTGTTGTTTGGGAAAGGGTTAAAATATTTCGTGAAATATTCCTGTTAAAAGAATAGTGTAAATCATTCCAGCAAATATTTAAAATCTTTTTTGAAAATATTTCTGATTAAGAAAAAAAAACGTATGTGCCATTGAAAGTGCTTCCATTCTAATACTTTTACGACTAAATAGATCCATTGGGCTGTTGTAAAATCACATTTCATGATACATTTGTCCATGTATTTTCAAGATAATATCAAAAATTTCACGCTGATTGATTTTTCAAAGCATGTATCTATTGTTTAAGTAATCAATGAACTTCTTCGTATATTCCAAGGAATTCATAATCTTTGTACACAATTCTGATAAATAGCCTACCTGGGCGGGGATCAAACCCAGGACCTCAATGTTCCAAGGCACACGCTTTACCAAGTCACTACAAAAGGTAGCTCTACTGCAAGGCAGTAAACTGTCCCTTTATACAAACACAAGCTATATACAATTGTATCTGTCTGTGGGAAAGGGCAGAATGCTACATTTTGGCTGCTTTGTGGGATTAATTGCACTTTTGTGGAACATGTAAATTATGACAGATTGCACAAAATGTGCTGTCTGATCTAGGATCTACGCTGTTTATGTGGAGAATTTTCTTACGGTGAAAAGAGCTTTTAAATCACCATGATAGGCTTAAATCATTGATAGGCTTACACTATTGAGAATGCTTTGAAATTCACTTTAATCGTATGTTTGTTAAATGTAGAGCCCAAAATAAAAACAAGAAATAGTTTGTTTGTTGTAAACTCAAGATTAATTTCAACTGTAATTTCCATATTCATTTTTTTCAGTCGTGGCTGTAATGTTTGTAAAATCATTCATTTTCATATTGTCTCAGTGATGTACAGTAATATTTCGATGATACAACCTCACAAACAATTACCTTCAATGTATTTTTTCTGGAGCTACCAGTAGTAACTTCAGACAATACAATTCTCGGTCTGTATTCACCAACCATTTTTTAGAACATTATTAGCCTTATTCTCGAATAATTTTCCAATTCTGAAAGTAATACAACCTTTGATTGCCCAAACTAAATGGTTTAGCCAATCAGAAGTTGTGTTACTTTCAAATTTAGAAAACTCTGGAGAATAAGACAAAGAAAGTTTTTAAGAATGGTTAGTGAATACGGACCCTGTACTTTTTTGTAATGAAAGCATTTGGAGACGACAAATTTAATTGTGGCTCGAATGTTTACATTTATCTTTTGAATGGTAGAAAACATTGTGGGAAAAGGAGAAAAAGCTGATTACTAGCATTTCCTCTTTTTCCCACCATGTTTTCAAAAACTTAATTCTTCTGAGTTGTTTTACTCTTTACCAATTAACAAAAGTTTAGACTGGCCAAAAGTGAAAGCCTTTTGATGACAAAGGCACCAAAATTTTTGTTAAATTTGCCCTTGATAGGGAAGAGAACGTAGTGAGGAAAAGAGAAAATGCTGGTAACCAGAATATTCTCCTTTTCCAAAATGCTTTCAAAAGCCTATTCCAACAGGGTCATTAAATCTTGGAATTGTGTGGTAAGGGTTTAAACATTGGATTGCTTCATAGAGGGTTAACTGGGAATTTCTTTAACCCTTTACCACACAACCTTGAGTTTTAACGACACTGAAAGAGAAAGCTTTTGAAAACATTGTAGGAAAGGAAGAAAATGCTGGTTAACAGCATTTTCTCCTTTTCCCACAATGTTTTCTATCGGATTAAAGACAAGAATCATCATTTGAGCTATATTTATCCTCTGCGAATGCTTTCAACTTGCTCATGTCCAAAATTTTGGCATAAAGAGTAAATTCATTTAAAAAATGTGAACAAACATGTACAAGTACGTTCTATGAAGGCCTACTCACAGAGAACTCTTTGCGAAAACCGGTAATATTTTGCTTCTTTCCCTCAACTATAAAGTCCCAAAGTTGATGAATCTTTATATCCGTATCCTTGGCAACGAATGCATAATATTCATGATCGCCACTTTCTGCAGCCAAAGGAAAACATACATCTCCCATGTCTTCTACATTGGACACAGTATCGACGTTTTCTTCTTGTTCTACAAATTAATTTGAAAAAAAAAAAATACATAGGTGGTTGGAATAGTATTGTAATATAATACTGAGTAACAGGGTCAACTCTAGTTTGTGGATATTGTTAAAATATTGCACAAGATGGATTTGTATAAAAATCAAGTAATGTATAATAGGCTATTTTTAAAATGCAGAGTGTCTTTAAGTTTAAACATAATTCATTTTACATCGATTTTAGGAACAAGTTCTTACAACTTATACTAACCTCTCTTGATTCTGCTTCCCGGGAACTACACCAGTCCTCGCGCCGAATGTGTGGGCCAATGAAAAATCCCAAAGCTGGCAGCCGCTCCCGAGTATTGAACTGGTGTCAGCTTTGGGATTTTTCATTGGACAACACATTCGGCACGACTACTGGTGTTTTTGGAGTGCAAAGTGTAGTGCAGAGTGTCTTTGACAAATTAATGTCTTTCTCTGTAAAGTCAGTGCTACCATAACCCTTTGACAGACAACAAAATTGAAAGGACTTGCAGAAGACAAATTACTTCTTGCTTGAGATTTGTCCTTCATAGAATGGACAACATTAGGGGAAAAGGAGAAAAAGCTGGTTACCAGCTGGTTACCTGTTGATTGTTTGGTAAAGGGTTAAATGCTTATAATGAACAAAAATGATACCTAAAAGGACCATGGACAAATTTATGCACACACTTTAAGTAAAGCGGTAAATTACCTATTTCCACTGACAAATAATTGTTTCGAAGCTATTTAGCTCTGTTTGTTTCAAAAGCATTTCAGTGCAAGAGCATGAGAGCAGGTGTACCTGCCATATTTTACCAACCATTTTTTTAGAACATTATCAGTATAATTTTCGAGATTTTTTTGAATTTAAAAGTAAAAAAAAAAAAAAAACTTCTGATTAACGAACAATTAGCCAATCAGGTGATCTTCCTTTTTTATGTTAAGTATAACACTCTTCCCGAGCCACTGCTCCCCGATTTATCAGTATTTTGGGTTTAGATGAGAATAAATTGTAACGACTTTCTTCAATACTCAGGAATAACTTTGGGGCTGAGCCCACAAGCTCAGTTGGTAATACTCTAAGGTTGAAACCAAGGGGAAACTTCTTTAATTCAAAACTTGGCCAAGCTCTTTTTTTTTTTTTTTTTTTGAGGATAAATGATTGTCATTGGGATAGGAAAAATTCTCTCTGTGCTGAACATTGTGTATGCAGCCAGATTTTTCCTTTTCCGTCAATGTTTTTAAAATTCCTTAGCATCAAATAAAAGAAAAAAGTGGACTTGAGTGGTAGGGCTCTTTTAAGTCATCATTCAGTGGTGCTCATTACCGTCTCTGATTGTGATTATAACTGGCATCTGTCTCTTTGGCTTTTGAATTTGAGGTCTCCTTTGCCTAAATTGAAAACAGAGAAATACTATTTATGCTCATATCAATTACCACAGTGTCATGTAAACTGTTCTTTGGTCAAGTCTAATGCAAGTTTGAATAATTGCAATATGAATGAAAAAGCATAACACAGAACGTTAAAATAGATTTTTTTTAAAACTTTCAGTAAGAAGAAAAGAAGTGCTTGTTTTGATGTAGGATCATGTTATAATTTCATTCATGATGAAGCCACAAGGACATATATCCATTGTGATATTCGTAAAAGATATGAATCATTCTCTCTGATAAGGTTATTTAATGCATGTAAAAAGTATCAATCCATGTCAGCCTGTACAGACTGGCCCGACTGACATGGGTCAAAACCTTTCGCTATTTTACTTTTTTCTACATTATACCCTAATTTAACATTTTCCCTAAAGTAGTAGTACACATGTCAATTTTGGCGTTCACGAGATGCATTATATCTCAGTCTGACATCAAAACAAACAGTTATTCTCTGCTTACCTTTTCTTTCTGATCACTATAATTATTACAATAATGGCTATCACCATCACTGCCAACACTGTAGGCAGAATATACCAAATATATTTGGGTGCTGATGCATCTCCTGAACTGGTTGGCCGGGCTGAAGGAGAAGGTAGGATGCATTATTGACAGTCTGTACCAAGTTACTATGATTACCCTTTACCAAACAAGCCTTACTTTTAACAGCCTCATTGAGAAGGCTTAGCGCAATTTTGCGGGAAAAAGAAAATGCTAGTACCCATCATTTTCTCGTTTTCTCATAAAGTTTTCTACACTTTCAAGTAAAAATGCAATAACTTCAGCCTGAGTTTATACCTACCGGGGTCATCAAAACTCAGAATGGTGTGGTAAAGAATCAACAAAACAAATCATTAACTTAGTTACAATATTGATATAATCATATACATACGTTTGTAAAAAATCATAAACATCCTTTCACCTTTTACCACACAATCACAAATTTTAATGACCCTAAAATGAATAGCTTTTGAAAACATTGTGGAAAAAGGGGGAAAATTGTAACCAGCATTCTCCTATTACCACAATGTTTTCTTCACAAATCTCATCATTTGAGGCACGTCTAATTTGTCCTCTGCAAATGCTTTCAATTTGGACAAATCTAAAATTGTCATTTGGTTAAGAAATTAAGTTGCTCCTAAAATATACAAGTTATGAGAAAAAGAAATTCTTGCGAGTCAGGTATGTCATTTTTTTTCCGACACCTTAATCTATCACCACCTACCGAATTTATTCCTTTTGTCACAGACCACTTTTGAAAACATCACTAAACATAAGAAATTACTGGAAAAGGCAGTATTATCTTTTGCTTGAATGTTTTCATGTATAAAACCGTAGCCCATGTTGACAATTTATATTTTAAGGGTTATGTGGGAGAGCAGTCAGTGGCTTTGAAAAGCATATTGTACGAAATACTGGTAAAAGAAATTTCAGAAAAGCACAGATAGGTGCATTGGCCACCTACTTATGACTAAAATAATTATCTTCCAAACTGAAAACTGTGTTAAACAGCATGCAAACATGCAAATCATGTTTAAGAGATTATAATAAGCTGTATGTTTCAGTCCAGCAGATAACTTATACACAATAACAGCATGCAGACAGACTAAAATTGTTGCTTTATCCTAATTTACCCTCAGAATAGATCCAGCCGATTAAATACCCATTTTCGAACTACTTGATTTTGGCCAAGTTGATGCCGTGTTTAGTTTATTCCAAAAATTAAGTCTTGTCTAAATTGAATACATTAACAGGCGACAAATGAAAAGTATCTGCAATAATGTAATTTCATCTATAAAAGAGTAAAAAACATTGTTGGAAATGGAAAAAAATGCTAGTTGCCAGCATTTTCTCCTTTTCCCTCAACGTTTTCAAAAGCATTTGATAAGGTTATCAAGTAGATTGTAGGTAATTATTACCTGTTTTACAAAGTTCTCCAGTATATCCAGGTTCACATTTACCGAGACATGTTCCATTAACATGGTGGCAAGTCTTGTTGTTTTTGCAGTGTCCACAAGTTTCATTACAATCCACACCATACTTGCCAGAACTACAAGCTTTCAACAATTAAAAAAAAAAAAAAAAAAAACATTAGAACACTGTATATCAATTTCAGAATCATCATTTTCATGTTCATACGTTAGAAAACATTTTTACTCATAGTAATTGTTCAATAAGCATCGTTTCATAAACCTCACAATCTGTTCACAGTTCACTAGAGAGTAAAACTTTAGATCCTACATGAACATCGTCGAAACAATGATTGGAGGTGAAAAAGGAATGGATCCTGTCGCAACAACTACAATTAATCCTCGAAAAGAAAATGCCTAGAGTTTGGAAATTGAATCAGTAACCCGTCGGTTTCATGCCCTACAAGTACATGTATGTTCCCTACTGAGCAACCATGCTTGGCACAAATTAAAAAGAAAAAAAAAAAAAACACATTTGAGTCATGTTCTGGCAAAATGGGGCTCCATGTATCTCTCTGATGCATGGTATAAAGCAAGTCATCATAAAATCATCATAAAATCCAGGATTCATATCCATAAAGTCCATTTTGTCTAACAATCGACTGTATCATGAGCTAAGCTTGTCCTTGTGTATGCAGAAAATTGTAAACAGTTTGCGAAAGCTGACCTGGGTCGATAGTTTTAGCGGCTGCATTAAACCTCCTTTTTATAGAGCATTCTAGTAATCTCTTGATAAGCACCCCCATTTTTACCTACCTTATTGCCTAAATGTATAACAAGTCACATGTCAATGAACTATACACGATTTCATGATGTCTGTTTACAGAGTGTATAGCATTTCGGTTACAGAAGTGCCCATATTTTCCAGAAGATCTCAATTATATGAGCTATGCTCTAGCAAAAGGGGGTTTAATGCCTTTCCGTGATGCACTTTGCTAAGCAAGTCTTCAGGTAATCATGGATCTATAAAATCCACATAATCTAACAACCATGTAATAAAATTTATTTGAGCTACAAAAGTCCTTGGACATCCAGAAAATTTACTAAAAGTAAAAAGTTTCGACCTAGGTCAGCCTGCCCTGACTTCACAAACTGACATGGGTTGATGATTTTCAGCAGATAATTTAAAACCTCATGGCTCAGGCTTATCTATAATGTATTTAAGTAAAAGCTTAAACAACATTTCGATTCAAAGGAGGCAGCTTAAATAAGTAAAAAGAACTTTCATGAATGATCTAAATGCAACACTTTCAAGTTTTTACTCCGTCTTTAAAGTTTTTTTTTTTTTTTCTTTTTCGTTTAAGTTAAAGTTGGCTGTTCAGTTAAAGTTTTAATATATTTTCAAACACGTAAAAATATGTAATGAGCAATACTCGTAAGATGTACAAAAAGGGGTTTAATGCAATTGCAAAACATATTAACCCTTCCCAGCCTGCGCGTATCGTGCAGGCTGACATTAGACAATACTGTGTGCTATTTGTACATTTTCTGGGACTGTTCTACCTCCAGATTCAGTTGGTTATTGACAAAATGGACTTCATGGATCCATAATAATACATGGAGATGCAATAAACCCCTTTTTCCCAGAGTGTCATCCATTATATATTTTTGAAAGTTCCTAGATAATATATTGGTCCCTATATTGTACATCTAGATTCAGTTCAGCACTATGTTGTGATATTTGAAAGCATTTGAAAGCAATTATTCTGACGTGACACGTGAATTCGGCTCTACAAATACAGTGCAAAGCAAGTGCGTTAAAATCGACGTCATTCTATAATATGAAAAAGGCAAAGCCTCAATACGAGCGACGTGACTGATTTGATGAACAAATATAGATCCATTAATTCGAATGACGAGCTAGATTCTAGATCTTGAAATCAAAGGGTGTGAGTCCAAATTCCGGCTTTGCCAAAACTAATTTTGAGCGTTGACAAAAGTAGAAAGCATTTTTCTTTCGTAGATTTGTACATGTGAAATAGGGCGAATGTCCCTGATTTCCTTAACAAAGACAGTTCCTTGACAGTTTCGTCAATTTATGTCCAGAAAAATAACTTGGAATAATTATTGGTTCACACACTTTAAAAAAACCATTTTACGGGATCATTTCCTAACTGCATGTAGATCTAGACCTAAATAAGAGAGACTTTTTGACTTTTACGAGGAATCGATCAGTAGGTTGAGAAGAATATTGAGCAGAGTACTGGTAAAAGGAACTTCAGTCCTGAACGCATGGTAGGTGCACTTGTCGCCGCAATGAATATACACACAAAAGGAAAAAACAAACAAACAAAAATCTTGAGCCATGTTGCGGTAAAAGATGGTTTAATGCATCTGCGTGATGCATAATACCAAGAAAGTCATCACATTATTATACATCCATATTGTATGATAACTGACTGAATCAAAAGGCATACATACTGGTTCTTTGACATTCAAAACGTTGAAAAATAGATCTAGCAAAGAGTTTTGACTTAGGTTAGCTTGCGCGGACTTCACAGGCAGACCTGGGTCGAAAGTTTTTGCAAATGCAGTAAGACCCCTTTTCACAGATCATAAATCCGGCTTTCTCTCTAAATGGTATTTTGAAACAGTCAATAAACTAGTTTAGTCATGATTTCTTCGACACAATGTTTTCCGCGAAAAAACGGCTCATGCATGACGTAAGAATAGTATGATTTATTCATTATTTGCTAGCATAGATCATTGCGTATGTTTATACACAAATAGACGTTTAATACGCTGAAAGTGAGTAAGAAATTAGATAATCTTTACTCATTAAACTGATAATGATTTTTAAGTAATCAATCGATCGGTAAATAATTATTGTCATTTTTGACCAATCAGGTACTTGTGCGAAAGATTGTCATACGTGTGACGCTGTGCGACTAACCGGAAGACACTCAATTTTTAGTCATCCCTATTTAGATTTAGACTAAAACCCAGAATGAAGTCGGAATTTCATTTGTAAAAGTCTAGAACGGTGTTACCGCAAAACGAGCTTCGCTCGTTACGGGCTTCGCCCGTAACTCGCTGTCGCTCGTTATAAAGTAAGTCACCAATGGCTGTTCCATGTCTCCGCCCTCGAATATTTTATCATTGTAAGTCATTTGACATAAACAAATCGTCTGGCACTCAACTTAGTAGGAAGAAAAAACTTAAATTTACCGTTATGTACCTTTTCTTGATTAAAATTGACAATGTTGGAATTATTTGAAAAGTTATCAGTAAACATGCTTTAACGAAGTGTCTTTTCATGTTGAAAATTAACATCAAAATTGGCTGGTATTGCATTGAAAATAGGATAGGGTCGGGTAATATTCAGAGCATTTGAAGCGACCGAGACTCTAACGCTTGAAGATACATTTGTCGTTTGAAAGGTAGAAAAAAAAGTAGTAAAACGGTACGTTTTTTGTTGTCGCTGTTTTTGATGCCTACGGTTTTATTGAAATTTTGATATTTTTGTCTATACCGGCTGGTCAGTGGGATTTTCTCTTGGTTAGTCCACTTTTGTATAAATAGTATGGACTTGTTTTCCTTTGATCAAGAGTTGGTCATGTTAGGATCGTAATAATCTTCAATGAACCGTGGCTGTGAGTTATGAGGTGCAATGAATAATCTATTCAGGCTGCTAACCATAAACCTTAGCATGCAATCCAAAAAGTAAGGAAACGACAAAAAGTAGCTTGCAAGAATGTGTCCAATGAATATGTAATGAAAGAAGATCTGGGAAATGATTCTGTGATGAAAAAAAAAAAAAAAAAATATCTATACAGAGGTAAGAATAGAATATTGTAGTTTGAATAGGTAGGAAAAGTTTTAAAACAATACCACAGTTTTGAATAAAGTCCAATATCTACGAGGAAAGCAATATCCTTGATTAGACTCACAACTTTGTTGGTATGCCTTGATCCGTCATTGGCGACAGGTTTGCTGGCATTTATTTTGATTTTATAAAACTGATCCATTTGATTAGTATGTAGGCCTACTGTACACATTGTCTCAAATTAAAGTACAACTGTCGAGCTATCCATAGACAATGGATCCACAGTCTAATTTGGAGCAGAAAACAGAACGATAAATGTGGAACACTATAACAGCCTGCATTTCTGCGTGGTCGGATCATGTCGAGTTGCGTGTGTAAAAAGGTGCATATCGGTTGAGACCGAAGGTCGAATCCGATATGCACCTCGTTACACACGCAACGAGACATGATCGGTACACGCAGAAATGCAGACTGTTGTAGTATTCCTTTTATTATATACCTCACCACAATAACCGCAAAGAAACGTCACAAAATCAATACGAATAGCCAAAACTTCAGAGATCTACATTTCATTGTACATATGTACAATATTTATGAATGGTGGATGAATATACATAGGCAACGGTAAGTATGCAACGGTAAGTATGCATAGATGCATACGAGAAAAAAAGACAACAAGTGTGGCATAAAAACTATCTCTTAAACACTAAAAAGGTAGTCAGTGGCTGTTATTCACTGTCACTGTCAAAAACAGTAATATCTTCTTTCGTTTAAGTGCAAGTCACAAGCTCGTCATTCTTCGCGATTCTTAAGTTCACGGGTGTATCGTACATTCTAACATGACACGTGAATTCGGCTCTGTAAACACAGTGCAACGAAATCGTGGTAAAATCTGCGTCATTCTAGAGTGTAGAGTGATGTCATTCTATATAGAGTGACGTCATTCAGTATAAAGTAAATAAGTTATTCAATGGAATATAATCTTCATCCACGTTTTCACTCTAAGTATGAACTTGTTTTCTTTTGGTTAAGAATTGGTCATGTTAGAATCGAAATAATCTTCTTTCTATCGTAGTTTATCATTCAATAAACCACGTTGTAAGTTATGAGACTCAATGAATAAACCACTCGGGCTTTCGCCCTCGTGGATTATTTATTGTGCCTCATAACTCACGATAGAAAGAAGATTATTTTTTAATTTTAACATGAAACGTAAATTCGGCTCTATAAACACAGTGCAACGAAAGCGTGGTAAAATTAACAAATAATCTTTCTATCGTGGTTTTTCGTTCATTAAACCACAGTTGTAAGTTATGAGGCACAATAAATAATCCACGAGGGCGATAGCCGCATAAGAATGTGCATACATATAAATATCTAGGTGTTCTTTTTTCCGCTTCCGGTACCTTTGTCCATGCAAAGTTAGAACTTTACAATAGAGGATTCAAAGCATTTTTCAAGCTTAACAACATTTTCGGTGACCCCTCCCACAACGTACATACATGCCTACATATCTTTGATCATACCATTAAACCAATTTTACTCTATGGGTGCGAAGTCTTGGGAACATTTTCTCCCTCAGCAGCTGCTGTGAGAAAGGAAACAGAATTTAAATTAGAAAAAGGGTACTCAAATATTGATTGTGAGATATTGGCAATGAAATTCTATAAATACATTCTTGTTGTTCATAAACGAACAACAAACTTGGCAATTTATGGTGATCTTGGTAGGACCCCATTATCTATTGATATAGTCTGTGCTGTAATTAGATATTTTAGAAGACTGGAAGAAATGAACACTGAAAGTCTTCTCGCACAAGCCTTCCATTGTAGTAAAGAAATTCATACAGCGGGAAAAGAAAGCTGGTATTTGAATGTCTTATTTATCATGCAGCAGTTGTTAAGATGCCAAAATGAATTTACAGTGAAGTTAATTTACAATGAAGTTAATAAATAGATCGAGACGATGCAATTATGGGGGAAACAATTACACAAAAATGCAGTTATAAAAGAGGGAAAATTACGCACATATAATATGTTTAAATCAATTTTTTAAATGTGAATCATATCTAAAAGTAGTAAACAATCGGGATGTTTGGAAAAGCGTCACACGATTTCGCGTAAGCGCTCATGATTCGGCCATAGAAAAGGGGCGATATAAAAATATTAAACCAGAAAAAAGATTTTGTAAAAGTTGCAAGACTCAAGAAGTTGAGAATGAGATTCATTTCTTAATAAATTTCCCTAAATATTCTAATGAACGTGAAAAACTATTTTTACATGTTGTTAAGAATTTTAAAAATTTTGAGAACTTATCCTATCAGAACAAATTCGTATGGTTGATGACTTCAGAAGATACAGATATCATTATAAAGGTTGCTCATTTTATTTATACGTGCTTTGAAATAAGAAAACAAACTATCTAAGAAGCGTCATTTAGTCACTTTCATACATTGTCATAACAATGTTTTTTTTTTAAACATGAATTACCTGTGATATAATTGATCCGGCACATGGCATCTTTACAATCTTAATTTTAATGGATGTACACAATGAAGACTCACACTGTCTTGTAAACCCACACAAGGAGCCAGATCAGACTGCATTGATACGTAGGCTTATCTGCGTCTTTGCTGGGTGTCCATGTTACTTTGTTGGTAATGCCATGCGATGGCTCATTTATTATGTATCTTAGCATAAGTATGTATTATTCAGTATATTGATATGTGTTATGTGTTATGTATGCCCTTAAAGGGCCCACTATGGAAATAATAAAACTATTCTATTCTATTCTATTCTATACTGTAAGAATCTACGTTATTCTATGTAGAGTGACGTCATTCGATATAGAGTGACGTCATTCTGTACATAGTAAGTTATTAAATGGAATATAATATACATCCGCGTTTTCACTATAAGTATGAACTTGTTTTCCTTCGATTAAGAGTTGTTCATGTTAGAATCGAAATAATCTTCTTTCTATCGTGGTTTACCGTTCAATAAACCACGTTGTGAGTTATGAGGCGCAATGAATAAACCACTCGGGCTATCGCCTTCGTGGATTATTTATTGTGCCTCATAACTCACAACTGTGGTTTATTGAACGATAAACCACGATAGAAAGAAGATTGTTTCTTAAGTAGCATATTGAAATACCCTTTCGAATCAACACATGTTTATGTAGTGGGCATTGATATCGGACAAAATCAAGTTCTACAAAGAAACAATTTTGTAAAATAGTACATGACAAATAATAGCTATATATTTTCAAAAAATAGGGTTTTCGTGTTTCGTCATGCGGGCCGAACGTGTATGGAATTTGGCAAAAAGACCCAAAAGTCAATACACAGACGTTACGTAGTCTGTGTACATGACTATGCTCTACACACGGTACTAGACTGATACGGAAACAAATTCTGTCGAGTTGTATCGGCGAGGTAGATAACGTCCGTATTTCGCTTTAATCATACATAGGTATATAGACAAATAAAGGTGAAGAAAAGCTTTAGATCAGGCCCCATACAGAATGGGTGATGACCTAGAGAAGATGAAAGGCCTTTAAACATTTCTTTTGCAGTGCACTGATGAGTGGAACAAAATAATATAAGCTTCGAATCAAAAGTGACCCCGACATATTCAAAATCAGGGAAAGCACCAACACATGTTTTATTCAGGAAGAGATCAGGGTTTGGATGTTGATGACAAAGTTTGCAAAAGTGCATACACGTGCTTTAGTTTTCGAAAATTTAAAACAATTTTCTTCCAACCAAACTGGGTTTATTGAGACATTACTGCTGTTATCTCTCTTCATGTTTTCATGTTTCTAGCCCTGAAACATGTCAAAGTTGTCTACATCGAGGGAAAAGTCAACTCTTGGGTTTATAGCTTTAAAAATGTTATTGATTTTAGCACCACTACAAATGTGTCACCGATAAATATACCTACGCAATGCGACCTTAACATTTTAGTTGGCGACACGGTTCCCACGGGAGACGTTCTCTATCCATAGTGATAATTGACAACAATTATTTTAATATCGGACCATGCATCTGGAATCTGGAAGTAACTGGCCGGACACCAACATCAGTGTTTACTGAACATACATATATGTACATACATACAAACATACATACATACATACATACATACATGTACATGGACATGTATAGCACTATCTGCCCCCCACCCCCATTTTAATGGTGGAGGCATAAAAAAGAATTACATATTGGATGCAAACCCGTTTTACACCCAATTTCTGTTCTCCAGTGCCTGACAGGGTGCTATCAACACGGACTCAAAAAATCCGCTTAGTGAGCCGCAGTAAAATGATGAAGATGGCCTTTAAGACCAAAGTGGTGCAAGTTCCTTTTAATCCCATATTTTCAGGTGGTGTTATAAGCACTGTCGAGGTCAAAGAATAGAGACACTACATGTTATTTATTAACAAAGCATGAGGGAAAAAGTTTCGAGGTGGAAAAGATGATCTAATTTACTTCCTTGGCGGCAAAATCCACTCTGAACATCAACAATAGGGTTGCGGCATTCTAAGAACCAGACAAATAGAGTGTTCGCCATCCGTTCAAAAGCATTACAAACATGGCTAGTAATTACGGGTTGAGCACAAAAATCTGTACTAAACCCTTATATTTGCACTCGCTGTTCACTTTAATCACTTTTCGAAAATGATAAAGAGAAAAAATCACGGACAAATACGACAGTAAACAAGAGTTAATTTCTTTGGCGGATACTTGGTAGCATGGGCATGAATACACAATCTATTTTTAGCTTTTCAACATATTTTTCAGTCGAAGGCGGCCATTTTGTTGACTTTGAAATCAATACTTTCAATGATTCATCAAACAAAATAAAAAAAAAAACTAGTTATGTATATGAAAAATACAATCAACTATCTGAACTCGAGGATGAGCGGACGATGTGTTCATTCGAGTGACCCTTTTATAGATATTTTACGTACCGTCGACAAATCTGTTCTCGATGGGTATTTACCTGTTGCTGATAGATCTATAAGACTAGATCTATCCAAGTTTTCTTGCAAGCTATGAATCGAATGACGCCAACGTCTTGTGACCCACTTATTAGAATTCAAAAAACGGTGTCACAGCTGTTAATTCTTCATTTTTTTTTTTTTTTTTTTTGTTTCCCAGTTCTAGGCTTGTTTCAAATATCGTCCCTATCACGCCAACATTTTAAAACTCTTAACACAGTGTATTCACTTCTTTCGATCCTTTCTCCAACACTCCTTTTACCGCACTTTCTATCAAATCAGCGATGACTATTTTTTTGTCAATAGTCATCTGTTAACCATGTTTTTTTTTTTACCTAATCCTCGCAATAAACAAAGAGTAACTCCGCCATGAAACAAGAAATCAACTTCATTTATGCAAGAGTATATTTTCCGTTAACACAGTGCACTAAATTTAACACAGTGACCTTGCCTTCATAAAAATCGACCGCTGACGTATTGAATGATGTTACTGATGACGTCGGCCATTCAGATATCTCGATTCACTATTGGCATAGTGTATTTTTTATGTTTAGGGTGCAAAAAAGATAAACATTCATCAATTTGTCAAGGTTTATTCGGGAGTTTTCTTTTTGCAAGTTTTTTTAAGAAAAAGAAATCAATCTTTCTGCAGTTGACTGATTCAGCGATGGAACACTATGAATAGTTTATAAAGCGCTTGCATGAAATCTGAAATTAGATAATACACAACAACGTGGAAAAACTGAAAGTAACGTTAGTCCCATTAGTTCATCGAAAAATGGTATGACGGTTTTTTTCGTCACATGACCCGATTCTGACCAATCAAAAAACGATTTTACATAATGAGTGCAATTATGGGCTATTGGACGGTAATTACCGGGGTAACTAAAGTCCTTTCCTTGTTTGGAGATAGGATAACCAATGGCTCTCTTTAGGAAGAGGGGAAATTTCAAGCCTGCCCAACAACAATAAAGATACATTACAAAAAGGAAAGAAATGTAGATCTTATTGGCAGGTGTTTTAAAAATTGATAGTTAACCTTGACTGAGCCCAAACAAGCTCATGGGCTGAAAGACCTAAGTTCTTTCAGGGAAATAATTTGTAATATAATGCTCTGCGTTATCTGATCGGAAATTTATTTTCGTTTTCTTCCTCTTGGGCCTTGTAACTCCACTGGGACTGTTCAGAATAGTTGTCAGAGAAAGGTCTTTGCAAAACTACCGGCTAAGTCATCTGCGATATCAAGCGGTGTGTCAAGTTATTCGTTGTTATTGCTAGGTGTTTAACAGGTGAAAGACCTTTGCCATTAAGTTTAGGGATCATGTCCCAAACCTTTTTAGATGAGGTCCTTCTGTTCATATTTTCTCCAGGACTTCAGTTTACCGCTACAAATGGTTAGACATGTTTTTGCCCTTGAAATAAAGAAACATAAAAGACTATTGGAGACAGTACTTATTTGATTAAAATGAAGTATGATAAAGTATTTCTTTCTTCTGATTGGCGGAGGGAGACAGTGTACATTACATATATACATGTATCATAAACTTATCACAAAGTATACAGTAATTTAGATGCCATACATGCTTTACAGGTTTTGTTTATATATCCAGCATCACATCCTTTGGGACAGGATCCATCCGTGAAGTTACATACAGCCTTGTCTTTACATTGTCCACATTCCTCTGTGCAGTTGTAACCGTACCATCCTCTTCCACAAACTGTGACACATGAAGGAAATTTGTGACATTTGTCTTAGGTAAATGTCTTCCGATTTTATTTTACAATGAGTCTGACAATGTGTTGGAGAACAGTCCGTCAAAAGTCCTGTAACTTGTACAAAAATAGATTGTAAACGTAGATCTAGCATTAAAGTTGCCAACTTTAGTTCTAGTTTTACGATCTTTTATTTTATTTATTTTGCCAAATACTGGAAGTTTGAAAGACTGTACTGTAATGCACTGTCAGGCCTACGATAAATCCATACTGTTGAATGGTATGTAATATATTTGTCCGCATTTTCAACCCTGAACTGTTTACTTTTAGGTGTTTGTGGTCCGTTAAGTAATAATTTCTAGATGTTATGTGTCGATCATTAAAACTGAAGGAAATCTTTTAACTGGTCAAAGATCATATTAAAATAGTTAACATTGACTTAAAGGACTATGCCCACCTCTTATGATTCATTTATATATATTAAGAATCTAGATCTTAAATCTCTCGCATGCTCAAAAAACTTATTGATCCAGCACAGAAGTGTAGTCGATAGCAAACAGTACTTGAAACCTGGGGGGCGGGGCTTGCCGGTTCAAATCCCAACCTTGGCAAATTTCTTTCCCAGGATTGATGATAATCATTGTTGATTGATCATTGATTCATTTCTCTCTCAATGATGAAAAGTGTTTCGATATTGTATTAAGTACTGGTAAAAAATCCAGGAAAGCATTGATAGATGCAATATCTAAATGTTAAAAAAGTGTTAGAACACTGCAAACAAATCAAGAGACTAAATTGATACTGTTATGATATGTTTTGCTGCTCAGCTACATGTATACTGCGTAAAGCTACCACCATCATAATTAACCTACCAGATTTGCACAGAGACCCAGTGTAGCCAACAACACACCTGGCACAAGTACCTTTGTCTTTATCACAAGGTTCCTTATTGAAGCACTTTCCGCAGGTCTGGTTGCATTCATGTCCATAGCTTCCATTTATGCACTCTAGGAAAAACAAGTTATTTTATTGAAATGATATCCCTCGCCGAAAAATAACTTTTTTTTGATAGAAAAATCCAAGAGGTATTGCGTTTTGCATGTACCTGTGGCCTTTTTGTTATTGGTCCATAATGAAATTATACATTAATCCCTCTTTCAAGGACTGCAGAAGATGTTTGTCTAGACAGATGGACAAACGGATGGACAACGCAAGAACTACATCCATCCGCTTTTGGTGTGGAATAAAAAAAAAAAAAAAAAAAAAAAATTCAGAAGTAGATCTAGTAAAAACACTTTAACCCTTGCCATACAACCTTGAGTACTTGTTAAACCCTGTGTATACATGAATATGCGAGCTGTCGATGTGATATAACTGAAATAAAGTTGCATGCAGTGTAAAACACCGTTCAGTCAATCATTCAATCCACGGCCTTGACTGAAACTCTTGAAATATGGAGGGGAAAGGAGAAAATGATGGTAACCAGCATTATCTCCTTTACCCACCATATGTTCTACCCTTTTTAGCGGATTTGCTATACAGCAAATCCGCTTACTGTGATCGTTTTGGCCGGAACCAAATACATCATGCGTAACGACGCATGCGCGCTCACTTTCAGTTTTGCATGGATGACGTAGGGACGAACAACGCAAATCTACAAATGATATTCATCTCTGACGTTGAACAAATCATACAAATTATGTTTGATTTGTTTATCGAAATTTCGTCAAAACTACAAAAATTGTCAGTTTGAAATACTCTAGATCTAAATACTTAAAGTTTATTTATTTATTTTTTTTTTCATTAAATATTGCCATTAATGCGTATGAACATTGTTTACATAGACTGCCCCCATTTTCATTCAAGAAATGTTCATTCACAACTGGTGTCGTCCGCTGTCGAAATAAACAAGGAGATTAAGCAATAATTTCTTAGTGAAATACATTTTTAAACTCTGTGTTATATCAAATATCTTCAGACAGCTAGCTAGAATTTGGCCGTAAATGATTTAAAACCCTTTCGATAACGAATGCACAGAACCCATAAAGTCGATTCGGCACATTGTTAGTTGGGCCCTACCGACCTTCGTATAGCACTATCGATGAATTTCCGAATTGTTTGAAACATTTCTATGAAACGTTTAAAAAAATAAAGATCGTGTAGTCTATTAAAATATATATATTTGACGTTTGATTCATGCAAGACTGCTTCCAAAATTTCTCTCCAGTTATCGATGGGACATAAAGAAATCCTGCGTTTACAAACGGCCCCGATCAAGTACGAACTCGTGACGTGAATTTATACTGAGGATTTTCGAGGGGAAATCGTGTCCTTCTCAGTGAACTGCACATCCACTAACTTAACCTAACAACCTGGACTTTAAGCCTCAGATACTCAATTATCTTCAAGGTGTGAAAGTCCATTCATAGTCCTTCTAATATGCTTGAATTTTATTTTGTTACCTTTCATGCAAAATAATTAAGAATGCAGAATTTTCAGACAGATGTTTGATAAAGGGTCCACAGGAATACATCTTAGTCTAGATCTATACGTCTTACTATTTGGACATGTACATTTAAATTCTTTGATATATTTTTTATGCTTGGAGATTGAAGTATACATGTATGTACTTTATTAAATAAAGTACATATTTATGATGAATTGCTGCACAACCCATTCTAGAGATGGTAACTGTGCTTCATGTAAACAGCAAGTAATTCAAACCTCAGAATGAAAGTATGCCTATAGTTTTTAAAGTTTTATAGTGGCGCCAATTCCTTTAACCCTTAGGCTGCTAAGTGCTACCCAAGGACCTTTGCAGACAGTGCAGATCAAGATCAGATTGCACCGAAGGCGCAGTCTGACCTTTGATCTATACTGCCCAGTAAGGAGGTATTTTTCCTCCAAAACTAACTTTGAAATAGAAATATTTGGATTTTTACTATCGACTTGAAAATTTCATTTTAGTTACGTATAGGTCAATTTTTACTTTGCAAAGCAACTTGTCACACTGAGTGTGATCTTGGTCAATTCTGGCTGCTTCAGCTGTACCTAGGGCAGGGATTTTCAGAAATCAAACAGCAAATAATATCTGGAATATGTTCTTCCAGGTGATGAGTGATGATTTTAATTCTATTCTTCAGAACATGGAAATGGATTCACTCAAAACTGCATTGGAAGTAATGAATAGCTGTTTTACCAGTGTTAATATTGAATTTCAAGTATCTTACCATGCTACATCATGTTTTTTTATTTTTTGCACATGTCCCTGCAGTGGTTCATTTGTGTAATATGACTCAAATTCACAAAGACATGTCTCAAAACTTCAAAAAAGAAATCTAAATCTTTATTTTATTTTATTTTATTTATTTTTTTTTAAACTGTGAATGATAATCTAAGTTCAGACGGTGCAGAATATGAGGTCTAAGCTTGAACCTATACAGCCTATGTTTTTTTTTTAATATTTGCACCAATATAGTGGTGAAATGACGTAATCCTGTTCATTTACAGTGAGGTTCTGTGAGACTGTTGCTGATTGGTGAAGGTGTCGGTTGAGTTATCCCGGATTTTTTATCCTCACCTAGTTGCCAGGATTTTGTGGGAGTGCCTACAGACAAGACACTGCGTAGAATCAGCCTAGCCCTAGTAAAACCCAAGCCGTACACAAATAAATGGGTTGTTGTCACTCTAAGACTGAAACAGTGTTGAAACTAAAGTAACCACCAGAAATCAGTCAAACATCAAAGGTACTTACAATCAATTTCATGTTTTGTGTCATTGCATGAGTTAACCTTACTTTTCTTTTGTGAAATCATCATTTTTTGACTTGTGTCTTTATTATGATACAAGGTGAATTTTCATTTATCTTCCAGAAGGAAGGTATATTCAATACTCATGAATTACACATGGCCTAAATCTTAGAAAATACTAAACATACCATTTAGTTTTCACCTTTCAGACTATTTCATAACATTTTTTTAGGTCAGGAATAAAACCAAGAAAGAAGAAATCATTGTATCTAAACAATCAAATTGTTGTGTCTAGTTTGATTTTATATTTCATTTTGAAATTAATAGTTTCAAGTTGTGTAGTACTAAGGAAGAACCCTTGAAGGGATCCCTAGGTGTTAGAGTCACGGAAAGGACAACGTGCTTTCAGTAAGAAATTACATAAAAAAAGCCATTGTTTCTATTTCCCTGAGAGGACTCCGGTGTTTTTTTTAACTCTTTACAACACAACAAAATTTGAAACTTGTCCAAGTGGAAAGCATTTCCTGATAACAGAATCAATGTGACTCAAAATATGAATTTTAATTTTGGAAGGTCTGGAGACTTTGTGGGAAAAGGAAAAATGCTGGTTACCATCATTTTCTCATATTCCCAAATTCTTTTTAAAAGCCTTCTTCCTCAGGGTCGTTCAAAGTCGGGATTGTTTTGTAAGGGTTTAAACTAAATCATACTAGTTTCAAAACAATACATGCTTTATACTTCAGAATGAGGACAGTTTGTTTCCTTTGTAGCAAGAGTAGATTAAGATCAGACCACCTAACATAGTAAAATCCCACTCCTGTAGGCACACTATTTTAGATTTGAATTGTTTGCAGTCTATATGATTATACCCACTATATGAACGTTTAGAAAGTGTTGTGTTTATAGTCTGACTAGAATTGTAAAATGCAGTTTTAAAAATCAAAACCTTGATATTTGAGTACAGAAGTTTCAATATTTCAAAAGAGTCTTGCATAATGATGATTAATAATGATTTTTGTAATGCTTAAAATGCTATGGTAAAGGAAAATATAGTCATCATGTTTAGTGTATTTATTTAAGCTCACATGTTTACAAACTCTAGGGTGAGCTGTTGACATTTTCAATCTGACTTAAAGCATAATCTCAGACAAAAACCACCATCACTAGTCCTTCTGAAAACCCTTGATTTTTAATACAGCCAAATAAAGCTCAGCAAATTGGATAAGTTGTTTCAAAAGTTTTTTCTGAACATCCTTCAAAATGGAATAAAATAGCCACACTTACCTTAGTTGAAACACATTGCATCCTTTATGGTGTTATGGAATGGGGACAAAATGACTTTGGTAAGAATGAAAAAAAAAAAAGATCTGTTTGTCTACCAATGTTTTCAAAAACTTAAGAGCTACATTTTGTGAGCCAGACAGAAATATCAGGTACAGGTTAACCTTGCTGGAAGCCAATGTTAGATCCACATTTGATTAATTGAATGGCATTTAATGTCGCTTTCACCATTATTTCAGTCATATAACTGCTACAACTAGCTTATTTATGTATGTCTGGGTTTCAGTAGTACTAGGCTAGGGCTCTGAAGTGTCTTGCCTAAGGACACTCCCACAGAAAAACATATGGCCATCAGGTAACAAGTCCTAAACTTTACTAGTAAGCCATGCAGGACCCCAGATCCACATGTAGAGGGAAGTTAATTTTTGTAAGATTGTTCAGATTAGTCTATGTCCACTATCTATGCATAAATTACTTTTTGTTTTGTAATTAAAAATGGTAATTAAATGGATGCTATTTCATTATTCATTCCTTCCCCATATGACAAGGTTTAGGCTCTTTAAATGTATCTGCAGACAACAATTCAGAAACTGATACAAATGAGCTGAAGTTTACTCTTATGAATGAAAACAATGTTGGAACAGGAGAAAATACTGTCTACCAGAATTTCGTCCTTGTCCCATGATGCTTTTAATGGTCTATTTCCTTCAGGGTTATTAACCCTTGTCCTGCTGAATAACTCAAATGATACCTTCAAGTCGATAGTAAAATCCCAAAGGTTGCTATTTAAGGTAATTTTGAGGACGATAAATATCTCCTTATCGGACAGTGTAGATCAAAGATCAGACTGCACGTTCTGTGCAGTCTGATCTTGATCTACATTGTCTGCAAAAGGTCAGTGAGTCATGCTTAGTAGTCTAAGGGTTAACATGAGTGTTCAGTAAAGTGTTAAAAGAAACCCCAATCAAAATTTTCTCCAGATCCAGCTGTCAGATGTCAAGGAAACCTGACATGGATCCATATGTTGTATACTGGTCTATCCCACAGATTGATATAAATGTATAGCTTGTGTTTGTGTAAGGTCTTGCTATAGAGCTAGCTTTTGTAGCAATGTTGTAGAGCGTTTGCCTACGGAATTTGGACCTGAAGGTTCTATGTTCAATCCCAGCCTCTGGGGCTATTTAACAGAACTGTTACATATACATGTAATCAGTATTCAAAATACTGTATGGTTTGTCTAAATATGGCCTATATTTGACCCTTGAATTTTGTGTCATACAAAGTTAAATTGGGAGAATTTTTGAGCATTTTTCCTTTTTCTTTTTTTAGCCCTGTAACACACAAAAAAATCCTATGTTTTATGAGTCCTGTGTAATAGGGCTTATGAAAACAGTGTTGGAAAACAAGACATCAGTATTTCTTTTTTTTTTTTTCTTCCAGAATTTTTTCTACCTTTGACAAATACAAACAAAATAATCTGAGGGCTCCATATCTATTGAATTGTTTGCTCTAAACAGCAAGCTATTTTATTTTGTTTATTCATTTTTTTTTTTGCGCCACAAGTCAAATTATTCCGTAAAAGGCCAATAAATACTACCAGGTATATATTTCTTTTCAATAAAGTGTATGGTTAAATTCAGTAAAATGATGCAATTTTGGGTGCTTGATAATGGAATTGCAGGCTACTTTAGCAATAGGTCACTCTTTTTATTTTTATTATACCAGATATGACGTCTTGATACTGATTTGAATATATAAATCCTTGCTGATGGCGCATGTTGTTGATTAAGTACCATTCCCTCAAAGCTTTCCAGGACTGTGGCATGAAATACCCAAAGAGGCTGAGTAGCGCATTAAGGAAATATCAATTCAGATATTTTTTTCTAAATCTTATCTTTCTTCTTTATTTATGATTTTCCAGCTATAATTCAGTAAGTCGTTTTTGAGTTTGTTGAGGGTATGAAAATCTGAATAGTTGGTTTTAATTTGGGGGAGTCAAAAATCTTGTCGTCTGGTAAGAAGTTCAACAAGAAGGCACAAAAATTTCATATTGCATACATATGTAAGTAGCAATATATTGTACTCTTTGATCAAATTTGCTTATGACTGCTGAAACTGCTTGACAACTGTAGACCTTAACAACGTGTTTTTACAAAAATATCATTATATGTCATCATCCTATTTTGTACAGTTTTTTAAGTATTACTCATCAACAAATCAACAACTGAAGTATTCTATATATTTGTCAAATAACTTTCACTCATAAATCTATATTGTTTTTTTTTTTGTTTTGTTTTGTTTTTGTTTTTTGTTTTGTTTTCCAGTCCTATGCATGTTTACAGTCCTAAATATAATACTAGCTGAAAAAAAACATCAAATTGTTTGATCAAATTAATACTGTAATAAGTAGTAAAATAACAGCTGCTGTGCAGCACACTTGGTAGAACAACTTTGACTCCCATTGCCCTTACTTACTCTGCTAATTACTTACAAATTATACATGTACTACATGTGATGAAAAAAATAATTTTCGTTACATCAGATCATAGCTTAAAACTGTTCAACAAATCCGCTTTTCAGGACTTTCAGTCCTTTGATTAACAATCACCATCATTTGAGCCTAGTTAACTTTGTCCTTCGCAAATGCTTTCAATATAAACACATCTTAGGACTTGTTGTATGGTTAACAGTTACACTATAAAGTAAGTCTTATGGAATGAATTGCGATTTCATCAAATAAGTACGCTTTTTTAAGTGTAATTCAACAATTATTTTCTTATCCTACAAATGTTTAAGAAAAAAAAAAAAAACATCGCAGTACATGGTCGAAGCTCTGAAATCATACATCTTATTTCGAATACATTGATGACAAAGATTTCTCTGTGAAATAAACTAGCAAATTTGTAACAAATCTACAGATTTTAATATTTTCATAGATTCAAAAACAAAATGAACATTATGTAAGTGTCTTAGGAACTATTATTCATCTATAATGTGCACAGCTGCCAAAAAAGTCAATAAGCTTCATGTCAATTTCAATACATATGCACATGAAGGGCTGTGTCTTCACATGTCATGAACTAAACTTCATGAGATAGAGTTATGTGAAAAAAAGCATGTGACATATGTTGGCCTTTGCAGTAAAATTTTATTCAACTCATTGTTATGAATGTTATCAATTAGCTCGGCAAATGCTTGTTTAAGAACTTTCTTAGAATTTTTATGTACACTCGTGTCAGATCCTATATATTTTTTGGTTAAAGGCTTTGTTCTTTCGAAATTATTTTCTCGCGACAGGAAGGTGGAGACAGTGTATGAGGTTGAAAGCCCAAAACATATACAGAACAGTCTTAAAGCTTTCATGATCTACCGAAATCGTGACAAGAGTCAGTCCCGCTCGCTAACTACAAGTTATCAATCAAGATTCGTACATTCAAATAATTTAGTCTTTTAGAAATGATTTTTCTTGAGATGGAAAAAATAAGGGAATGATTTCTGTCTACCTTGCTATTTCTGAGATGTTGTTGAATTTCGCTTAAAGCACCGTTTAACCTTTTCAGCACGACAGCCGAAAACAGGAGTTTTTTGCAGACAGCATAGATCCAAGACTAGACTGGAACGTGCAGTCTGATCTTGAATCATTACTGTCTGCTTATTTAGTCAAGCCTATAAGAACAAAACTTTTTGGGATGTACAAAGGAGTAGCGCCAACAACACACAATACGTAAGAGCGTAAAGTAGAAAAAAGCGACATAGCAGAATATTATTTTATCATTTAACTAATAGAACAACTCCGTCTTCAGATTTAAGCCTAAATTACTCGAAAAAAAATTTTCGCAATCGGTAGTAAAAAGCCAAGTATTTGATTTCATCCCATTCCTTTTCAATGGAAAATCTCATCAGGCAATATAGATCAAGATCAGACTGGACAATCTATGCAGCCTGATCTCGATTTACACTGTCCATAAAAGCGCACTGCGTCACTCTTAGAAGCTTTAGGTTTAAGAACATAATAATTCAGAACCCGTGGTTACGCACATGTTTTTTAGCTGATTGTATTTTGTCGTCGATAGAGACGAAAGAGTTAAAACAAATGAATGCTGGTAACTTGCCTCCGTATACCGAAAGTTCACATATCACAAAAAATTGTTCGCTCTTTGGACGTTCTAATGTGATGTAACGCGCTTCCATCTTTTTTTCTAATGTGAAATTGAAGTTGTATTTTGTCCCATTGACAATTGTCAGCATGTCTGTGGAATTAATTTTTTCTTGAGGGGCCAAGAAAATCTTCATCTTCCCCAAGTGATCTGGAACAAAACAAAATAGATAACATATTTAATGAGTAATTGAACTTGGGTTGAATCACTCTACTGGCTGTAAGTTTGCTTATTTTCTAGAATACATCAATTACTAAAGATGTGAGAAGGAAAAAGACAAACTCACACACACAAAAAAAAAAGGGGGGGGGCACTATAACTGGGCCTGAACCTACTTAAGACAGCATAACAAGTAGGCATGCAAATTGAACAAATAGTGAAATCACCAAAGTACAATTTCTTAAAACCACTAGTTTGGAAATTTAATAGAGTATTGGTACTCATTGAATAAAACAATCCCTACAAGTTTCAAGAATGTGGACTTCGTTGAGTAAAAAGATTTAGGCATCAAATGGCTGCTTTTTCTAAACTGATTCTTGATTTTCTTCATTTTCAAAAGAGTTCAATCCCTTGATGGTGCAATGATCTTTTCAAGTTTCAAAACAAATTGGGTCAAAATTGCCGACTTAATCGAGTAAACAAGAAATGTAAGTGTTCAACTTGAAAAAGCTACATTTCCCTAACTAATTACTGGAACTGTTTCAAAATCAATACAGTTCAAGTTATTTATGATATAAATGATCTGGGCGAATTTCATGAAAATCTGATCACAAATGCAGACTTTAATTGTGTAAACAAGAAATACAAATGTTCAACTTTAAATGGCTACCTTTCCCTAACTAATTGTCATGATTTATTCAAATTCAACAGGGATCAAGCTATTGATGATATGAATGATAGATGCAAGTTTCATGAAAATCATGAGATCAAGCTATTGATTTAAATAAATGATCTTTGCAAGTTTCACGACAATCTGGCAGCAAATGTGGGCTTTATTGCGTAAACAAAAAATGTAATTTTCCAGGTTTTAAAGGCTACTTTTCCATGACTAGTTGTTGGATTTGTTTTAACATAAATAGGCTTCAAGCTATTGAAGGTGTAAAGAAACTGTGCAAGTTTTGCGAAAACTAAACAACCAACGAAGACTTTATCGCGTAATCAAGAAAAAGGCTTACGGACGGACGGCAGGACGGACGGACGGACGAGGAAACCACGCCATGAAATAAACTCGGCTGGCCTTTTGACCAGTAAAGCTTAAAATGAAACTGAAAACTTCCTCTCCTTTTTGCTGTCTCAATTGTCATCTAATAATCAACAATCATGTGTTTTTTTTTCTCATAAAGTTAATGTCTGTCTGTATATCTGACTTTCCGCGGGTATGTCCTTGAGCAAAAGCATGTCAGGGCATTGAGCCTTGTTGGTCAGCCAGCCAGCCAGTGTCGGTCAGTTGATCAATCAGTCTTTACGGTTAGATAGCTTGGTCGGTCGGTCGGTCTGTAGTCATTCAGGTGATCAGTCAGTCGCTTAAAGTTAGGTCGGTGGATGGGTCGATGCAGGCAGTCAGTGCAGTCAATGCAGTGCGGTGCAGTGCAGTGCAGTCAGTCAGTCAGTCAGTCAGTCAGTCTGCTTTTCCGTCCGGTTTCTATTATCCATTTTAATCTGACTTGAAGCCATTACAGTGATGATCAGTTGGAACTAAGGCTGGCATGTTAACCACATATTTTGCATAATTCCACGGACAATCTTTTTCTCAGCCCACCTCTCCTATCCTGCAGATAATTTGACACAAGGATTAGCTGACAAATCTTAATAATTCAAGAATGACAGAATTAAATGCTCTAAAAGGATTTTCCATGTTTTAGTTTTTCTTATACCTTTTTTTTTTAACCAAAGTAGCAAACTCTTTTTGGTATGTTCAAACAACCAAACATTACCTCATATCCAACTTGGTTGTGCAAGCATGAGTGCCTTCTAAACCTGGGGTTGTCAAGCACAACTTTTGAACCTTTTTGCGAACAGCGTTAATTAAAATCAGACAGCACGGAAAGTGTAGTCTGATCTTAGATCTACACGGTACAATACGGTGTTTGCCATATGGAGATGTTGGCTATGAAATAGCAAGACCCGGTATAAACCATCGGCTGGAAATATTAATTAATCTAAGAACTAAAAGGATAATCCTTTACCATTCATTCCCATGTTTCAATGACCATGAAGAAGAATGCCTTTGAGAACATTGAGGAAAAAGGAGAAAATGCAGTTAACCACCATTTTCTCCTTATCCCAAACTGTTTGCTAGTTTTCGAAAGCAAATTCTACCATCTGAGCCACATCTAAATTACCCTCTGCGAATGCTTTGACAAGCTTAAAAATTGGTTGTCTGGTAAAGAGCTAAATGACGTAGAAATGCTTACTTTTGGGTTAAATGACATTCTAGACAAAGATCTTATCAAAACTTTCAGTGCCTTAGATAGAACCTTACTTACTCTTGATAAACACTGGTCTTCGTTGTAAGAGATAGGGCCACATATAATTGAAACTTTCCTTAAAAAAAACCGTTACTGTTTTGAATCGCTGCATGTCACTACAACAGATAAGAAATCTAGCTGCATACCACAACAGCATCACAGAAGAAATCAGTCACTCTTGGGCAAGTGAAGTCTGGGAGAAAAATATTCTTACTCATGAAAAGTGTTGATTGTATTTAAAACAGATAAGAAAATGAAGCTATACACAACAAAAACATCATAGATAAAATCTTTCTTAGCCTTGGAAATTGCAAGTCATCGTTAAAACAGATAAGGAAAAGAAGGGGTTCATATGACAAAGATTTTAAATGGAAAAGAACGAAAAGTGCCCAAAGAAAAACTCACTCTTTCCAACGGCTGAGTTAATTATACACTAATTAGATAAAGGACTACATAGGACAAAAATGCCCTAAGAGAAAACTCGCTTACTCTTGGAAATCAGTGGTGGTTGTTAAATTACAGATAAGAAAATGGGTCTACATACAACAAAGAAGTCCCAGAGAAAACCCAACCTATTACTCTTGGGAATTGCTGGACGTTATTATGATAGATCAGAAAATGAGTTACATACGGTTGTATCGTTTTTTGCCACCCCTTCCTTCCACGTCGATTCTTGTGATGAGGAACTTTCTCCCTAGATCTAATTCATACCAAGGACTGGCTTCTTTTGTAGTTGCTGCACAACATTTACAAGCGTCTGGAGTATTGGTATGGTTTCCATCTACCGCATGTCGCACGTCCCAATTTTGGCCCGTTTTGTTAAAAGTGCTGCTCGACTTGATATTTTTGTTTAGGGACAGAAGTTTTGCACCTGAAATGCACCGATACACATCATGTACTTGACTTTGGACTCTTTCAGTGTAAAATATATACACACGACATCTTTCGGCGGCTGAAGATACTATCTACAGAAGCGCAGAAGGACTTTTGCCTAATAAGCTTGTCTGTAGAAGGGACGGAATAAATAAAAACTCAGATTGCACGTTCTGTGCAGTCTGATCTTAGTCTATGTTGTGTGCAAAATCCCCTGTTTTCAAATATTGGGCTGAAAGGGTTAATTACAGGTAAAGTAACACTTTTGTACATTTACAATATGGCTTTATTGGTTTACTAAGAGACCAAAATATACATTCATGTATAAAATATAATTATGTAAGTTTTTCGGAGTAATAATTTTATTTAATTTTCATTTTGTTGCATACTTTATTACAGATTTGAAATCAGAAGAACCTACGAGTATCTGTCTTTAGCGTCATTTTAGAAATTAATGACGTTCTCTCACGTCCTCTTGTCTGGACATATTTATAAACATAGTATCTGTTTTTTGGCATATAAACAACCCTACTGTTTCACAAACAGATCGCTGTGCCATGAAGTGTACTATATTGTGTGCAATGTCATGTTATTAGGCTATATGTCTTTGGCGACCCGATTGATTTCCAGTGCTACCTGTAGCTCTTGAAAACCAGTTTGTTTCCGCACTGGTGCTACGGCACACACATATAATACTGTGATACACTTTTATATCTTTATATCTTTGGTGATAAATTAATATCAGGACGATATCCGGAGATAAAGGGTTGTGGAATATCGAGGCCTGCGCATTGTCAAGACCTAAACCCGTGCGATGTCTTCCTGGGGGGGGGGGGGTTTATATGATACAAAGGTCTACAATCCCAAGCCAAACAGTACAGATATGTTGGCAAAAAAATGAAACACGAAATCAGGAAGACTGTTGCAATGTGTGCTAAAAGTGGTTGACAAATTCATAGTGCATGTTCAGCGTGGAAAGAACATAAAAGGCCGTAATATTGAAAACGTCACTAGTTACTACAGTGACGCCAGAGACAAAAATGTAGACTTACCTCTGAATTTAAATTTGTATAAAAGTGTGCATTGTAATGAATATTGAATTAAATTATCACACACACACACACACACACCCCCATACACCCACACACACACACACACACACACACACACAAAAACTGCAACCTATTAGCTTCACATACCTTATATACATGTATGTTTATTTCTATCTCTTCATCTGAAATCAAAAGCTATATTGTGAATATACAAAAGAGTTACCTTACTTTCCGGACACCCTGTACAAGCAGAAGCACATTAATAGAGTAAACAATCACCATTTGTTTATCAACACGTATATTCTCCCTCTATCAATCTATAGATATAAAACAATCAGCCTGGATCCATATTAACCAACCATTATAAGAACGTTCTTAGTCTTATTTTCCAAGACTTTATAAATTTGAAAGTGACACCTCATGGTTAAGCCAATCAAAAGTTGTGTTACTTTCAAATTTAGAAAATTCTGGAAAATAAAACTTTGAATGGTTGGTGTATACGGACCCTGAATGCATTCTTTGTACATACTGAAAAAAGGTTTGGAAATAACTGGAAATAATTCAGTATTAGTTTTTTTTCATGAACATTGGCGAGTGTTCTGATTGGCTAAAATTTTTTTTTCATAGCTCCATAAAAAAAAAATAAAATTGCCGGAACTACTTTTGCAGTCAAAGTAATGTAAACAAACATTTATACGAGATTTCATAATGTTTTTTCTTTCTGATTTTAGATCTTTATCGAGTCCGAAGTTCAAATTGCTAGCTGAATTTATTTTCTCTGAATATTGAAAAAGAAATCCGACATTAAATTCAAAGAGAGAGCTGAAAACTCACTGTCACTTTCTGGGTTCTGACAATCTTATCTTTAATTCTAGAGTAGATAGTAATATGTATGTTGTGCGACATTTTTTCCTTGATGGGGCATTTTTGAGCGCGTAAGGATAAGTTTTTCCCTTGATTTAGAAGGGGAATTTTTGACCGGTAACAACAATAATTGAATAATTCCTTGAAGGAGGGAGTGAACCAGTAAATCAGTGAATTATTGAATGGGTGAATCAATGGATCAGTGAAGCAGTGAAGCAATGAAGGGATGAATGGATAAGTTGGTGACTCGATGACTCGATGAAGCATATATATATTGACGCATATAATATATAAATGGTTGATATATATATTATATGTATAACCTTAATAGATATGTGGGTGATTGGGTAAATTCAAAAATTACTCACGCCTACATATAGGGCATAACTGTATGTTTCCTATTTTATAACATTCACCACACATACATTTATGCCCACAACCAAATGCTATTTTAGGTTTATGGTTGTAACATATACAACATTCATCCTCTAAAAAAATTTTTATTTGTTTTATTTCTCTTGGTTCCAATTCTTGAAGTTCTCCTATTTGTACATAACCTAATGTTGAATTATTTGCTTTAGTAAGAGTTTCTAATCCAACCCAAGTGTAATCATAAAATTCTATATAGCCCTTACTTTCACCTTCTTTATTATATTTCTCTATATTTTTTCTAACATAATCATTAATATGATATTCAGGATGAATATCATTTTTAAATGTTGTCATAGGATATATTATTACATTAGTTGGAACCGGTTCTCTATCTTTATCTTCCATTATTTCAAACAAAGCATCTTTATAATCACCAATAAAATTATTACTTCTACAAAATGGTATTTCAATGACAGTATACATATTTTTACCTTTTTTACGAAGAGGGTTTTCATTAAAAAGGCATTGGTCTGGCCAAACCATAAAAATAGTTGTGGTAAAATCAGATTCAACCAACTTTTGTTTACTATGTAAATAATAATTGTATGGTATTAATTTCTTTAATATAACAATTTGGTCAGACATTTGTGATATTAGTAAATTATTATTTAAAGTTATATATAATTTTTGATCTTTTACACACAATTTCTTTAAATAATGTTTATTTTCAAGAACTCTTTCTAGGTTTTGTACAATTGCATAATCTTTAAATCTATTTAGCACACTCATCTTACAATATTTATTAAGAAAATCTACATAAAAAAATCAAAAAATTTTATCCATTTCCTATATCACAATTAAGCAACATAGGAAATGTTAATTATCTAACATTTTAATAAAAGATGAGCTTGGCTAAACAAAACCTACAAAGAACAACAACTTATTAATATTGGGGAATACATAAACCTTAATGTTAAAACCTCCTTCTTTTTTAATAGGGTTTAGTAATTTCTTAATTTATTTCGAAAAAAA
The DNA here is from genome assembly GCA_946811185.2 of Hippopus hippopus. NCBI lineage: Eukaryota > Metazoa > Mollusca > Bivalvia > Cardiida > Cardiidae > Hippopus > Hippopus hippopus. The sequence continues at coordinate 58,066,756 of OX328100.1, forward strand.
TTTTTTTTTATAAAATTTTTATAAAATATTTAAAATGAAGTTTCTGAAGTTATTTTCAAAGAAAAAAGATGAACCTATTAATAATGATATTATTAAAAAACAAATTATTAAACTAGATAGGCGAATTCAAGAATTAGAATTAATTATTGCTGGATTAATGGATATTTTAAGTGATATGAAGAAGTCTAAATAAATATATAATATATTTTTTATAATATATTATATATATTTACCATCACCTTCAACTCCGTTTTCCAATATTTAACACTTTACAAGTCTAACTCTATCAAAATAGATATGTAAGAGTGTTCCGCAGTAGGGATGGTTGTTCTTGAAATAAAGTTTATGATATCGCATTGTTTTACCTCCAACGCCACAGGAAAAACTACACAGCTACAGGTCTCATCTTTCTTTTTAATAATAGAGTAATCAAGCAGCTCTACTCCGTTTACCACAATATTAACTATTACCTCTTCAGGTACATTAGGGGTATTTGTAATAACTGATAAACTACCTCTCATAATTCTACCCGGCGCATTCATACAATAACCACCCATCCTATGACTAGCACCTGAAGCACCATTACCAAATGAAAACTCATAATTACCTCTTCCAAGTGGCCCATTTTCTTCAGCCCACACGGTTATAATAGGGTGGGATACTTTTCTATCCACGTAGGATTTTGTCGCTAAATCTCTCTCTTCTACCGGGGTTGCCGCGTTTTTAAAAGAAAAACCTTGGAGATTTATGTCAGCCACCGCCGTGAAACTTCCATTTGGGTTTTTTATAATGGCTCCACCGTTATCAACATAATTTTTATTGACTGCAGCATCGCGGGATACCGGGTTAGGTAAACCTGTAATCGGGTTATCATTCATATCTATTCCACCAGCCATTGAATAGGACCCATCTTGTTTTTTTGTTAAAGCTTTTTCACCCGCGGTAGCCGCCTCAATGGCGGTATCCACGTAAAACTTATTAGAGGCTTGGTCGTGTCTCGTGGGGATTCCGAGATTGTTAATTACTCGTCCTCCCATTGAAATTGCATCATCTGCCTCATACCACCTTCCTTCTTTATAAACGAAGGCTCTATCAACATTATCCACATATTTTTTAGTAGCAGCTTCACTCGGTTCTGTTGGGTCCTTAACATTTCTTATCGGATTAAAACCCATATTTAAATATCCAGTAACGTGGTATCCTCCGTTTTCAACCAACAACTCTGAGTTGGCGTCAACATAAGCCTTAGTTGCTGCATCTTGAGGATTTACTGGATTACTAACCCTCGTTAATGTATTGCCGTTCATGTTTATAGACCCACTAACAACAGTTGTTCCATCTTTACGTAAAAAATTATTATTTATGTAAGCGAGTGACACACCATCATCGCTTGTTTTATCATCTTCCATTCTTCCAAATTTATCAACAGGCATTTTTTATATAGTACTAAAAAAGTTTATTTAAAACATTTTGAAACTGGTTACCTCTAGATAACTCTTTTAGAATGTACAAACATAAATGACCGCAAAATACTTGCCCAGCTTGTTGTAATTGGTCAGTATTGTACTGTATTGGGCTTTTTAAATAATCTCGAATTTCAATAGGTGGTTGTATACCATAACTATCAAAATAAATTTTAGTTTTACCATTTTTATACCAAGCGACCCAATGTGTACCATGCCCATCACTTTTATCAAAGTTTACTATACCACATTCTTTTTTACTCGGTTTTCTCGGTAATGTATCTAGTAAAAAAACTCCTCTAAAATAAGGAATCTTTAATCTTTTTACGGCACCCTCTAATTCGAAATTGTTCAACGGTTTATTTGGTAAAATCATGTTTTCAATCGAAATATTTGACATTTTTTTATAGTTAAATATTTCTAATATCTTTATTGTCAACCCATGAATTAAATTCATCAGGATAACCTTTCCACTTTACAAGAGATTTCTTTTTTCCTTTTTTAATAACCTTTTCTATCCTATACAGCTCTTGACTGGTTTTCTGCAGTTCAGGTTCATAAAAGGTACCTTGTATTTCTTCTCCATTAAAATCTTTAATTTTATATGTTATAGGTGATGTAAGTTTTACTTCAGAAACTGTAAAAACCTCCTCAGTCCATCTTGTTGTATAACCTTTCTCAAAAGTCTTTTTCTTTTTAGTTATCCTTACTTTATCTCCAACGGAAAACTTAGGATTAAAGTCTTTTATTTCTAAATGATTGGGGTAAAGATTTCTCCAAACTCTCGTTTCATTTTCTTTTTTACTAGCGTCTACCGGAGTCATCTTAATAGATGAATGCCTCGTGTTATTATATTTTTTAACTAAATCCGGTAGCACATTGATGTAAACGTTTGTAGAGTTAGCGGAAAAATACTTCCACATTTTTTCTTTCATTGTTCTAATCCATCTCTCAACCACACTTGATTTTTCCTCATTTTCAGTAGAATATAATTCAACCAAGTCTTTTACATCTTTGTTATAAAACTCTTTACCCTTATCCACCCACATTTTTTCAGGTTTTCTCTCCTTAAAAATACTTTTTAATGCTATAGCAACAGATTTTCCTGTTTTGTCTTTTAATGGCACCAGATATCCATATTTAGAAAAGATATCAATGACAGCGAGAAGGTATTTAACACCACGATTAAACTTAGAAAATGCTTGCATGTCTACTAAATCCACAGCCCATATCCTATCTATACCGTTTACTCTAACTCTCCTTTTCTTAAAATTTCTTTTTAAAGGTTTATGTAATTCTTCCGCTAAAGTTTCGAAATTTTTTTTTTTACTCCCATTCCAAATTTCATCTTCGTTCCAATGAGTTTACTTACCAAACCTTTTTCCATTTTTTCTCTAATACTAGGATTGTAAATACCTTCTAACTCTGTTAACATATCTTTATCACATATTTCATTCCTAGTCTTTGTATCATCATGCTTAAGATAGCAAACATCATGATGATAAGCAGCTTTATCAACACGGTTTATAGGTTTACTCCATTCCTTTGGTGTTAAATCAGGATTTAACCTCTCATTTAGTTTGGTACCTGGCCCTGTAAAATTGTGCCCTGGAAGATGCATTTCAACAGGTAAATTATTTATAAATTTGTTTAAGATGCTACCCCCATTTTGTAGTTTTTTTTTCTCCTTTTATAAATTGTGATTTAGTTATTCCACAAATAACACATTTCCCCTGCATCATATTTCTTCCATTTTTCGAAATGGTATATTTTATATCACTCGTATCAGTATGTTTTTTACATTTAACGCAATACATCTTATTTTATATATAAAAAAATAAAAATATTTAAATAAAAATGGATATTATAAACTTATCATGGAATGAAGTAGTATCAAAGAGATTTAATCACTCCCTTTTACCAAAAAGTATTAGGGGTTTAATTATAGGAAAATCAGGATGTGGTAAAACTACTTTATTGTTAAACCTTTTACTCAGACCAGATTGGCTTGACTACAACGATTTAAGTGTTTTTGGAAAAAGCCTTTTTCAACCAGAATACCGAATACTAAAAAAGGCTTTTGAAGAAAAACTACCAAAAGAATGTATCTTAAGGTTGTTTAACATACGTGATGAGATACAAGAAACAAACATTCCACCAACAGCTTTAGTTGAAGAATGGGTTAAAACAATCAAAAACAAATCGGATATAAATTGCAACTTCTTTGAAAATGCTAGTGATGTACCTGACCCGAGAGAGTTAAACTCAGGAAATAAAAATTTAATGATTTTCGATGATTTACTTTTAGAAAAGCAAAATAAATGTGAGTGTTACTACATTCGAGGAAGGCATAGTAATGTTGACTGCTTTTACCTCTCACAGAATTATTTTAGACTACCTAGACAAACTATTAGAGAAAACGCTAATTTTATTTGTCTTTTCCGACAAGACCTAAAAAAACCTTAATCATATTTATAGCGACCACATAGGTGAAGATATGTCTAAGGATGAGTTTAGAAAGTTTTGTCAAAAGGCATGGGAAAGACCACATGGTTTTGCTATCATTGACTTAACCAGTAAAAAACATGATGGAAAGTATAGAAACGGTTTTGATAATTTTTACATACCTAAATCAGTATAAAAAATATTTAAATATTATAAAATGGAAAAACTTTTAGAACAAATTGTAAAAAATACGAGCAACAAAACATCGTTTCAAATTATAGTAAGCGACAACAAAACACGTTTTAGAACAAGGTTTAATCCTCCAATTCAACTGGAAAAGGATAAAGTATATGAAATAGCTCTGGTAAACCTTGAAACTTACTACTCTTTTCCAAACATTGATGAAACGAACAACACATTCGTTTATTCTCCAGACAATGGCACCACATGGATTAAAATAAAAATACCTGAAGGAAGTTATGACCTCGTTGACATTAATGACGCCATTCAACAGGAAATGAGAAAAAAGGGTCATTACGATAGAGTTAATGAAGAGTATCCTATTAACATTTCTGCAAACACCAATACTCTAAAGTCTATTATTACCTTAGAACCTAGTTATCAAGTAGATTTTAATCAACCAGGCTCCATTGCCAAAGTATTAGGATTTACTCGTGCTAAATATACACAAGGATTTTACGAGTCAGAGAATGTAGTTAACATTCTTAGCATACATAGTTTGCTTGTTAACATAGATATTATTTCAGGAAGTTATGTTAATGGTTCAACAAAAAACACTATTTACTCTTTTTTCCCAAATGTTGCACCTGGATATAAGATAATTGAGTCACCAGTTAATTTAGTATACTTACCAATAACGTTAGATGAAATACATAACCTAAATGTAAATATTACGGACCAAGATGGTAATTTACTAAATCTTAGAGGTGAAAATTTAACGATTAGGTTTCATATTAGAGAAGCGAGATAAATAAAAAAATATTTGTATATAAAATGACGAGTTACACTAATGTTAAAGTAAATATATCTGAAGGACAAAAGCAAAAGCTTCAATATGCTGTTAAAGCTGGTTGCCCAGTAAGTATTCGTTTAGGCCATGAAGATTTACATGGTAATGATGTTTTAGCAATTACCAATTCACAAGCAAAGAAAATGGCTAAAGCCTATGAGGATGGTAAAGGTATAACTATTAGAATGACTGCAAAACAACTTAAATATAACATGAAAATAGAGGGAGGTTTCCTCGGAATGTTGGCTGGGTTAGCTGCTAGAGCTTTGCCGATGCTTGCAAAAACCGTTTTACCAGCTTTAGGTGTTGGTGCTCTTTCTGGATTAGCTCAAACAGGTGTTCAAAAAGCTATGGGGTCAGGTCTTTACCTTAAAAAAGGAGGATGTGTTTGTCAAGTTGAAACTGATGGAAGTGGATTATACTTAAAACCATACAAAGGTAAAGGATTAGAGTCTGTTGGTGATGGGTTGTATTTAAAGCAAGGAGGAAAAATGTATGATGGAAAAGGACTTTTACTTGGACCTAATAGCCCATTTGCTAATATCCCTATCCTAGGAGCTATATTATAAATATTATTTACAATAAATAAAAATGGATATACATAAATTTGGTATAAAACCTAATATTACTACCCAACATAAAACTATATTTTGGAAACCTCATTTACATGGAGTAAGATATCCTCCCTTAAAGCAAGATTCTCTAAAATGGAAAATATACTCACAAGTAACTATCAAGATTCCTCCTAATGATGGTATGAGAGTTCCGTTAGGATTTGGTTATATAACTACACAAGGAGTTGTAGTGATATCTATTAGTAATAAATGGAAAGATAGTTTAACCATTTCTAATGGTATACATCTTGATAATGATGTTAATGATATCTTAGTCTACATTTATAATTTCTCGCAAAAACCAATCGAAATACCTGAGGGAGAGTTATTCTGCTATCTAAAATATTTGCCATAAAAAAATTATTATATTAATAAAATGGCAGATACAAATCAGGAACACCCTAATAAATTATATCCTATATTACCTAAAGAACGAAGTACCGCAAGCGCACCACCTATTACAACGGAAGCAATTGAAATGGTAGCAATGGATAATGGCCATACTTATAGACTTCAAAAAATATCTGAGATATTAGATTTTCTAAAGAAGGAAATAAATGAAAGGGAAAGATTGAATAAGAAGTATGCTAGGATGGCTAAGGTAGTTGATAATGTTGAAGGTGCATTAGTTGTTGTTTCATTAGCATTGGGTGGAGCTGGTGTTGTTTTGCTTTCAACTGTTGCAGCGGCACCAGTTGCTGTTGGATTAGAGAGTGCCGCTGGTGTAATTGGTCTTTCTTCATTGGTTAGTAAAATATTTGTTAGGAAAACTACTGCTAAAGCTGAAAAACATTTAAAGATTCAAATGCTTGCTGCTTCTAAGCTTAATACTATAGATAATCATGTATCAAAAGCTTTGATGGATAATCATGTATCTGATGATGAATTTAAGTTGATAATGGATGAAATTAATAAGTATGAAGATATGAAGAGTGAAATAAGAAGTAAATTTAAGAAGAAGGTAACAACAGAAGAAAAGGAAAGTTTGATTGAGAAAGGGAGGCAAGAAGCGAGGGAGTCCTTTCGGAGGCTTGTCGAAAACAAACATAGTGGAAAGCTTCCCTATTAGCTTACCTAAATTACCAAGTTTTAGATGTAAATGTCAATGTGAAATAGGAGATAATGATGATGAATAAATATATAAGAGCATTATATATTAAAATTGTTAAAAAAAATTGTTACAAAAACTGTTAAAAAAATATGTTGCTAATTAAAAATGTCATTTCTAAAAATAACTGACCCTGTAAAAAGAGACTTAATTGTAAAAGAGTATCTCGAAACTAGAAAGAAGATTCGGGATAATCTACTAGCAGAGAGAACAGGTGAACAAGAATTACAAACTGGTCTTTCAAAGTTTTTTAGACCTGTTATCGAAACGCAAAAAGCTACAACAAAGGAGATTACAGAGGGGCTTACACCTATTAAAGAAGCTATCGAACAGTTGCCACAAGCTATTAATCTACCAGCTTATCCAACAATAGAAGCTTATCCCTCTGGAGAAAAACCAGCTATTGAGGAAAGGAAATTGGATGAATATCAAGGTACATTTTTCATCGGACCACTTGCGAGGGAGTATCTAACAAAATTTCTTAATAAAGATGATGTTGATAGAACATGGGGATTATATGATAAAAATGGTAAATTTTATATTGGTCGCAAAATGGTTATAATTGAGGAGGATGATATTGTTCTTGGTACAGAGACGTATATAGGAACACCTGGTTTATGGGAGTTAATTGTTGCTAAAGAACCAAATGAAAATATTTATGATGATAAGGATTTTACAAATTATTCAGATTTAATGAGACGAACCAGCGCTCTTCATCGAAATAACGACCCAGATAATCCATATCCTAAAAGTTCTAGAGGGGAAAAATGGATTAAACTTCTTAGGTATATTTGGTATAATAGGAAAAAGCATGAAGGAAAAGGAATTGTTATCCCATCTGACCCTAATGCATTACTAGAAAGACTAGACCTGTTGATGGCAAATAAAGAAGCAGGTAATACAGGTGTAAGAAACGAGTTAGTAAGTATTTGTGATGAATTAAAAAGACAAGGTGTTTTAAATTCAAACGCTTATAAAAATTTAATGTCTATACTATAAAAAAGATGATAATCACTAAGAAACACGGATTTAAAACAAGGTATTCATACGGTGGTTCCGGAATCTTTGATAGTATTGCTAACTTTTTAGCGAGGCTTTTTACTAGTAGTGCAGCTAAACAAATTGCGTCTTCTGCTCTTGATGTAGGAAAGAGTGTAGCTAAGGAAGGGGCAAAGAAAGCTTTAGAGGTTGGAAAAAGTGCAGCAGTAGATGTAGGGAAAAAATTAGTTACGAAAGCTTTAACACCAAAATCGAAGCAAATTTTACAAAAATATAATACAACACCAAAACCTAATGATACTCCTAAAACGCAAAACATTAGCACATTAATAGATGGAAGTGCCATTGCTATTCAAGACTTAGTTAAAAGATTAAACAGTGGAGCGGGTATTAAAACAGTATGAAGAAAATTATATTCATTATATAAAAAAGAATGTCTATATTAAATTTTAATCGTGTAGATTATAAAAAATACAATACTAGTTGTATTAATATAGTAGGCGCTTCTTTAAACATACAAGATTGTGAAATCCTCGAAATTAATAAAACGAAATATGGTTATAAAAAAGCTGTTGTGAAGTTATCTCCTGAAAAAGTAATCAAGATGAAAGAGATTGAGGAAAAGGTGAATAAATATTTAAAAAATTGGGGTATACCTGAAATAACACTTGTATACGGTAATAGAGTTTATCCTAAAACTAATCTGGATACTGCAAAAAGCATTAAAATTCAAGGTGTGTTTGTTAATGATAATAATAAGTCTTTTCCCCAGCTTTGGTTTGAAATTTAAGTAACACAATTATAATTTTTATCTAATTTAAAAATTATAATCACTATTATAAAATGGATATTTTAAAAATAACTGAACCAATTTTAAAAGATGATAGTATTACTGAGTATGAACACCATGAGTATGAACCAATCACTGGTACCAATCTCAACAACCCAGGAACAGAAATTAGGATTAACATTGAGACTCAAGATATTTTTACTCATCCTAGTGAAAGTTATTTACTTATTGTAGGCGAATTAGTAAGAAGTGATAATGGAGCAGTTTATGATGCTAACACTAATATTTCTTTAACAAACAATGGTCTCATGTATCTTTTTAATAATATTAAGTATCAACTTTCGGGTATGGAGATTGAATCCGTATTGAATCCTGGTCAGGCTACTACAATGCTTGGGTTGTTAAAATATCCGGATGATTTCTCTAAATCACAAGGGTTAAATCAATTGTGGTATAAAGATACAGCAGCTAACGCGGGTGCCGGAAACACTGGTTTTATTGTAAGAAGAAATTATATTATTAATGACCCTCTTCCAAGAGGTACCTTTAGCTTCAGAGTTCCATTAAAACATATATTTGGTTTTTGTGATGATTATGATAAGATATTGTATGGAATGAAGCAAACTCTCACATTAACGAGAAATAATGATAATGATGCGGTCTTTCGAGATGGTGTTGCTCCTGCTGATGGTAGAATTAATTTACTTAGAGTATCTTGGTTTATACCTCATGTGTTACCCGCAGATGAAGAGAAAATGCAACTTTATAAAATTATTGAGAAAAAAGAAAAAATACCGGTTGGATATAGAATGAGGCAGTGCGACTCTATTGCGGTTCCCGAGTCAACATCATTTACCTGGAGACTTGCTGTCAAATCATCACCTGAAGTGCCACGTTTTATCATTGTTGGTTTTCAAACTGGTAAAAACGGTGACCAACAACAAAATCCAGCCATATTTGACCATAGAAACGTTAAAAACATTTATGTTACGTTAAATTCTACTAGATATCCCGCTGTTGATTATAATCTCAGTTTTACCGCAAACCAATTTAGTAGAGTGTATGGGGACGCTTCTCTATTTAGGTCTAAGTTTTATAACATGAATGAAATGGTGTCAAACCCTAACATTACTCCCTCAGATTATAAAACCCTTTATCCTTTGTTTTTGTTTGATGTTTCCAAACAGAGTGAGAGATTAAAATACTATGTCACTGATATCCAAATTAAAACACATTTTACTGAAAATGTGCTTGCGAACACAGAGGCATATGCTGTCATTATTAGTGATAGGTTAATTAACTTCCAGTCTGATGGAAATAAAATGAGTGTAGTGTATTAAGATTTTAATTATCTATATCCTTTTAATTTCCAAAGTTCCCAATACCTTTTTCTTATTGTTTTTTTATTTAAATCTGGTTTAATACCACTGCGAACAAGTCTTTCAACTATCTCATGTTTAATTATACCTTTTGCCACTCTTTCACCACGTATTCTAGGTACTAAGGTTTCACATAATTCTATTAATTCAGCTCTAGTATATCTTTTCATAAATTCTATTTTATCATCCATTTTATATATATATTAATAGAATTAATATATATATAATTTCATTTTTTTATTTATTGATTAAGTAATTGATTAAAAGAACTATTTCTTTCTTCCATTATGGTTTCTTCTCTTTGCTTCTTTAGTTCTTCACACTTTTCTACTTTAACACCTCCCAATCTCATTGTAAAACCACTTCTATTATCACTACTCCTAAACCAAAGCCCACCAACTTCTATAGCATATTTTCCTTCAGTTATTGAATATTTGAGAAATTTATTATCGTTAACCCCTACATATTTATTATTTCTCTCTTTCTCAAGAAAGAAATTATTATCAAATCTTTTTTTTTCTACTTTTAGTTTAATAAATCCACTTTCTTGATAATTAAAAAATGCATCATTAAGATTGAAATTATCTTTTAAAATTTTTTTACTATCATTATCAGTAATCTCACTGATACACTTCTTTAGAAAATTACTAAATTCTTCATTATATACTATATTTACAAAAGAATTATGATCTCTAGTATTAGCATTAATAAAAGTACTAAGAGTTACCATATTTTCAGGAGTTGAAGATGAAAGTAAATAGAAAATTCCTCTCTTATTATTACAAATAAAATTAGTAAATAATATTTCTCCATCACTCGATTTAATTGGAGTTGTAAGTTTAATATTTTTAACTTCACCGTTTAACCTGCTCATCTTACAATAATTATGTAATTAAAAATTTAAGAAATTCAAAAAATTTTTATTATATTTTTTTAAAAAATGAAATTAATTTAGTAATATAATATTGTATAAATAAAGATGTCTTGGCTTAGCAGAATTTCTAATATTGCCCAAAGAGCTGTGTCAAATGTTGGAAGAGCTATAAGTAATGTTATACCTCAATCAATCCAACGAAGAATTAATAATTTCACTAATTGGTTAACTGGTAATGTTGAAGAAAACCAGTTACCATTAGTTTTTAATGAAATTGTTCAAAATGTTAGAGAAAATTATCCACCAAGACTGCAAAGACAACCATTTGAAGTTAGAGAGGGTGTATCAGTATTTAATGAGTTTACTAGAACATTTACTATAGATGGTATTGAAGGTTATTCACCACATAGATTTTTTGTGGATAGTTGGATGCGTTTAATAGATCTTTTAAAAAATAATTTAGGAAGAAAAATAAAATTTGTATTTAAAGTTAAATTTTACTTAACTACAAACCTTGATAAAGTGGTTGAGTTTGTTTTTCATAGTAGTCATTTCTTAAACTTAAATGAGGGAGTAATAGAGGAATCATTAAATGATATGATAGATGAAATTTTAGAAAAAATAGCTACTTTTCAAAGTAGGGGTAGCGGGTGGGCAATAAAAGAAATTGTACAATTAGAATTACATACAGCCACCTTTAACCCTTTAAGAGCTAATGGTTGGTTATCCTTACCAAAATGGATTGCTGACAAAAAAGCAGTTATTAATATGAAAAATAAAGATAATAAATGTTTTTTATGGTGTTGTTTAAGAGCGGATAATCCAATACTTGAAGAAGGAGGTCACCCAGAAAGAGTTGATAAAGCTTTGAAAGAAAAAGAAAGTAGTTTAAATATGGATGGAATCAGTTATCCTGTTTCAATTATTGATATTATAAAGTTTGAAAGACGAAATCCTGGAATTAGTGTAAATGTATATATTTATAATGAAAACAAAAAAATTCTTCCTCATAGAATCACTAATGAGAAAAAAGATAAACATATTAACCTTCTTTTAATTAAAAGAGGTGAAAACACACATTATGCTTTAATAAAAAACTTAAAAAGATTAGTAAGAAGTCAAATAACTACTAATTGTAAAAATATAGAAATTTGTGAACGTTGTTTGAATCATTTTGGTAGTGACGAACTTTTAGAAAAACATAAAAGATATTGCAATAATAATGAAGCTGTTCATGTAAATATGCCAAAACCAAATACTTGGTTATCTTTTAAAAATTATGATAAAAAAATTGAGGTTCCTTTTGTTGTATATGCTGATTTCGAAAGTATCTTAAAACCCTTAAACCCATCTCAACCAGAATCTAAAAAAGAAAGTTATACTATACGGCATCAACAACATATACCTTGTAGCTTTTACTATATTATAAAATGCTTTGATGATAATGTTATGAAACCTAAAGAAAGAAGTTATGTTGGAGAAGACGCTGATAAAAAATTTATAGATTATTTAGAAAATGATATTCGAGAAATTCATCAAACATATTACCAAAATCCAAAACCTATTGAAATAACACCAGAAGAGGAAGCAAAGTATCAGAAAGAAACGTATTGTTGGATTTGTAATAAAGAATTTAAAATTAGTGATGATGAATTTGCTTATAATGAAGCATTTGATGATGGAGTATTCGATGATGAATTTGCTTATAATGAAGCATTTAATGATGGAGTATTCGATGATGGTGAATTTATGAATGATGAAGAAATTAATGATGAAGAAATTAGTGATAAAGTAAGAGACCATTGTCATTTTACAGGTAAATATAGAGGTGCCGCACATAGTAAATGTAATATAAACGCAAGGATGCCTAAATTTACTCCTGTATACCTACATAATCTTAGTGGATATGATTCTCATCTTTTTATTAAATATTTAGGCCAAACTGAAGGAAAGATTGATTGTATCGCAAATACTGAAGAAAAATATATTACTTTTAGTAAAAATATTTGTGTTGGGAGCTATACTAATAAAAAAGAAAAAGTTAAACCTATATATCATAAAATAAGGTTTGTTGATAGTTTTAAATTTATGAGTTCTAGTTTGGATAAACTTTCGAGTAATTTAGAAGAAAACCAATTAAAAATTTTATCAAAATATTTTAATGCTAAACAACTACCATTGGTTAGAAGAAAAGGAGTTTTTCCTTATGAGTATCTAGATTCATTTGATAAATTAAAAGATAAAGAATTACCACCTAAAGAAGCATTTTACTCTAGTCTAAATAAAGAAGGAATTAGTGATGAAGATTATGCTCATGCATTGAATGTTTGGAAAGTTTTTAATATGAAAACATTTGAAGAATATTTAGAACTTTACAATAAAATAGATGTATTGCTTTTAGCAGATGTTTTTGAGAACTTTAGAGATGTTTGTCGTAGAAATTATAATTTAGACCCTAGTTGGTATCTTACTTCCCCAGGTTTAGCTTGGGATGCAGCATTAAAAATTACTAAAATAAATCTTGAACTTTTATCTGATATTGATATGCTTTTAATGGTTGAAGAGGGTATCAGAGGAGGGGTTAGCATGTGTAGTAAAAGGTATAGTGAAGCAAACAATAAGTATATGGGTGATTTATATGATTCTAGTAAACCTTCGAAATATTTATTATATATAGATGCAAATAGTCTTTATGCTTGGGCTATGAGTAAACCACTTCCTACTCATGGTTTTAAATGGATGACAGATAAAGATTTAAACAATTGGGAAAAAAATACATGCATTTTAGAAGTAGATTTAGAATATCCAAAAGAATTACATGATTCACATAATGACTTTTCTTTAGCACCTGAACGTTTAAAAATAGAAAAAGTAGAAAAACTTATTCCAAATTTAAATAATAAAAAGAATTATATTATTCATCATCAAGCTTTAAGAACATACTTACAATTAGGTTTAAAAGTTACCAAAATACATCGAGGCATTAAGTTTTCAGAAAGTCCTTGGTTAAAACCATATATCGATACAAATATTAAATTAAGAAAAGCAGCAAAAAATAATTTCGAAAAAGATTTTTTTAAATTAATGAATAATTCAGTTTTTGGCAAAACCATGGAAAATGTAAGAAAAAGGAGAAACATTGAATTAGTTAATAATGTAAAACGTTTAGAAAAGTTAGTAGCAAAACCAAATTATACCCATCAAACAGTTTTTCATGAAAACCTTGTAGCGGTACATATGGGAAAAACAGAAATAAAATATGATAAACCTGTTTACTCAGGATTAAGCATTTTAGATATTAGTAAAACACTTATGCAAAGAACTTATTATAATTACTTTAAAGCTAAATATGGTGAAAAGGTTAGAATGTGTTATACTGATACAGATAGTTTTATCCTTGAAGTAGAAACTGAGGATTTATATAAGGATATGGGGGAAAATTTAAATATGTTTGATACAAGTAATTATCCTAAAGACCATTTCTTAAGAAATGATTCTAATGCTGGTGTAGTTGGTAAGTTTAAAGATGAGTTAGGTGGTAAAATTATGACTGGGTTTGTTGGTTTAGGTGCAAAACAATACGCTTATAAAACCTTAGATGGTAAGGAAGATAAAAGATGTAAAGGGGTTAAAAGAGTGGTTGTTAAAAAAGAAATACATTTTGATGATTATAAAGAATGTTTGCTTACAAAAAATGACCAATATAGAAAGATGGTTGTTTTAAGAAGTAAGGAACATAATATGTATACAGAGGAGTTAAATAAAAAAGCATTAGGTTCAAGTGATGATAAGAGATTTGTTTTAGAGAATAATATTGATGCTTTAGCATTGGGGCATCATAAAATTAAGTGAGTAATTTTTGAATTAACCTGATTAACTTTTAAGGTACTTTAGTTATACATATAATATATATCAACCATTTATATATTATATGTCAATATATATATGCTTCATCGAGTCACTAAGTCATCCTATCATCCTATCATCCATTCACTAAGTCACCAACTTATCCATTCATCTCTTCATCCTTTGCCGTTTCACTGATCCACCAATTCACCCATTCAATAATTCACTGATTTACTGGTTCACTCCCTCCTTCAAGGAATTATTCAATTATTGTTGTTACCGGTCAAAAATTCCCCTTCTAAATCAAGGGAAAAACTTATCCTTACGCGCTCAAAAATGCCCCATCAAGGAAAAAATGTCGCACAACATACATATTACTATCTACTTTCTAGCGTATTGAACTTCTAATAATAGCTCTACTAAACCTGTAAATGTTCAATACTATAATGACGTCATGAATTACGTCATTTTTACGTTATGAAGGAGCAGTTTTACCGCGCTATGAAATATCAATGAAAGGGACAGTAAATAAATACGCAACGTTGGATTTACAAACAAAGAGCAGTTAGTATTATTTAAGTGCATATTTGTTATTTGTGATACTGAATTGTAAGGAATGAAGATATTTTTTTTTTTTCATGGAGGTATAATTCAATATTAGTTTTTTTCATGAACATTGGCGAGTTCTGATCGGCTGAATTTTTTTTTTTTTTTTTTTTTTTTCATAGCTCCATGAAAAAAAAATCAGCAGTGCCGGAATTACTTTTGCAGTCAAACTAATGTAAACAAACATGTATACGAGATTTCATAATGTTTTTCGTTCTGATTTTATATCGAGTCCGAAGTTCAAATTGCTAGCTGAGTTTATTATTTCCGAATACTGAAAAAAAAAATCCAACATGAAATTCAAAGAGAGAGCTGAAAACTCATTGTTACTCTGCTGGGTTTAAACAATCTTATTTTTAGCTTAATTCTAGCGTATTGAACTTCTAATAATAACGAGCGAAACTCGTTTTGCGGTAACACCGTTCCAGATTTTCAAAAATGCAATTCCGACTTCGTTCTAGGTTTTAGTCTAAATCTAAATAGGGATGACTAAGAAATGAGTGTCTTCCGGTTAGTCGCACAGCGTCACACGTATGACATTCTTTCGCACAAGTACCTGATTGGTCAAAAATGATAAAAATTATCTATCGATCGGATGATTACTTAAAAATCATTATCAGTTTAATGAGTACAGATTATCTAATTTCTTTCTTACTTTCAGCGTATTAAGCGTCTATTTGAGTATAAACATACGCAATGATCTATGCTAGCAAATAATGACGTCATTAATCATACTATTCTTACGTCATGCACGAGCCGTTTTTCGCGGAAAACATTGTGTCGAAGAAATCATGACTGAACTAGATATAGTTTTTTCGCTCTTGCAAAATACCATTTACAGAGAAAGCCGGATTTATTATCTGTAAAAAGGGGGCTTAATGCATTTGCAAAAACTATCCACTCAGGTCGGCCAAATTGTTCTATGTACTATAGAATTAGATCTCTCTATCTCATATATTACAACTAATTAGCTGCACTTACAGAAGAATTATCTTGTCATGTTCACTACTGGTGGAAACATTAGGCAGAAAATGAAATTGCCTCTGACAAGCAGTTTCTTTTTTGCCTTATGTTTTACATGTTTCATGCTTTAAACATTAGTATACATACATGTACCATAAAGACCGGACATAGAGCTCGAAGTAAATATGTAGAACGGTATTTGTTAAATTACCCATGCATGAACAAAAATGATTTTAAACGTTTCAGCGAGTCATTCTAGCTAACTGAGTGTACAAGACTTCACGATACATTTGTGCTTCAGATTAAGAATCTCGAATTTTGCAACCCATCATTATGTTCTACACTCTGCTGTACAGCCAGTCACTGTGGAGGAGTCAATTGTTTAAGGTACAGTCATGTCGAAGTGTTTGTGGTGTATCTATAGCAAACGCATGTTTTCACAATTACTGACAAAAAATCCTCCCTCGCTGTGTTTACATTTGCTGATCCTGCACCCATTTTGACAAGTGTATGATTTAAAGGGGAGCTTTTCAGATTTTTTTAATCTCATCGTAATGCAATAATGATTAATCATTGAACTAAATAAGGCAATAAAGCAGTTTTTTTAAAGGGGAATATTCTTAATGAGCTACACAACCTTTTACGGTATTTCTAGATTTCGCACCGGCAAAAGTTTACGGGAATGTTGTGTTAAGACTCACTATTGTACGGTAAAAGAGCGAAGTTACTCAAAGCAATTGAAAGGATAATGAGGTATGACTAAGTCAGAGCAAACAGCTACTTTTACTGAACTGTGTGCTGGACTACATGTGATTAACAATACTTTTGAAGTTCATGTTAAATACTGTTTCAAAACTCAACTCACATGTAACCTCCTTACAAAAGATCAGCAAAATCAAATGCCTAAAAGTTGATTTCATCGCTGTACATTCAGCCTATATTCTGAAAATATATAAGTTATATATAGATATTAATCGTTTATTATTATTCGTTCATGCTACATTTACTTATTGCAGTACCTTATTTATCAAAATGGTAATTTGAATATGGCTGTACAGTATGATAAGATCTATTTCATTTTTCCCCGAAAAGGTAGACAGAGAGAGAGTGAGAGATAGAGCTGAACTAATGAAGAAGAACAGAAACAGTTATATATATGAGTGAGAGAGAGAGAGAGAGAGAGAGAGAGCTACACTAATGGAGTAGAAAAGAAATAAAGTGTATAATATCTTATATATCACGAAGAGGGAGAGAAATAGAGAGAACTTAACGAAAACAGTTGAACAGCAAAAATTATATATGAGAGAGAGAGAGAAAGAGCTAGACTAAATAGAAGAACAGAAAAAAATATATATATATAAGAGAGAGAGAGAGAGAGAGAGAGAGAGAGAGAGAGAGAGAGAGAGAGAGAGAGAGAGACTAATGTAGTAGAAAAGAAATAAAGTGCACAATATCATAGCACGAAGACAGCGAAAGAGGGAGAGAGAAGCTGGACTAAATAGTTTTTAGAAAAGGAATAAAGTGTTGTATTATATATCAGAGAGAGAGAGAGAGAGAGAGAGAGAGAGAGAGAGAGAGAGAGCGAGAGCTAGCTTGGCTACTTAGCTAAGGATTTGAAAAGAAATAAGTTTTATAATGTTACATCACAAAACATCCACACGGCTTTAACCTTAGAGGCCTGATAGTTTATAAAGGTTCTAAATTAACCGATAACTTAATGACACATAGTTGGCTCACGAGAAACTGGAAACAAACGATAAAGAATGATAATTTTAACTCAATTAATGATTGACTCATATATCTGCAAAAGTATTAACTCATGTCAGCCTGTGTAGGCTGACCAGGGTCGAAACTCGAAACTTTTTGCTACAGATAAATTTTCTGCTCGGCAAAGGAGAGTCCTAACCCATGATATAGCCGGTATCTGTACAAATCTTTATCAAAATCATGCCATGACTTGCTTAATACAATGCATTACAATGAGGCATTAAAACCCCTTTTTCGAGAGTACCCCTCATATAAATGGAGCATATTCTAATCGGCCTGCAACACGCGAAAAGGGGCATTCTGACATTTGCCTGAAGTGTCGTTTCGGATCAGCCTGTGCAGTCCGCGCAGGCTAATCCGAAACGACACATTCCGTTTTTATGTAATTTTCTGTTTTGCGCAAGTCTACTTGCGAACAAAATCTAATGTAGTCGTAAAATGCCGTCTCTGATTACCCGCGCAGGCTGATCCGAGACGACACTTTACGCAATTGTCCGAATGCCCCTTTTCGCGTGATGCAAGCCATATGAAATTAACCATTTGAGATTAACGAATAAGCAAAACTGATGTAGCACATTACTTACCACTCACAAAGGAAGTCTGGATGCCTTTAAGATTCTTTCTCAAATTCAACAAGATTTGTATTTTAGTTTTAACTTCCCTAATCTGCGTTAAGTGGTCGGATGTAGAAAATTCACAATTCTTCCCAAGGATTGATGGTAGTCATTGTAACAAGATTCATTCCTCTCCCACTGCTGATCGTTCTTTTCGATCATGGTTGAGGATTTGGCTCAGAATATTTTGCAAAAGTACTGGTGAAAGAGACTCCAGTAAGCATGGACAGGTGCACTGGAAGCCACAATATAACTAAAATCATGTTGAAAAGGGTGTAAACCCTTTCCCAAACAATCCCTGGTTTTCATGGCCCTGAAAAAGAAAGCTTTTGAAAACATTGTGGGAAAAGGAGAAAATGCTGGTAACCAGCATGTTCTCCTTTTCCCACAATGTTTTCTACCCTCCTAGAACAAATTTCAATTTTTGAGTCACGTTAATTTTGTCGTCTGCAAATGCTTTCAATTTGGACCAGTCTAAAATGTTCTCGTTTGGTAAAGAGTTAAACTGTTGTCATCAACAGACGGATGAAGAATTACCATGCTCTTTGGTGATTAACCGACACAAGTGATAATCCTCCGAAAATCTATCTCAGGATTTCCTGAATACAATTACAACGCCTTAACCCTTTACCACACAATCCCAACTTTTAACAACCCCGAGAAAGAAGCCTTATGAAGATATTGTGGGAAAAGGAGAAAATGCTAGTAACCAGCATTTTCTCCTTTTCCCACAATGTTTTCTTCCCCTCCCGTAACGAATATCAGTTTTTCAGTCACTTTTAGTTTGTTGTCTACTAACGCTTTCAATTTTGACTTGTCTAAAATTTTGTCGTTTGGTAAAGAGTTAACCTTTTACAAAACAGACCTGAGTTTAATTATCAATGGGGAAGAAAGCTTTTGAAAATATTACGGGAATAGGAGAAAATGATGGAGACAAGCAATTTCTCCCTTTCCCACAATGTTTTCTACCCTCCTTGAAACAAGTTTCAAGTTTTTAGTCACATTTATTTTGAAGTCTGAAAATGCTTGGACAAGAGTAAAATTTTGTCATTTGCCATAGAGTTAGCCCTTTAACACAAAATCCCAAGTTTCAATGGCAATGGGAACGAAAGCTTTAGAAAACATTGTTGGAAAAGGAGAAAATGCTGGTAATCAACATTTTCTTCTTTTCTCATCATGTATTCTACTCTTTCAAAGACATATCCTATTACTTAACCCTTTACCAAACAATCCCTGGTTTTTACGACTCTGAGATAGAAGCCTTTTGAAAACATTGTGGGAAAAGGAGAAAATGCTGGTATTCAGCATTTCCTCCTTTTCCCACAATGTTTTCTACCCTGCTGGAAACAAATTTCAATTTTTGAGTTATGTTTATTTTGTCGTCTGCAAATATGCTTTCAATTTGGACAAGTCTAAAATTTTGTCGTTTGGTAAAGAGTTAGGCAATATTAAATTTGAGCCATGCTCTGGCAAAAGGAGGCTTAATGCATCTCCGGTATACATGATAACGGTACTAGCCCAAGTCATCACATACATTACGGATCCATAGGACCAATTTTTTCAATAACCGACCTAATGATGAGGTAGATTTGTCCATAGGCAAACAGATAATCGACCAGTAGCGAAAAGTTTCGGCCCAGGTTAGCCTGCGCTGAATGTGCAGGCTGACCTGGATCGATACTTTTCGCAGATGCATTAAGCCCCCTTTTCACAGAGCACGGCTCATTTGTTTTCTGTTCTGCAAGTCATGCTTTCAATATGATCAAGTGCAAGTTTGGTAGTTTGGTGACGAGTCAACCTTTCACCTCGCAATCCACAGTTTATGATTGTGACAATGGGAAGACGGTTTGTGTACATAGTTGGAAAAAGGTGAAAATGCTGGTAACAAGCATGTTCTCCTTTTTCCAAAATGTTTTCTACCCTATCAAAGACAAATCCTAGCATTTTCTCCTTTTTCTCCACCATGTGTTCCAGCCTTTTAACCCTTTGCCACACAATCCCAAGTTTTAACGACCCTGAGGAAAAAAAAAAAACCTTTTGAAGACCTTGTGGGAAAAGGAGAAAATGCTGGTAAACAGCATTTTCTCCTTTTCTCACAAGGTTTTCTACACTTTCACAGACAATTACCATCATTTCAGCTATATGTAATATAACATCTGCAAATGCTTTCAGTTTGGATCGACAAGTCTAAATTTTTTTTCGTAGGTTAGGAGTTAACGAAAAATCCATTACTGGACCAATATTTTGTTTTCTAGTCTGCAGATGATTTCACTTTGGGAGAATTCTAAAACTACAAGTACATGTATGTTGTTTGGTAAATAGTAAACTCTTTAGCACACAATCAAGATTTTTAACAACCTTTGGGAAGAATTTTCCAGCATTTTCTGCTTTTCCCATCATATTTTTTACACTTTAAAAGACAAATACAATCATTTGAGGTACATTTGCATTGTTTTGAACTGGGCCATGTCATAAACTTTGTTAATTGGTTTAAGAGTAAGCCTTTTACCACATATTCCTGAGTTTCAATGACAATGGGAAAGAAGGTCTTTGAAAATAGAGTGGGGAAAGGAGAAATAGTGATAACCATCATTTTCTCCTTTTCCATAATGTTTTTACTCTTTCAAAGACAAATCCCGTTATTTAACTCTTTACCACACGGCAAGAAAGTAGACTTGTCGAAACTGAAAGCAGTTGCAGATGACAATTTGAATGCGGCTCAAATGACAGGCTCTGTTTTTGATATGGTAGAAAACATTGTGGGAAAAGGAGAAAATGCTGGTTACCAGCATCTTCTCCTTCTCCAACAATGTTTTCAAAAGGCTTCTTATTCAGGGTCGTTAAAACTAGGGATTATCTGGTGAAGGGTTAAGCCGTATTTTATTTTCTATTCTGCACATGCTTTCAATTCAGAGAAATCTAAAACTTTGTTGTTTTGTAAAAAGTTTACCCTTTACCACACAATTCAGATTTTCAACAAGCATGTGGAAGAATGCTTTTGACAATATTGAGGGAAAAGGAAAAAATGGTGGTTACCAGAATTTTCTACTTTTTCCATTCTGTTTTCTATTCTTCAAAGACAAATAGCATCACTTGAGCTATATTTGTCTATTCTTTGAATTGGGCCAAGTCCAAAATTTTGTTGCTTGGTTAACTCTTTGCCAAACGACAAAATTTTAGACAGATCCAAATTGAAAGCACTTGCAGACGACAAAATAAATGTGATTCAAAAATTGAAATTTGTTTTGGGAAGGATAGAAAACATTATGGGAAAAGGAGAAAATGCTGGTTACCAGCATTTTCTCCTTTTCCCACAATGTTTTCAGAAGACTTCTTTCCCAGGGTCGTAAATTCCAGGGATTGTGTGGTAAAGGGTTTAGAGTTGGCCATACGCCACACAATTGTACGGTTCAATGGCCAAAGCGAAGCCTTTTGAAAACATTGTGGGAAAAGGTGAAAATGCTGGTAACCAGCATTTTCTCCTTTACCCACAATGTTTTCTACCCTGTTGGAAACAAATTTCAATTTTTGAGTTACATTTATTTTGTCGTCTGCGACTGCTTTCAATTTTTGCACCAGTCTAAAATTTTGTCGTTTATTAAAGAGTTAAATATGGTCGAGGCCAAAATGCAGTAATGTGGTAAGTCAACCCTTCACTCCACAAACTAGATGTTCAACAACCATAGGAAAGACTGCTCTTGCATACATCATGGGAAAAGAAAGGATTACTGGGAAACACAACTTTTTCCATTTTCCTCTCATGTTTTCTAACCTTTCAAAGACAAATCCAGTTACTAAAGCCATATTTTGTTTCCTAGTCTGCACATGCTTTCAGTTTAGAGAAGTCTAAAACTGTTGTTTAAAAAACAGTTAACCCTCTACCGTACATAATCTAGACTTTAAGCAATCGTGTGGAAGAAGGCTTTTGAAGACATTGAGGAAAAAGGAAACCATGCTGGTCACCAGCATTTCCTCCTTTTCTTATAGCATGTTTACCCTTTCAAAAAACAAATATATTATCATTGGAGTTACATTTGCTTTGTTATCTGCATGTGCCTTCAATGTGGACTTGCTTTCAAGTCTAAAATCTTGTCCTTTGGTTAACAATTTACCATTATGCCATGGACAAACCCAGATAGATGAAAATATCGGTTGTTATCTGATAAATACATGTTTTTCCAGGAAATTTTTACACATAATTCTATAGATAAATTGTTTGATTTTACAAATTCCAGAAGTGTGAATTAGATATTTTAGATATGATGTGGTTTTGAAGCGATATTTTCGTTTGTACTTGGCATTCACTACATGTAGATCAGGATTTTAGTGGTATTTTATGCAAAAGAAAAAATAACTATAATAACTAATAACTATATAATAACTATGAATAATAACTATAACCACTTAGGAAAATAAGAAGGTGATTGAAAATGTTGTAGGACAGAGAGAAAGCACTGGTAACCAGTATTCTTTCCTTTTCCCATGTTTTCTACCCTTTCAAAGACAACTCATATCATTTTAGGCACTGTTAATTTGTCGTCTGCATTTGCTTTAAGTTGTACATGTTTTTAATTTTGTCTTCTGGTAAAGACTTACCAATAAACCAACATAATGAAAATATCCACCTACTAATTTTACACTGAACGTTTTTATCAATAGCACAACCAATCCCATTTTTTTTTTTTTCAATTAATTTCAAAGTTTTTAGTTGTTTTATAACTTATTTTCCAGAAAACACAAAGAACAACAGTTTAATTGTGTCAGTAAATTGTACTCTGCATACAATATATTTAGAAAATTGAGTCCTTTCTTTCATTTGTTTAACTCTTTACCAAACGACAAAATTTTAGACTGGTCCAAATTAAAAGCACTTGCAGACGACAAAATAAACGCAACTCAAAAATTGAAATTTGTTTCCAGCAGGAGTAGAAAACATTGTGGGAAAAGGAGAAAATGCTGGTTACCAGCATTTTCTCCTTTTCCCACAATGTTTTCAAAAGCCCTCTATCTCAGGGTTGTTAATTCTTTCCGAAACAGCAAATTTTAGAGTCTTCTAAATTAAAAGCATCTGCAAACGATGAATTAGAAATTGATACAACTGAACTAAAGTTTTCTGATAGGGTGGAAAACACCGTGGAGAAAGGAGAAAATGCTGATTACCAGTGTTTTCTCCTTTTCCAATAAAGTTTTCAGAAGGCCTCTATCACAGGATCGTTAAAACACAGGTTTAACTCTTTACCAAACAAATTTTTGGACTGGACCAAATTCAAAGCATCTGCAGACAACAAATTAAGTCTTGTTAATATGATAATTTCTGACTTTGATAAGATAGAAAATATTGTGCAACAAGGAGAAAATGCTGGTTACCAGCATTTTCTCCTTTTCCCACAACGTTTTCTATAGGCTTCTTTCTCAGGGTTGTTAAAAGTAGGGATTGTGTGGTAAGGGTTATTTGGTAAAGGTTTAACCCTTTACCAGATGACAAAATTTTAGCCTTGTCCAAAATGAAAGCATTTGCTGACAACAATTTCAACGTGGCTCAAATGGTGCATTTTTTCTTTGATAGAGCAGAAAACATTGTGGGAAAAGGAGAAAATGCTGGTTACCAGCATTTTCTCCTTTTCCCACAATGTTTTCAAAAGGCTTCTTTCCCAGGGTCGTTAAAAGTCGGCATTGTGCGGTAAAAAGTTAACTATTTACGAAACCACAAAATTTAGGCTTGTCCAACTAAAAATTTGCATGATGGCTGGAATGGTGGGATTTTATCTTTTTGAAAGGACGACACGATTGTAGGAAAAGAAAAGAAAGCTAGAAAAGACAGCACTTTCTTCTTTTCTCACAATGTTTTCTACAGGCCTCTTTCTCCTTTTCTTACAATATTTTCTCCCAAATCATAGAAAAATTCCAACAATTTGCAACATTTATCTTTCAGTGTACAAATACTTTAAATATGGAAGTTGACTCCAAATTCTGTCATTTGGTAAAGAGCTCAATGCCAAAAATGTACGAGTTCATAAATAGTTCATAACTATAAACGTTTATTATATGTATACCTGAATGTTTGTGGCGTTTTATTAAACTCTTTACCAAACGACAAAATTTTAGACGTCCAAATTGAAAGCATTTGCAGACAACAAAATAAACATGACTCAAAAATTGAAACTTGACTTCAGAAGAGTAGAAAACATTATGGGAAAAGGAGAAAATGCTGGTTACCAGCATTTTCTCTTTTTCCCACAATGTTTTCAGAAGGTTTCTTCCTCTGGATCGTAAAAACCAGGGATTGTTTGGTACAGGGTTAAAGAAATAACAGGGGTAACCGGCATTTTCTCTTTTTCCAACATAATTTCTACCAAATCACAGAAATATTCCAACAATTAGCAACGTTTATCTTTTTGTCTGCAAATGCTTTCAATTTGGGCCATACTAAAATTCTGTGATTTGTTAAAGCATTACACGCTGAAAGTGTAGCTTGTTTATAAAAAAGGTTTATAAAATTTTTAATAGTGTTCAGAAATTGGTAGCGTTAACTCTATCCCAAACAACAAATCTTAGGCTCCCCAAAATTGAAAGCATCTGCAGACGACAATTTTGAAACTGCTACAAATGAGCTGAAGTTCTCTGATTAGATAGAAAACCTTGTGGAAAAAGGAGAAAATGCTGGTTACCAGCATTTTCTCCTTTTCTTACAATGTTTTCGAAAGCTTTCTTTCTCAGCGTTATCAAAACTTGGGATGGTGTAGTAATGGGTTACATGAAGAGGAAATTGTGGCAATGACTAATATGTATATAAGAAGGAAGTAAATTCAAACCTCTTTACCAATCCCTGGTAGCTGATTCCTGGTAGGACAGGCAGTAGCATTAAGGATTTGAGAAGGGGGAAAGGAGGGTCACTGGTTTGAATCCTCAGCGTGGCCAATTTCTTTCAGAGGACTGATGATGGTCATTGCCTGAATTTATGCTTGTCTTACTAATGATCATTGTTTCAAAGATGGTTATATTGAAAAGCAGCCAGTGGCTTGAGAAAAATATTATGCACAGTACTGATAAGAGAAATATAATGTTGAAAATGGTGTTAAGTATACAATCAATCATGGATCAGTTGTACATACATTGGAGCACTTAAAAGTATGTCAGAGTACACCGAGTATCGTGAATACAAGACTTTGTAACCCACAATAACGCTATGCGGCCCACCTCTACCCCCAAACTATCTGGAATGACTTTGAATAAAAATAACATAAAATAAACAACAAATGGTTGCCTAATCCAGACAAAAATTATATGGACATAATTGTCAAAAACTGGAGTGATGTCATGCAACAATGACGTTGAATTTGACAGGTTTAGGACAATTTATAACATCTTTGTTGTGACTTTCAAAAACGGAGATGTTAGACGACATAACACAGCATCAGTCTAGAGTCAATATCAACAGACTTGGAAATTGAACTTCCAGAGTCTCTGCAGATATCCCATCCTCCGTATACACCTGACTTGGCCCCACTGGATTTCGCATACTTTCCTGTGTTACAGAGCAGTCTACATGAGGACAGAAATTTGAAATTTGAGAGAACTTGACGGCAAGGTATTATTTAAGAAATAATCTTCTTTCTATCGTGGTTTATCTTTCAATAAACCATAGTTGTGAGTTATGAGGCACAATAAATAATCCACGAGGGCGATAGCGATACCAGTCTACCTCATGATTCAATGGGTTGTTAAAAAAAAGTGGCTTTTATGGATCCAGAGGTATGTGATGCCTTGCTTAGTACCATAGATCACAGAGATACATTAAGCCCCCTTTTGCCAAAGTATGGCTTATATGAATGATGCTCTGGGAAAAGGGGGCTTAATGCATCTCTGTGAGCCATTAAACCAACAAAGATACCACAGAACTATGGACCAATAAAATCCATTTTGTCTTCCAACCAACTGAATCATATGGTAGAAGGGTCCTTGGACAAACAGAAAATTTACAAATAGCAAAAAGTTCTGACAAAGGTCAGCCTGCGCAATCCATGCAGGTTGACAAGGTTCGATACTTTTTGCAGGTGTATTAAATCCCTTTTTCACAGAGAACGTCTCATAATATATCTTTGAAATGCATAGTACAGAAATGGCATTTTCTGTATTAAACCAGCGCTTTGACAGAAACAGGTAATTGAACAAAAAATTTTCTAAGTTCAAGGGGAGTTTACCCTTGAATCATAGGGAGTAGATGATTGAAAACTGCGTCTTGCACAACTTCAATATATGGTCAATATATGTGCAAAGTTTCAATACAATTGAAGGAAAACTGTAGAAGTCTGCGAGACAAAATTACTAGTATATTGTACACAGACGGACACACGGACGGACGGACACACGGACAGACAGACAGACTGATTCCAGTATACCCCAGAAAACATTCGTTTTGCGGGGGGTATAAAAAAGTGTCAAGTTCAAGGGGAGATAATTCCTCAATCAGGAGGAGGTGACACTTGAAAATTGCGTCTTGCAAACCTTCAATATATGATCAATATATGTGCAAAGTTTCAATACAATTGCAGGAAAACTGTAGGAGGAGTTTGCGACACAAAATTACTAGTATTTTATAGACAGATGGATGTTAAGAAAAAAAAAAAAAAAAGTGTCAAGTTCAAGGGGAGATAGTTCCTCACCCAGGAGGAGTTGACACTTGAAAATTGCGTCTTGCACACCTTCAATATATGATCAATATATGTGCAAAGTTTCAATACAATTGAAGGAAAACTGTAGGAGGAGTTTGCGACACAAAATTACTAGTATTTTGTACACAGACGGACACACGGACGGACAGACAGGCTGATTCCAGTATACCCCAGAAAACATTCGTTTTGCGGGGGTATAATAAGGAGTTCTATGGTATTGATATGTTATATGTGTCTTAACCCTACCAGATGACAAAATTTCTAGAGTAATCCAAATTGAAAATATTTGCGGATGACAAATTGAATATTGGTAAGTAATGGCGTTGGTCTGTGAAAGGGTAGAAAACATTGTCAGTAAAGGAGAAAATACTGGTTACCAACATTTTCTCCTTGTCTGGCAATGTTTAAAAAATCTTCTCCAATAGTGTCGTTAAATTGGTACAGAATATAATCAAAGCGTTGAGAACGCTGAAGTGGTATTTGTCAAGGAATCCTTTGTGTGGAATTAATAGTTTGAAAGAAAAAGAAAATTATTCAAATATTGGCTTGAAAGTCAACGAACTAAGCAAATGAATACCATTTTGGTTTGAAGGGAGAGTACTCGTCACAAAGTTAGGATTATTTGTGTATTGGTGGTCTCCGTTTGATAATTAGAAGGAGTCAGGAGTAACGTCCCTTGACAGTATGATGCATGATGGATAGAGAGAGAAACCATGTGAATAATCGAATAAAATTAAGTTTGTACCTGAAAACTATGATTTTGAAATATCTTTGGCCGTTAACATTTCATTCCCAACATTACAATCAATCATTTCGATCTATTTATATTCATGCCCAATCAAATGGCGTAGCGCGCAGTCATGGGATGAACAAGCCATGGGACGAACTGGTTTTGGAACGAAAAAGCCCAGGACAAATTTTGTATCATTGCGCCAATAGAAGGCTTTGAGCTAGTGAAGCTATTTTCAATCAAAAATTAGTATTTCCATGATCGATGGCCTCACCCAGTGGCCTCACCCAGTGTATTTTAACATGCCATTTCCATATCTGAGTGCTACCGAAAAACTCATTTGCCTGAGAAAAATTGAGTTTAATTGGATTTATTTCCTTTGGCTTTGCACAAAATACGATACATGGTCTTCAAAATTCAATATTGAACTTATAGTGGTATTGTCTTCGACAAATAAAATTTTTGGACCAAATTCAAAGCATCTGCAGACAACAAATTAAATCTTGGTAATATGATGATTTCTGACTTTGATAGGGTAGAAAGTATTGTGGGAAAAGGAGAAAATGCTGGTTACCAGCATTTTCTCCTTTTCCCACAATGTTTTCTATAGGCTTCTTTCTCAGGTCATTATATGTCGGAATTGTTTGGTAAAGAGTTAAGCTTATGTAAGAGCCATGCTCTGGCAAAAGGGGGCTTAATGCATCTCCTTCATCCCTGATACCAAGCAAGTATTATGGATCCATTAAATCTAGTTTGTCTAACAACTGAATGAATCCTTAGGTACACTGGTCCTTTGACATGCAGAAAATTGACGAGTGACAAAAAGCTTCGGACCGGGTCAGCCTGCACAGTCCTGGGTCGATACATTTTATAGATGCATTAAGCTCCTTTTTCACTGGGCATGGTTCACACACACACACACACACACACACACACACACACACACACACACACACACACACACACACATATATATATATATATATATGCGCGCTTACATTTAATAAAAGAATGTCTATCCCATATAAACAAGAATATATGCCCTCACACATGGTTAGAGACTCACTAGAAAGATTGAGCTTTTCAAGGGGGTGTCTCTGGGCAAGACATTTCAGAGCCCTAGTGTAGTACTTGTGAAACCAGAGCATGCAGGAATATGTGACATGTTGCCATGATGACTAAAATTATGTTGAAAGCAGCATAAAACACCATTCATTCAATCATTCATTCAATCAAACTATCAATCAATGTCCTAACATTTTAATTCAGAATTCATTTTTTATTTCATTGTAAGCAATGAAACTTAGAGGAAAACATATCAAACAGTTACATACATTCCTGTCAATAAAGTCACATTACATAGTCAATAACTTGCTTTAAGTTATCACATCATACATTTAAGTTTTATCCTGCTAAATAGGTTAAAATGAAACTTTCAAGCCGATAGAAAAAACCCGAATAATGCTATTTCAAGGCGTATTTTTTTCGAAAAATATCTCTTTCTCAGACAGTGTAGATCCAAGATCAGACTGCACATTCTGTGCAGTCTAATCTTGGATCTATACTGTCCACAAAAGGTCATTAAGTCACTCTCTTCAGCCTAATGATTAATTGGCAGTCAAATAACACTGACATGGAAAGCAGAATCATTCCTTTCACTACCTTAGCACCATACAATGTTCACTGACATTTTAGTTGTACCAAAGTAAAGAAACAGTTCCACTTTGTAACCCTTCACCAACCAATCCTATGTCTCCAAAACATTCATGTAATGGGAAAAGGAGAAGATGCTGGCAATCAGTATTTTCTCTTTTTTCCACAACGTTCTCTGCAATCTAAATGATAAATTCAACTACTTGAACAGAACTGAAAATACCATCTGCCATTTCTTACAAATTCAACAATTTTAAAACTGAGTCATTTGGTAAAGGATTAATCTACATCAGGGCCCTTCTGTCAATCAATCCATCAATCAATGTCCTCACATTTTAACTCGGAATTCATCTTTAATTTCAGTGAAAGCAGTGAAATTTCTGTGTGAGGAAACAAAGTACATGTAGAGGAAATTTCAAAATATAAAATTCACAAAAAGTTCCGTACAGTTTACCAGCATTTTTCCCTTTCTCACAGTGTTTTCAAGAGTCTTTTTTCTTTTGACGGTATTATCTTGCAAGAGTTTTATGAGTAACTAACTGAAGAGTAAATATATACATTTATTTCACACCTACAATTTAACGTCCAATGAAATCGCTTAAATACCACCACGTTGAGTATAGAATATCTTATACCATACTGGACGCTGTAGAGTCCAATATGGATTTTTCAGAGCGAGGCAAGAGTCCAATATGGATTTTTAAAAACGAGGCTAGAGTCCCCAATATCAATATTTGACCGGAAGAGTAGTCTACCGAAGTTTGTTGTTGTCAAAAAAGCAATTTCAGAACCCTCTTTTGATATGTTTTGATTTTTGTTTCTTTGATTTTTATCATTATTGAAATTGAAATGACCCCATAATTGTCGTTTACTTTAATGTCCAAATGGAAGTGTGAAATAAAGAGGTCATTTAACATGCTTGGGTACAATACTAAATTCAGTTGAATTCATTAACTGCAGAACCAGTCTGTATTTTGGACTCGGCTCTCGCCTCGTCAAAAATATAGACTGGTTCAGTATTGTACCCAAGCATGTTAAATAACCTTATAGTATATGACTTTGACAAATTTGAATTAGACTTTAAAGTTTGTTTGTTTTCAGAAACTATCACAATGTGTAAAAGAATAATGTATACAAGAAAAATTATATTGCACATTATTAGTATCACATACTTAGCAACAAACAAATGAGCCATGCTCTATGAAAAGGGGGTTTAATGCATCAGCAAAAAATATCGACCCTTGTCAGCCTGCACAGAGTGGAAGAAACCTTGCTGAAGTCCCAACTATGTTAGTTGCTACAAGACAGTGAAAATTGCTGTTTAAAGATCCGAAGATAGCTTTACTAATATCTTCCATATCAGATTTACATGCTGTGATGAAGTTAAAAGGCGTCAAATCATTTGCAAGTTTACTTATTGGCTGTGTTTTTGTTGGAATATGCGACGGGGATACAATTTCATCGGCAGCCCCTGTTACCTTTCGAATAGTGGTACCTGATGCTCAGTCCTTCTTTTATGGTCTCCTCTTTACAACGATAGGTATCTTTGCAGCAGGGATGGGACCAATGCATGGTAAGTATTTAACAAACAATCGACGGCTTATATATAAATTATACTGTGAACAAAATTTTCGTGTATAACATATGTCAGATTTGTGTAAGGTAAAATTGATCTATCTTATGTAGCAATATACTTGATATAATGCATTAAAAATATGCAATAAACCCTTTCTTCACTAAGCATGACCAATATACTTTGTACATTTGTATCACATACTTCACAACAAACAAATACATTAAACATAAAATTCTAGCATTAACATTTGCAACATAGAGAAAACAGAAGATATGCATAATCTTAAATCTTTACCAAACGACAAAAATTTAGACTGACTGGTTTTTGTTATGGATCTGATAGAAAACATAGTGGGAAAAGAAGAAAATGATGGTTACCAGCATTTTCCCTTTTTCCCATGATGTTTTCAAAAGCCTTCTGTTACAGCGTATTTAAAACTCGGGATTGTGTGGTTATGGGTTAACTGACAACACAACTGTCCTTTTTTATGTCTGTGTCACAAATATCTTTTAAATAATACAATATCAAATCTTCGACTGTCAAATATATTACAATGATTTGTTTTAAATCAATGAAATCAAAATTCCAACTCTCAATGCTGTTCAAGTCAGAAAAGCTCTTACCTAATGGGATAAGTGTTTATCCAAAATGAGCACCGCTTTTCATTTGAAGTCCTATCTTTTTTTTACATTAAAGCATTCTTTCATCAAAATTCAAAAATGCACTAATGACCACAGTGACAATGCTTTTCGTACATATTTAAATTTGCAACTAGGAAACAAAGCTATCATACAGGCATACATGTAGCCAGTACAGAATAAATCTTTCAGTCTATTCTGGAACAAATATGTGAACCATGCTCTGGCAAAAGGGGGCTTAATGCATCTTCAAGCAAGTCGTAAAATAATTGAGCCATGCTCTGTGAAAAGGGGGCTTAATGAATCTACGAAAAGTATCAACCCAGGTCAGCCTGCGCAGTCTGCGCAGGCTGACCTGGGCCGAAACTTTTTGCTGGTGGTCAATTTTCTGTATGTCAAAGGACCAGTCTACCTCATGATTCAGTCGGTTGTTAGACAAAATGGACTTTATGGATCCATAATCATGTGATGACTTGTTTGGTATCATGCATCACGGAGATGCATTAAGCCCCCTTTTGCCAGTACATGGCTCAATTAAAGATCCATAAACCCATTCTTTCTAACAATCAAGTGGTTCTGCAGGTGGAATATCTTTCGACATGCAGAAAATCTACAGATAGCATTTTGACCCAAGTCAGCCTGCACAGGCTGACATGGGTAGATACTTTTTTTCAGATGTATTATGCCCCATTTTTACTGAGCATGGGTCATTATGAATAACACAGCAGTCTGTCAGAAACACAAATTCTACTTTTTTCCCAGTGGGACACACTGTATGTTTTGAGTTCAAGTGTCTGAGGCTTCAATGGTTTCGAGGTTAAGTCCAAAACCTCCATCTTTTCTAGATTTGTTGATACGGCTCACTTCCTCTTTTGAAGTGTCAAAATGATAGGTTTGGTTTTCAAACCCAATGCCATCATCATCCTGCCCAGAGCTAAGGACTGGAGTCTTACGCTTCCATACTACAACCCCACCTCCTACAGTAAGTACCACAAGCAAGCTTCCAACAACTATTCCTGCAATGGCTCCACCAGAAACACCAGACTTCTTTGAGTTGTTGCCTGTAAAAAGTATATACTGGTATATAATTTTTGGCCGGGATGGTTTTATGTAAACAAGAATGTGTGGCAGAGTTAAAAACAGATTCTCTTTACAAAACAGGTATGTTAATAAGGTCCCTTTTCTTCTAAAACTAGTTTGTGGTAAACTTTCCGCAGCATATACTTGAAATGATATCCATAATGACATGGTAGTACAAAGTTACATTTTGAATGTGTATCACATGCTATGAAACACTCTATATAGAACCAAAAATCTGTTCATTCTGGAAAAGTCATTCAAATGCTTGGTATATAAGGGTTTTTCCTTTTTTTATTGCAAGACTGTTTTAATTCTTTACCACATACTCCTGTGCTTTGATGACCCTGACAGTCACGGTTTTTAAAAAAAAAATTGAAGGAAAAGGAGAAAATGCCATTAACTATCGTTTTCTCCTTTTTCCACAAGGTTTTCTACTTTATCAAGTGCAGAAACCATCATTTAAGCTGCAGTTTATTTGTTGTCTTCAACTGCCTTCAATTAGGTCCTTTCCAAAACTTTAGCATTTGGTAAAAAAGTTAATTGTTACACTGTTTCAACCAAAGGATTGCCGATACAAAGCAAAACAAACTGGTACTATAAGAAAAAATATTCAAACACATGAACTTTACCTGTTTGTTGTTGTGACAGTGGCCCTGGACTACCAGCAGTAGGTACCATGTTTGTAGCTAAACTCCCAGTTTTTCCAGAACTTGGGGATGAAAGACCTTTAGATGGTATAAGACGCTGTGTGCTCGATACAGAATTTGCAAACGGGGGTGGTTTGGACGTATGATGGTCTACATATGGGGTTGGATAGTAGGCAGTTGTGGAGGGCCCAGCCAGGGGTGGGGATTGTGGAATCACAACACCAGTTGGACCAGGTAAAGTGGGTACTACTTGAGAGGGAAGGACAGATGGAACTGAGACGGGTAATGGGGTTGGGATACTGAATGATGCAGTTCTTCCCTGATGAGCAATACTGTTATCTTCACCTGCAAAAAAGACAATAATATGTCTACCCTTTCAAACAGAACTAGAATGTATATTGTATATTGTTATCCACTGGAAATAGATCAATCAAGTTATACACAGTCGGAAGTAGACCAATAACATTACCTTCACCTGGTAATAGAAGAATATCATTAACTCTTTACCAAACAACAAATTTTTGGACTGGACCAAATTCAAAGCATCTGCAGACAACAAATCAAATCTTGTTAATATGATGATTTCTGACTTTGATCTGGTGGAAAATATTATGGGAAAAGGAGAAAATGCTGGTTACCAGCATTTTCTCCTTTTCCCACAATGTTTTCTATAGGCTTCTTTCTCAGGGTCGTTAGAAGTCGGGATTGTGTGGTAAAGAGTTAAAAAATGAGTTCAAACATTATCTACACCTAAACGTATAGTAATAATGTTATTTACATTTGAATGTACAGCAACACTGTTATCTATACTTCGATATACAGCTACACTGTAATTTACACTTGGGTGTATACAGCAACACTGTTATTTACTCCTGAATATACAGCTTTACTGTTATCTACACTTCGATGTATACAGTAATACCGTCAACTGGATATACAGCTATTCTGTTAGCTACACCTAGATATACAACAAAACTGTTATCTACACCTCAGTATACAGCTGTGTTGCTATCCACACCTGGAAATACAGCTAAACTGTTATCTACACCTAGATATACAGCTGTGTTATCTTCACTTCAATGTATACAGCAATACTGTCAACTAGATATACAGCTTTACTGTTAGCTACATCTAGATATACAACAAAACTGTTATCAACACCAGGATATACAGCAATGTTGTTATCTACATGTAGATATACAGTTAAACTGTTATCTGCATTAGGATATACAGAAAAAATTTTATCTACACCTGTATATACAGCAATATTGTTATCTATATCTAGATATAGAGCAAAACTTTTATCTAAACTGTTATCTACACCTAAAATACTATTATCTAGCCTATATCTACACCTTAAGCAGCAGCACTATCTTAACCTTAAAATGGAGCAACACTGTTTTCTCTCCCTGCAAATAGGGCAATCCTTTCATCCTCATCTCGAAGAAGAATAGGGGTAGATAAGTGTATAAGATGTTTTTGTAAAGAAAGACATCTTTATTTCTTTTTTAGAAATAAGCTGAATTTATTTTTAACATATCAACTTCTCAATTTCCCATTTTCTTTTCAGCTTTCCTACCTATTTGTTTTTCACAGACAAAATCTCTTTTCACATCACAAAATTCATCATTCCATTGACCAGTCTGAACAACAACTTCCATACAGTTTTCCCCAAAGGACATCGGACCATGAGCAAAATTGTTTGGTTCTCCTGGTTGCCAGTTGATATACTGTAATGGGGAACCATCACTCCATGCAAATCCAGCTGTTTAAAAAATATTGAAAAAGTAAGGTGATCTTCTATAAAATTTCTATACTTTGTAACCATTTACCAAAGAATCCAAAGTTTAAACAACAATAGGGATGAAAGCCACCAAAAACACTGTTGGAAAAGGAGAAGATGCTGGTAGTATACAGCATTTTCTCCTTTTCTATCATTTTTTTTTTCCTGCCCTTTTTTAACACAAGTGCCATCACTGAACCTACTTTTAATTTTGTTTTCTGCAAATGCAATAGTGACAAGTCTAAAATTTTTTCTTGTGGCAAAGAGTTTAAAAGCCTAATAAATTGAATAGACTCCAACAAGAAAAAAGAGTTAAAAATTACAATTAAAGAAAGTTTTTACTATGATATTTTACAAAGTATTGTAGAGCATCAATTTTAGTTCAAAATTCACATTCCTTGGAATTTGATCTTGATCTACTTTTTGGCAAAAGTTAGTTTGATCATCTTCCTCCTTGTCTACAAAAACAAGTAAAGTTTTGCTCAAATGTTTGAGGGTTGATATCTCTCTATTTCTCATGTGGAAATATTTTGACACACCTACATCAAATTACCCAAGATAAAATAGGCAAAAAAGACATACTGGTAAAAAGAAAGAGTTTCCATCCTTTTCAAATAATCATATGTTTTAATACCTTGGGGTAAAAAAGTTATGTAAACATAATAGGAAAGAAAGAAAAAAACAACTACCATGATTTTGTTCTTTTTGCACTATTTTTTCCACTCATTTGAGTTCAAATGACAACTTCAGTCCATGTGTATACTATCCAGCATTTTCTCTTTTTCCTATCATGTTTTAAACCCTTTCACAAACTAAATCCCATCATTTCAGCCGAAACTTATTTTTCAACTGCAACTTTTCTAAAATGGATAGGTGCATAACTTTATTTGCTGGGGAAAGAGTAAACCCTTTTTGTGTCATTGGCATAGACATGGGCTTTTGCAGATAGCACAGATCAAGATCAGACTACACAAAACATGCAGCAAGATCTTGAATCTATACCTACTGCCTGTCTAGTCAAGTTAATAACATTAAAATCTGTCTAAGATTCAGGAATATTATATTTTCAGCTGTGGACACAGATAAAGTTTTCATATTTTATAGTTAACCTTTTACCATATAATACCGGGTTTTAACAACCCTGACAAGCCTTTTAAAGGAGAAGATGCTGGTAACCATTATATTTTCTACTTTTTCCACAACGTTTTCTACCCTTGCATAAGTTTCATCATCTGAGCCACATTTAATTTGTTGTCTGCAAATGCTTTCAATTTGGATAAGTCTGTTTTGTTGTTTTTACGAGTTTAACTCTTTACCAAATGACAAAATTTTAGACTGGTCCAAATTCAAAGCACTTGCAGACGACAAAATAAAGGTAACTCAAAAACTGAAATTTGTTTCCAGCAGGGTAGAAAATGTTGTGGGAAAAGGAGAAAATGCTGGTTGCTAGCATTTTCTCCTTTTTCCACAATGTTTTCAAAAGGCTTCTATCTCAGGGTCGTAAAAACCAGGGATTGTTTGGTAAAGTGTTAACACTTATGGGATTTTAAGTAATACACTTACAGTCTAACGACTTGTATAAACTGGTCCAGAATGCAAAACCATGGGTAGGAATTGAACTGAAGGTCTTTACTAAGAACTGATTCACAGTGGCATTGTGAATAGACACCAAATCCGCTGAAAATCTCTTGCAATAATAACTGGCATCTAAAAACGTTCTTTTTAACCCAAAGAAGTAACATTTTCCTGCATAGGAAACCCAGCCTGGATCACAAACTGCATTTGGAGGTAAAGGCGTCAAGGTTGGTGATCCTATAAAGATAAAGGTAAGTATTTGTAAGAATTTTCAACTCTTTACAAAACAATCCCGGGTTTTCATGACTCTGTGAAAGAAGCTTTTTGAAAACATTGTGGGAAAAGGAGAAAATGCTGGTAACCAGCATTTTCTCCCTTTTCCACAATGTTTTCTACCCTTCCCAAAACAAATTTCAATTTTTGAATCACTTTAATATTGTTGTCTGCTAATGCTTTCAATTTGAAACAGTCCAAAATTTTGTCGTCTGGTAAAGAGTTAAATACTTACAGCACCATATACACATGCAAATAGGCAATACTCAAAGAATAAAGGGTTGAATGCATATGAAAAAGGTTCAACCTATGTCTGTCTGCCTGTGCAGTTTGTGCGGGCTGACCTGGATCAAAACTTTATGCTTCAAGTAAATTTTCTTTAGGTCCAAAGACCACTTTACTGCATGTTTTAGTCAGCTCCAAAGATCACTCTACCGAATGGTTTTGTCGGCTGTTACAGAAAATGGGTCACACAAATATAACACACACTCAGAAAACAGAGTACAACATTGCAATTTCAAGTGTATTTTTGCCAAAATATTTTACAAAGTGGTTTACAATAAAGATCTAAGATCAGACTGCATTTTCCATGCAATTGATCTCAATATTATTGTCCTACATTGCAGTCTGATCTTGATCTACACTGTCTCAATTTTGCCTGTCGCAACAATAAGTGAAAAAACACACTGACAAATAACTGAAGATACATCATTTTCAGCTATTTTTAACCAATTTCATCTTTATTTTATGAATGTATAATCATATGTGTATCTTCAAGCAAATTGTTGCCCCCAACGGTTGCAAGGTGGTATAGATTGCAATTGATAAAAAATGCATTGCATTCTCTTGAAGCTTTCAAAGGACTTTTACTGTGAGTGGTTAACTGTTCTTGTTTTTGTACTTCTATCCCAAATAGATGATCAATTACATGGCTGGTGGAGCAAACTTTTTTCTAAACTGTTTACCAGATGCCAATGTTACTGCCTTGTCCATATTGAAAGAAGTTGAAGATAACAAATTGGATGTGGTTCATATGAGGAATTTGCCTTAGAATGGCTAGAAAACATTGTGGAAAATGGAGAAATTGCTGGTAACTAGTATTTTCTCCTTTTCCCACAACATTTTTATAAGCTTCTTCTTCATGGTTGCTAAGACTCAGGAATATGTGGTAAAGGGTTAATAAAACCTCTGGTATCTTGGTTACCAGACCTGTAATCATTTACCTCTTATGCCAATTTCAGTGGTAGTCATTGTACTGATTGATTTGTAAATTATTAGTATATATGGCAGGTTTGCTTGGGATCTTATTTCTAGCTAAAAAACATGCATGAACTGATAACGAATCAGACAAACTCACCAGAAAATATCTTACAAACTGATCTGTAAAGTGTTGAACATGCGGTGTCTACCCATCTCCCTGTGGAATTAAATACCACACATCCTTCCCCAGGCCCTTTGTTTGGTTCCCCTTTCTGCCACTTTGTGTACACAACAGGCCAGGAATCAGTCCATGTGTAATACCCTGTGTTCTACAGAAAAAAAGACCAAATAAGATTTATGACAAATTAAAACCTGGAGAAAGTAATTTTTATGTGCTTCCCTTCCTATCAGACCTAATTATTCATATTTTGAGACATAAAAAAAAGAATAAACAGAGAGAGACACACACTTAAACAAACTGATAGTGATTTACATAATTACATGAAAATCTGTGAGACCAACAGAGAAAAAAGATACATATTGAGGACCAAACCAGAGTGAGTTTTTATTATTGCCTAGACATCATTTAGACGCATCCACAGACAGAGTAATGAACAGACTGACAATGGGGGGTGGGGGGGGGGGTGGAGGGAACAGACAGACACACAGACAATATTTGAATAATCACCACGACTTAACTTAGAACAATCCAGACACAAACACACACATATAGACTGGCTGGCAAACAGACAGACAGCCAGACATTTAAATATTAAACGGAAATCACGTAGACCAATCC
Organism: Hippopus hippopus; assembly: GCA_946811185.2. Lineage (NCBI taxonomy): Eukaryota > Metazoa > Mollusca > Bivalvia > Cardiida > Cardiidae > Hippopus > Hippopus hippopus. The sequence goes on from OX328100.1 coordinate 58,105,880, forward strand.
AGACATATAGAAACTGAGAGAAACATCTAAATAGTTACCTGAATGTCATTTAAACCAATCCAGACAGGCTGTCCACCATTTTGTTTGGAAAGGATGTAGATGAAGGACTGCTCAAACAAGGAAGTGACTGAGGTGAGGGAAGCACCTTAAATGTAAGATTTTTGTTGTTGTTATGTGTTTAATCCCCTTACCTCATTCTTAACTATTAACAACCATAGCTAACAGAGAAGAATCTTCAAAACAATGTAGGAAAAGGAGAAAATTCTGGTGACCAGCATTTTCTCCTTTTTGAAAAACGTTTCCTACCATTTCACAGACAAATCTCATTATTTGAGCCACAATTAATTTGTTTTCTGCAAATGTCTTTATGACGGAGGAGTCTAAAATTCTGTTGCCTGATTAGGAGTTAATGCAGTTCTCTAATATTCTAACATTTAAATTATATTGTGAAGGCTAGTGCACCCAGCCTTTATTTGACCAAAAGTTTTTACAACATTCTTTTCAAGCCAAAGGCTGTACTCAAACACAATCCTTGTGAAATATTCTTCAGCTGATAGAGAAGAATGAATCCTGATGCAATTTATAATCCTGATGCAATTTCTTTCACTTAGCCCTCCTGGACAAAAATTGGCTGAGAATCAAATACTCAGCTTTTGAACACAACCCTGTCCTAACTGACTGACATGGTATGATAAGAATGGGTTCCAGACAGAAATTAATTACCTATAGCATGACAGTTGGCCCTTGCATCAGTCCATGACATCGGACTTTTCATGTAGACATAACAATTACTCATAAACTGCTGCTGATCCTTACTAGCGTCGCAGATTGTTGGAACTGGTTCTGGGGTTGTTATGTAACTATCTGGATGTGAATGATAACAATAAATAATATATCTATCTGAATGTAAATGATAAAACAATCTTAATTAATTTAATAAAAATGATAACAACCAAAGACCATGTAATTATCTGAATGTGAAAAATAAAAATATACAAAATGATAACAAGAAAAGGTAAATGATAACAATTATAGAAAGTAAGTGAATAACAATAAGCAGTAAAAAGTGGTATTTGTGTAATTTTAGTATATGAGCCATGCTCTGGCAAAAGGGGGCTTACTGTATCTCTGTGATGCATGATACCAGGCAAGCAATCACATAATCATTGATCCAAATTAGCCATATTTTTCAAAATCCGGCTTAATTATGAGGTACACTGGTCCTTGGACATACAGAAAATTGAGCAATAGCGAAAAGTTTCGGCCCAGGTCAGCCTGCGCAGACTGCGCAGGCTGACCTGGGTCAATACTTTTCGCAGATGCATTAAGCCCCCTTTTCACAGAGCATGGCTCATATAAATGTGAACGATAATATCACCAGGGTCTGCATCCACCAAATTTAGGATGGCATTACATTGAACTTTGAAATTTAGAAATTTTTTTTAGAACTACATAAAGCATTTTTTGAAATAAAGATTTGTGAATATAAGCCCTGATTGTGTATCTACATTAATGCGAGTCATAACATAAATAACAAGAGGGCCAAGATGGCCCTTGATCGCTCACATGAATTTTTGAGAGGACCAAAGCCAATTTTTTTTGAAGTATTGAAATTTTGGAAACAAAATCATTATTTTGCCAAGCAATTTTGAAAAGGTCACCTGTAAAAATCATTTCAAAATCTGTCACCACCCCTACTATCATCACTACAGCTATGTTTTTGACAAATCAGAATTCTGCACATAAATTTTGGGATAGGTCACCCAAGAACCATTTCATGAACAAGAGCACATACCCGATAGTGGCTAAAAATATTAAGTCGAACAAGAGCACTGCATGCTGGTGCCAACAATTGGCTGTTGGGTGCTGGATAGTAAGTTAAAATTCTAAGTCAAAAAAGGGACATAATTTGGACAAAATGATTTTAGAGTTATCTGTCCTTGTTGTATGGGTTGCTCTTTTACTAGTGAACAATTATTCCAAGTTTCAAGTACATGCGTTGAGTGGATGCCAAGATATAACAAAATGTCAAAGTTTTTGCACAACGACAATGCAGACGACGACAACAGGGCTATGGCAATACCTCAATGTTTTCTTCAAAAACGGCCGAGCTAAAAAAGGGGCATAATATAAGGATAATTTTTGTGAATATATGACGAGCGGTTTAAGAGAAGAAAAGTATTTCAAAGAATTTCTTTAAGTCAATACAGTGCAAAGAGCCCCCCTCGCCATGTTTTTCGACGGATGAAAATTTCGCAGACAGCTTTTGAAAAGGGTCACCAAAGGAACATTTCTGTGAAATTATTTCAAAAACTGACCAGTTGTTTCAGAGGAGGAGATTTTTAAAGAATTTCTTAGAAAATTCCATTTGGTTGCCATGGCAACCAGAGTTTTTGATGGAATCTATTTCTGTGAACAATTCTTAATGAGGACCTCCCAAGGAACATTCCAGCCAAGTTTGGTCCAAATTGGCCCAGTGGTTTAGGAGGAGAAGATGTTTAAAGAATTATTGACACCACTGGACGCAAAGAGCCCCCCCACCACCACCACGGCCATGTTTTTCGAAGGATGAAAATTTCGCGAACAAATTTTGAAAAGGGTTACCCAAGGAACATATCTGTGAAATTATTTCAAAATCTGACCAGCGGTTTCAGAGGAGAAGATTTTTAAAGAATTTGTTAGAAAATTCCATTTGGTTGCCATGGCAACCAGAGTTTTAGATGGAATCAAATTCTGTGAACAATTTTTAAAGAGGACCTCCCAAGGAACATTCCAGCCAAGTTTGGTCCAAATTGGCCTAACCGTTTAGGAGGAGAAGATGTTTAAAGAATTGTTGATGACGGACGACGCACTATGGACGACGCACGACAGACACAGGGTGATCCTAAAGGCTCCCCTTGAGCATGTTGTGCTCAGGCGAGCTAAAAAGTGAATGGTAGTAACAATAGGAAATGGATTACAGAAACAAGCTGGAAATGGGCCTGTATTCACCAACTATTATCAAAAATGGTCTTAGTTTTGTTCTCCATAGTTTTCTAAATTTGATAGTAACACAGCTTCTGATTGGCTATTAGCTAATCAGAAGTTGTGTTACTTTCAAGTTTTGGAAATCTTGGAGAATCAGACTATGTAGGTTCTTAAGAATGGTAGGTGAATATGAATCCTGCTGGTAGAGTTGTTAGACAACTTTCTGATTTTGAAGACTGAAAATAGTAAAAATAAATAGTAACAACAATGTAAAGTTGATTATGGAGGCAACAGATCATGTAACTGTCTGAAAATCAATGATGACGAAGAAAGCATATGGTAACAACAATATATTATGTACGAAACGGTCTGAATGTGAAGTTTGAAAGCAATAGAAGGTGAATGATGACAAAAATAACAAGAGCGGCAAATTATCGCAAGATACGCCTGTCCCACCGCCAGTTGTCGAGGGGGTATAATAATCGTAAAGGGCAGGTAGTGCAACAAACATGTTTACCAAGTCTCAAGTCAATTTGACTTGAGGTGACAAAGTTCCGTTCCGGACAACCAAGAAATACCGTAAAAATGAAGATCAAAGTGGAATTACTCAAAATCTGTACTAGGTAGAGTTATTGTTCTTGCGCACTGCACTCCATAATATTGCAACAAACATGCATACCAAGTTTGAAGTCACTCTGACGTGAGATGACAAATTTATATTCCGGACAAGCACTAAATGCTGTAAAAAAAAAAACGATCAAAGGGAAATAACTCAAAACTCATGCTAGGAAGAGTTATGGTTCTTGTGCACTGCACTCCGTAAATTTTCAACAATCATGCATACCAAATTTGAAGATGTTCAGACTAGAAATGACAAAGTTATATTCCGTACAAGCAGAAAATGCTGTAAAAATGACAATCAAAGGGAAATAACTCAGACAGCACGAGGTAGAGTTATGCTTTTTTCGCACTGCACTCCGTATTTTTGCAACAAACACAAACGCCAAGTTTCAAGTCAATCGGACTGGAGATGACAAAGTTATGCTCCGGACAAGTGGAAAATGCTGTAAAAATGACGATCAAAGGGAAATAACTCAGACAGCACAAGGTAGAGTTATGCTTCTTTCGCACTACACTCCGTATTATTGCAACAAACACAAATGTCAAGTTTCAAGTCAATCGGACTGGAGATGACAAAGTTATGCTCCGGAGAAGCAGAAAATGCTGTAAAAATAACGATCAAAGGGAAATAACTCTAAGACAGCACGAGGTAGAGTTATGCTTCTTTCGCACTGCACTCCGTATTATTGCAACAAACACACATGCGAAGTTTCAAGTCAATCGGACTGGAGATGACAAAGTTATGCTCCAGACAAGCAGAAAATGCTGTAAAAATGACGATCAAAGGGAAATAACTCAAAGACAGCACAAGGCAGAGTTATGGTTCTTTCGCACTGCACTCCGTATTATTGCAACAAACACAAATGTCAAGTTTCAAGTCAATCGGACTGGAGATGACAAAGTTATGCTCCGGAGAAGCAGAAAATGCTGTAAAAATGACGATCAAAGGGAAATAACTCAAAGACAGCATGAGGTAGAGTTATGCTTCTTTCGCACTGCACTCCGTATTATTGCAACAAACACACATGCGAAGTTTCAAGTCAATCGGACTGGAGACGACAAAGTTATGCTCCGGACAAAGAACTGGACGCCGCCCGCCTGCCATGGGTGATCCCATAATACGACCCGTCTTCGACGGGCGTATAATAACCCAAAAATTAAGCAAGCAAGAGTTATTATTCATGTGCACTGCAATCCCCATTGATGAGATCTATCAACCCATGAAATTTGATAACCGTAGCTAGTATAATTTTGGAGATATGCTCCGGACAAAATTCAAGTATGAAAAAATACAAAGGGCAATAACTCAAAAATTAAGGAAACAAGAGTTATGATTCCTGTGCACTGCACTCCTCCTTGATGAGATCTATCCACCCATGAAGTTTCATAACCTTAGCTAGTATAGTTTTGGAGATATGCTTTGGACAAAATTCAAGTATGAATATAAACAAAGGGAAATAACTCAAAAATTAAGTAAGCAAGAGTTATGATTCCTGTGCACTGCACTCCCCCTTGATAAGATCTATCCACCCATGAAGTTTCATAACCTTAGCTAGTATAGTCTTGGAGATATGCTCCGGACAAAATTCAAGTATGAAAAACAACAAAGGGCAATAACTCAAAAATTAAGGAAACAAGAGTTATGATTTCTATGCACTGCACTCCCCCGTGATGAGATCTATCCACCCATGAAGTTTCATAACCTTAGCTAGTATAGTTTTGGAGATATGCTCCGGACAAAATTCAAGTATGAAAAGCAACAAAGGGCAATAACTCAAAAATTAAGCGAGTGAGTGTTATGATTCCTGTGCACTGCACTCCGCCTTGATGAGATCTATCCACCCATGAAATTTCATAACCGTAGCTAGCATAGTTTTGGAGATATGCTCCAGACAAAGAATGGGGACGCCGCCCGCCATTCCGCCCGCCCGCCCGCCATGGTTGATCCCATAATACGTCCCGTCTTCGACGGGCGTATAAAAAGCAAAGGAAATAAGATGAATGATAGAGTGTTCTAAATATAATAATAACCGCTGTATAATGTATAGCCTATTCTACATACTTACCTCTTCTCACCATACAGATATATGGTAACAGAATGTTACATTCTCTGTCATTCCATTGTCCTGTCTGATAATTCCCACCATATATCTATAATAGATCAATATAAAAAACAGCACTAATAAGGACAAACATTAAATTGACAATTCCCCATTTTATTGGCAAATTGTAATAACCCTTAGAGCACCAAATATACCTAACAGCTGCCCTCAGTCTAGAAATAAGACCTAAATAATTGCAGTGTCAAGGTTGCTCTGCTCTGGAATGTCTCGGCAATGCGGACAGTGTAGGTCAAGATCAGACGGCACATTTTGTGCCGTCTGATCTTGATCTACACTGGCTGCAAAGGCAAATATACAATGTGAAAGGCTCTTTAAGGGTTATCATGCAACATATGCTTAGCATGGTCCTTTGAGATGCAGAAAATTTACAAATAACAAAACCTTTTGACCCATGTCTATGGAAAGCCATGGCTGTCTTATATCATTCTTTTACAGTTCATTGTAGCATTGTTGTAATATATGGCTTCATTACAACTATATATTAAATGAAAACATGTTTATATGGAACCAAACTGTGTTTGTATTAATGCATTTGTCCATATATTGAACCAAAGAAGCATGGTATTGCTTGGGTTCATCAATATATTAAACCAAACTGTGTTTATATTAATGCATTTGTCCATATATTGAATCAAAGAAGCATGGTATTGCTTGGGTTCATCAATATATTGAACCAATCTGTTTTATATTAATGCATTCGTCCATATATTGAAGCAAAGAAGCATGGTATTGTTTGGATTCATCAATATATTGATCCAAACTGTGTTTATATTAATGCATACGTCCTTCTATTGAACCAAAGAATCATGGTATTGTTTTGATTCATCAATACATTGAACCAATCTGTATATACATTGCTTCGTTTCTTCTTTGTATTGTTAATAGCACGGGCGTTTTTTATACTAACACCGGAAAAAAGACGCGCTTGATCGAAAATGATGACTAAGCCTTTTTCCCCCAAACTTTAGAGCACTAACACTAAATAAATGAACAGCCCCTTTTCATTTAGGGAAAAAAAACATCCAGAATATTTTCATTTCAATATTGCTATTGCCGAAACGTGTAATAATGTCGCGGACAGTGAAGATCCAAGATCAGACTGCACAGAATATTTTTTGCTAGCTAACTTGTCCTTGGCCACATTGTTCTGTCCGAAACATCGGCAGCCAATTTCTGCTACATTACTTTCAAAGAATGTAGAATCTACCTAACCCTCATCCCTGTACCAAATGATGTAATTTTAGACTTGTCCAAATGGAAAGCGTTCGCATATGACAAATCAAATGTAAACCAATTGCTGATCTGAACCGTTGAAAGGGTTAAAAAAAAAAAAAACATTGTGGGAAAAGGAGAAATGATGGTTATCTGCAATTTTCCTTTTTCTACAATGTTTTTAACAGCCGTTTTTCTCGGGGTCATCAAAGACGGGATAGTTTGGTTAAGAATTAAAAGACTCAGTTTTGGTCCCTGGTCAGAGAAACAATGTCCAAACATTACAATTTCGTGGCCGTTTTTTTTTTTTTATTATATCCTACATAAGTAGACAATTAAGATCTTAGACATGTATGTCTGTGAAATCGATCTGTACTGCATTCGAAGGAAAGTCTGATCTTGATCTTCTATTGTCTTCAGTAGTTGTTTTTGCGGACAGTGTAGATCAAGATCAGACTGAACAGGATGTGCAGTTTGATCTTGGATCTTCACTGTCTGCTACCTTATTACACATTCTGGCAAAAGCAACATTGAAATGAAAATGTTTTGGATAGTTTTTTTTAAATGAAAAGGGCCTATGCATTTATTTAGCGCTCTAAGGTGAAAGGGAAAATGCTTTGTCATCATTTTCAATCAAGCGCGGGTTTTTCTCCGGTGTTAGTATAAAAAACTCCCGAGCTAGTAAAGATATAAAGACAAAACGAATCAATATAAAAGTTGAGCGAATCAATATAAAGATAGAGCGGTGTAATACATTATTGGTTGGTTTAACACAAAGCAAACTTCGTGTAATATGTTGTCAAGTTGAATCCATATATAATTAATTTGGTATGATATAAGAACAGTTGGTTCAATATATTGTTCAATTGAAATAATAAAAAGGAATTTTCGATTAATATAATGTCTAAATGAAAGCCTATCATGGTTCTTTGGTTCAATATAAGGAAAAATGAATTAAAACAAATGCAGTTTGGTTCAACAATTTGATGAATCCAAACAATACCATGCTTCTTTGATTCAATATATGGACGAATGCATTGATATAAAGACAGTTTGGTTCAATATATTGATGAACCCAAGCAATACCATGCTTCTTTGGTTCAATATATGGACAAATGCATTAATACAAACACAGTTTGGTTCCATATAAACATGTTTTCATTTAATATATACACATTTTGGTGCAATGAACTGTAAAAGAACGCTGTAAGACAGCTATGGCTTTCCATACATGTCAGCCTGCGCAGATGCATTAAGCCCTCTTTTCAAAGAGTGTGGCTCACTTTTTTCCTTTTCTTCAAATTTTTGTCCTTATTGTAAAATTTTCTGAATCCTAGGCAGGTCTTTAAAGAACCGATGCATTTCAAAATTTTAATCTGAAGAGTGTTATAATTCAATTCCGGGAAAGTCTAGATCCTGGTGAAGATGATAAACTGTCAATTATCATTAAACATTTATGATTTTCTCCACCAAGCTGGCCGATAGGGTCAGGGATACCTACTATATGAATATTGATTCCATTTTCTTTTTCCCCAATAGGTTGGCCCATATGGTTTGATTTAGGGATGCCTATTGTATGAAATAGAGGATATTTGTTTTTTACGGTGAAAGATCGAAATTTATTTCATCCAGTGAACATCATCGGTAATATTTTCGCAAGTGGCACAGCCACGAGTGAAAATAATACCAATGATGTTAACAAAAAAAATATTCTATTTATTTCATGCTTTTAGCCCTTTCTGGGGGGAACTTAATCAAAATCCAGTATAGTTCTTTTCAGTTATTCCCTGTGGCATACCCCCTCCGCGTAGCAACGCATTACAATATCACGTCAAGCGTGAGAAATGTAAGGTAAATTACATCATATTTCCATCTGGTTGAGAGGCACGCACATTTTACCTAGGTAACTAGTGCGTGGGAACAACTGTTTCTACCTTCAATTGAAGAGTTAGAGTATAAAAATTGGTATTTTCACTGCTTATAACCATGATATATCGAAAAATATTTAACTGATATTTCTCGATAACCTACCGGAAAGCATGAAATAATATAGATCACCTCACCTACACACAATAACTTTTCCCTACAATGCTAGCTAGCTCAAAAGACTAGGTTTGACTCTTTACCATATCACAAAATTTTGGACTTGTGTAAACTGAAAGCATTTGCAGATGAGAATTTAATTGTGGCTCAAATGATGGAATTAGTCTTTGAACGGGAAGAAAATATTGTGGGAAAAGGAGAAAATGCTGGTTACCAGCATTTTCTCCTTTTTCTCACAATGTTTTCAATAAGCTTCTACCTTAGAGTCGTTAAACCTCGGGATTGAGGCCCACAGGGTTACAGATAACAAGTGCAAAATGGTAGATCTGATCGAAGACCATTTTTCATTACCCCCACCCAGTTGGTCCACAGAGTTACCATCACGTTTGAATGTTGTATGCAAGTGGGTTACCTGAGGAAGGGGACTTTTGAGAACAATGTGGAATAAGGAGAAAATGCTGATAATCAGCATTTTCTTCTTTTCCCACGATGTTTTCTACTCTTTGAAAGAAAAGTATCATCAATTGAGCCACAATTAAATAGTTGTCTGCACATGCCTTCAACTTCGAAAGGTCTAAAATTCTGTTGTTTGGTAGAGAGTTGATTACCTGAACACACTTTTCATTTCCCCCACTAGGCTGGCCTATAGCAAAGTTGGTGTAGGTTGCATCATCATTGTTGATCCATAGAAAGTTGTTATTACTGTACGTAGCTTTCATTCCTATCCATGGACTGACGTGCATATCTGCTAGCAGCGTCACTATAAATGCTGGTAAACCAAAATTGTTGGTTAAGTCTTAATCAAACAACAAACTTTTGGAGTTGTCGAAATTTGATGCATTTCCAAATGGCAAGTTCAGTCTTTATTCCAATGATGTTACTTACTTTGGAAGGATATAAAACATTGTGGGAATAGGAAAAAATGCTGGATACCAGCATTTTCTCCTTTTACCAGATTGGTTTCATAAGCTTCCTTTCTAAGGTTTATTTAGTCTGTGTTTAAATTGTGTAATAAAGCAATAATTTGCCATTTACTCCACTTCTGACAGTATTTCTGTCCTATCAAACCAGCAATTCATCTATTTATGTACATTGTTGGTTTCACCAGTACTAAAAGCTGGGACTCTGAAGTGTCTTGCCAAAGGAGACACTGATAAAAACAAGAGCGCATTGGGTGAACACTGAAACAACGATTTCTGGATAACTTATAAACATTTTAACCCTTATCCAAACAATCACCAGTTATGACAACCCATGAGAAAGAAGACATCTGAAAGCATTGTGGGAAAAGGAGAAAATGCTGGTAATCTGCATTTTCTCCTTTTCCCACAATACTTTCTACCCTCCTGTAGAAAAAACCCATTATTTGAGCCACATTTAATTTTTTGTCTGCAAATGATTTCAATTTTGACTTCTCTAATTTCTTCTTGTTTGGTAAAGAGTTAACCACAGTAAAACAGGCCCTCACCCTTTACTAAAGGAGAAAATTTCAGACGAGTCCAAATTGAAAAGTAATGCAAAAGACAACTCGAAGTTGACTGAAAAATTGACATTAATTTTGTTTTGAAACGGGTAAAAAACATTGTGGAAAAATGAGAAAATGCTGGTTACCAGCATTTTCTAATTTTCGCACAATGTTTTCAAAAGGCTTCTTTTTCTTCTTTCTCAGGATGGTTAAAAGTCTAGATTGTTTGGTAAAGGGTTAACCAAAATTGCACATTAATTTGTACTTTCCTGAGAAGGACCTTAGAATATTTCACATGTTATTTTACCTCATCATTTCTGATTTGGTTGGTTGTATTGGGGTTTAATGCCACTTTAACAGCTCAGGTCATATCATGGCCGTCGGTGACGCACATGTGTTTCCTGGCTTTCTCACACCAGTACTAACACAACTTTCTTTTCAAAGCCACTGACTACTTTTCTCACATGCTTCAGCAGAGGTGAGAGGTGAAAATACGCCGGAAAGAAAGTTCGCCTCAACCTGGTATCGAACTCACAACCACCAGGTCATGAGTCCGACACGCTCACCACTGAGCCACCCGGGCGGGGCTTATCATTTCTGAACCTTTATAGCACTAAATGAATGATATTGACTTTCTCAATCAAAAAAACAGACCTAAATGCACAATTGTCTGGTAGTTATTTTTTGCTAGTACATGTATATTTCATAAAATAGCAGACAGTGTGGATTCAAAATAAGACTAAAGTTTAACGTTGATCTACATTGTCTATTGCTACAATTTAATCCATATCCTACTAAATAACTAAAATGAAATTTTCAATTCAATAGTAAAAACCTAAATATTGTTATTTCAAAAATATGTTTTAGAGAAGAATATCTCCTTAGACTGTGTAGATCCAAGATCAGACTGCACATTCTGTGCAGTCTGATCTTGATCTACACATTCCGCAAAAGGTGACTGAGTCGCACTTAGCAGCCTAAAGGTTAAGATTTGCTTAATGCTCCTAGGGTCAGTAACAAAATACCAAACGCTTAACCACACAATCCCGAGTTTTAACAACACTGAGGAAAAAGCCTTTGGAAAACATTGTGGAAAAAGGAGAAAATGCTGGTAACCAGCATTTTCTCCTTTTCCAGAAATGTTTTCTTCCTTTTTAAGGACAAACTCCATTATTTGAGATACATTTAAATTGTCTGCTTTCAATTTCAAAATGTCAACATTTATACCATCTTGGAAAGGACTAAATCAACACTTATGACTAATGATTATAAAAACTGATTATTTCAAGTACTGTAAACTTCTTGTATATGAATTTATTTATTGTCAGTTCATCGTAAACTTTTCGTTTCCTACTTCCTGTTTTCCCTCTAAAATCATTAGTTTGTTTCCTTTGAAAAATTGCATGAGAAAAGGTCAGCTGTAATTTTCTCACTTGACAACAACAAAGGAGATCATTTTCTCCTTTTCCCGCAATGTTTTCTAGTCTTCTAAAGTCAAGTTTCAGTCATTGAGTTACCTTTATTTTGTCGTCTGCAAATGCTTTCAATTTGGACAAGTCTAAAATTTTGTCGTTTGGTAAAGAGTTAACTCTCCCTAACCCTTATCCTGCTAAATAACTAAAGTGAAACTTTCAACACGATAGTAAAAACCCAAATTTCACTATTTCAATGGTATGTTTCGGGGAATAATATCTTTATCAGACAGTGTAGATCCAAGATCAGACTGCACAGAACGTGCAGTCTGATCTTGATCTACGCTGTCCGCAAAAGGTCAGTGTTTTGCGCTAAGCAGCCTAAGGGTTAAAAGATGACAAAATTTAGACTTGTCTGTATCAAAAGCATTTGTAGACAAAAAACCAAAATTTAATGTTATTCAAATAATGGAATTTGTCTTTAAAGCGTGCAAAAAACAATTTTGTAACAAGAAAAAATGCTGGTAAATCAGCACTTTCTTCCTTTCCTGCAAAGTTTCAAAAATCCACCTTCTCCAGATTAATAAAACATAAGATTGTTTGGTAAACAATTTTAAAATACTGAAGGAACATGTAACAAGTAGTTACAACCTACCATTTTCCACATCAGATCTGATACTGGCTAATGTATATCCAGGTCCAATATTTCTACACTTTTCAAATGCCTTCCCCCATTGTAACTTATCTGTAAACACCTTATAGCATCTATCCTTGAGCATGTGGTACCCAGCTGGACAATATCCAGTCCATGGGGTTGTTGGTGGAGCTGGTGTTGGAAGTGCTCCCCTGAATTTCTTACAAACATATCCAAAGCGAACAGAACAGTGAGCATCTTGCCACATTCCTGAAATAACAAGAGCACGACATGCAGGTGCAATGCTCTGCCGCAAGCGCTTGATTTGCAGTGAAAATCGTAAGTTGAAAAAGGGAGATAACTATGCCATATTTTAATGGTTTTCTGCCCCTATTGTATGAGTTCCCCTTTTAATAGTTAACCACTTGTCCAGCTTTGAAGTAAATACCTTCAGAAATAATAGTCATTACAAAATGTGAAAGTTTTTGCATAACAATGACACAGACGACAACAGCGACGCAGACAGCAATGATGACGACACCAGCCCTATCACAATCTTCAAAAACAACCAAGCTAACAATGATATGTCCACTGTCATTTTTTTCTTTTTGTCTAGTTAACCTTTTACCACACAATTCACTGATTTCACGACCCTGAGGAAAAAGTGTTTTGAAAACATTGTGGGGAAAGGAGAAAATGCTGGTAACCAGCATTTTCTCCTTTTCCCACAACGTTTTCTACCCTTTCAAAAAACGAATTGCATAATCTGAGTTATATTCAATTTGACGTCTGCCAAAACTTTGAATTTGAGCTAGTTTAAAATTTTGTCGTCTGGTAAAGGGCTAAAAAAGATTTGAACATGGAAACAAGAAGACAAAATAAGTCATTCACATACCAGCTATGGTTAGTAAATGCACACAGGGTTTACTTTGACCCCTTACAAAAATGACATAAGTTAAGATTTGTTCAAATTGAACACATTTGCAGATGACAAAATAAATGTGACACAAAAACTGAAAATCATTTTTGAAAGGGTAGAAACCATTGTATGCAGTTAGTTTTAATGTGGGAACATCAACAAAAATGTTGTTTGGGAAAGAGTTAAGAGGAGAAGAATGGAAAAATCAAAGGTTGTATTTCATATGAAGAGGACGGTAAATCTGCATGTATTTATCGTAAAGGGGGCATGTTGAAAATACATCAAAAGTTGTAAGTATGATGAATCCTGTGAAATTTCATTAAAATCGGGCAATAAGTTTTCATAAAGAGAAGAGAGGACAATTTCAAGGGAACAGCACACTCTGTCCACTGGTTGAAATCCAACAATACAGCCTATTAGGAAAAGGGTGTATAAAGATAGAAAGCATGACACAATCTTAGTCGACCAAATGAAATCATAATCAAGAGCACGGCGTACCAGTGCCAACACTTTGCTGCAGTTGCTTTTAAAAATACATGTAGTTTGATTTTTTGTTAAATTTCTACATCAAAAAAGGGCCATAACTGTGTCAAAAATATTTTACCTGATTACCTGTCAAACTTTGAAACATTTATCTTCAGTAATAATTTTGATAGTAAGCAACCAGGTTGATTTTGAAGTAAATATCTTCAGTAATGACAGAGACATAAAATATCCAAAAACAAAAAATGCACAACAACAACAACAACGATGACAACAGGGCTATAACGGTACCTTAACCTTTATCCTGCTGATTCACTAAGGTGAAATTTTCAATTCGACAGTAAACTCCCAAATATTGCTATTTCAAAGTTATGTTTTTGGAAATAATATTTCCTCATCGGATGGTGTAGATCCAAGATCAGACTGCACGTTCTGTGCAGTCTGATCCTGATCTACATTGTCCACAAAAGGTCAGTGAGTCGCGATAAACAGCCCAAGGATTAATGTTCTATTTCAAAAGAGCTGGACTCAAAATAATCAACTATTCGAAAAACTAATCAATACAACACTGTAGCTGTACTATGACCTACCATTATTTATAGCAGCACAATCTTCCTGGCCCTGGTAGTCATTGGGCTCCCCTGGCATCCAGTTTGTATAGGTCAGAGGTGATTTATCTACCCACCTTGAAACAAGAAGAACCAGAAAATATAAGAAAAGAAAGCAATTTAACCCTGTACCACACCACAAAACTTCAGACTGGTCCAAATTGAGAGTATATGCAGACGACAAATTGAATGCAACTCAATAACAGAAATTTGTGACAGGAAAGACAAATTATTGCTTAAATGTTTTGAAAGGTCTTTTTCCTCTAGGTCATTAAAAGTTTGGATTTTGTGGTAAAAGGTTAAAAAAGTAACTCTTTCTGCACCAAATATGTAAATTTGACTTCTTTTGACTGAAAATGCTTTTTACTGAATCTCAGTAAGATTTTAAGCTTACAGGGTTGACTAAACAAGCAGAGGGCACAGATTCATGATCAAACTGAACATTCTGTGCATCTGATTTCACCCATGGTACTGAAAGGGTTAAAAATGTAATAACCCATTCTCATTACCTCCTGAAACAAACCTTTTAAGGTACATGTATCTTTGCAAAACAGAGATGATTGTTACAAAGTGAATTTTTATTCCATGTGTTTAAGAAAATATGATATCTTATTTTATGCTTTTTGGTAGTTTACTGAGAAATAATGGTGGATTATGGTTTGATATTTCATGGTAATAACAGGCAAAAAATACTATTTTCACATTTTCTAGCTCTTCAGTAGAAGGCAGAAACGGTAATTCCCATGCACTACGTACCTTGGTAAACAGCCCATGCCATTCAACCAGAGGGAAATATGACGTAATTTACGCAAATGTATCCTACATTTCTCGAGCTTAATGTAATATTGTGATGCGTTATTATGTGGAGGGGGTACACTACTGAGAATTACCGAAAACAACTGTACTGGATTTTGACAAAAGTCCTAACAAAAAAGAGGTTAGGAGCATGACATAAATAGAATATTTTTTGGTAAAAGACGGAAATTTATTTCATCTTTTGAATATCATTAGCAATATGTACATGTACAATGTAATCAGTACATCACTCATGACTGTGCCACTCGTTAAAGTAATATGAATGATGTTCACTCAATAAAATAAA
Organism: Hippopus hippopus; assembly: GCA_946811185.2. NCBI lineage: Eukaryota > Metazoa > Mollusca > Bivalvia > Cardiida > Cardiidae > Hippopus > Hippopus hippopus. The sequence goes on from OX328100.1 coordinate 58,121,469, forward strand.
TTTCAATCTTTCGACAGAAAAAAACAAATATCCTCTACATCCCTAGAAATGATATAACATTTACAGTGATGATATCAGTGACCATAAAAAGTAATTAACTGATACATCCCTGTAAATGAACCCTTTACCACACAATCCTGAGTTTTAACTACCCTGAGAAAGAAGACTCTTGAAAACATTGTGGAAAATGACAAAATGCAGGCAACCAGCATGTTCTCCTTTTCCCACAATACTTTTTACCTTTCAAACAACAAATTTTGATCTTTGAGTCATTCTGTTGTCAGCAAATGCTTCCATTTTGCAAAGTCTAAAAGTTTGTCGATCGGTAAACGGTTATGGATAGGTATATCATGAATATAATGTTATGCCTGCAGATAAAATGCTTGCTCCAATAAAATGACAGTAAATGCCTACCTGTAGCCTGATCCGACATCTGTTATTTCACTTAACCCTATCCAGTTGTAGCTCTTACTCTCATTCAGCTACAACAAAATACAAACATAGCTTTTTTTGTAATTACTGTGGCCCTAGGTAAATCAAACGGACTGTTTCCATTCATGGAATAAAAACAAAAATGTTGCTTTCTCACTGGTGTTTTACTGAATACTTATAAAATTGCAGACAGTGTAGATCTAAGATCATACTGCATGTTTTAAACCATGTGGTTCTGATCTACACTGTCATCAAAAATAACTAAAGTTGTCTTTTTGGCTTCAAGGGTGAAAGTATTTAGCATGATTTCCAACAGCATTTTAATTATGTCATGATATTCCATGCAAGTACACTTGTAAATACAGCCCTGGAGTTTTTCTGAGCCACTGACTGCTTTTCACATAAAAAAAATCAAAGGACTCAAAGGTCCTGGAAAGCAGATTTATGGAGTAGCATAAAGCTGTAATATGTTGTGATAAAAGAATAACATCACAAGCAACATATGTATGTATAATCAGTTAATGGAGGTCGCAAGGACAAGGAATGTCAAACTGTTCTGCAGAGTGGGCTGCGCAGTGACTATTATTCTATATTACTTGTTAAAGAGTGGAAATTTGATCTGTAATTCTGACGCAATTTCTTGCTGGTATTAGATTTCAGATTGTATGTATACACATGTAGGACTGTGTATATATGGTAGTGATAAAAGCGAGGTTGAGGTATATTAGCTAAAACTGACAATAGAATAGGTAGGGCACATGCGTGTATGACAGTATAATTCAGGTCAAACCAATAACATAGTGCAGAGAAAGAGCGCATGCATTGTTATGCATGACGTATTTGGTTCCGGTCAGAACAATCACAGTATGATTGCTATACAAATCTGCTAAAAAGAGTTCTGTTACGCCGTCAAAAAAAATAACTGATGAGAAATAAACTGAATCATAGGATTGGACATGAATTTGAATAGGCAGAAAAAATTATGGGAAAAGGCTACTAGTATTTCATCCTTTTCTCATAATGCTTTCAAAAGCTGTCTTCCTCAGTGTTGTAAAAGCAAGAGATTATATGTTAAAGAGTTTACCCATTATCACGCAATCAAAAGTTTTTCTGACCTTGAGAAAGAAGGCTTTTTGAAAGCATTTTGGGAAAAGGAGAAAATACGGACAACCAGCATTTTCTGCTCTTTTCCAAAAATGTTTTCTACCCTGTCAAACACAATTTTCAGTCATATCAAATTTGCTATAAACAAATGCTTTGAATTTTGATAAGTCAAAAAATTTTTTGTATGGTAAGAAGTTAACTCTTTACCACACAATCCTAAATTTTAACGACCTTGTAGAAAAAGGCTTTCGAAAACATTTTTGGGAAAGGAAAAAATGATGCTAACAAGCATGTTCTCCTTCTCCCAAAATGTTTTCTACCTTTTCAAAGACTATTTTCACCTTTTGAGCCATATTAGAATTAACATCTGCAAATGCTTTGGATTTGGACAAGTCCAAAATTTTGTTGTATGGTAAAGAGCTAATGTACTTACAATCACATAAAACACAAACTGGTTCTCTTCTTGAGACAAGATGGACACAAGGTCAGCACCACTGTTTTGACAGTTAGCTCTAGCATTTCTCCATGTTGTTACATTGTCACCAACACCAGGAACATACTTGTAACAGTGGTTCTTGTAGTAGGACCAGTTCGCCTCACACGGACCACCTGTGCAAAAACATAACACATTGCCAAATTTACCGTAAAGTTGTGACATTGTATTTAAAAGCTTTAATAACATATATTACAAATTTTTCTAACAGAAAAATGTTTTTGAAACTTTGCACATGTGAACCTCATCATGTCTCTAGGAGATTACAGTAAAAAAAGATATGAGTCACTGTGCTCGGTTTTGAGAAATTTGCCTTTGAAAAAGGTATATACAGTTCCAAAATTCAGCTTATATTGGATTTAACACGCTTTTCTTGAAGAGTCAGTGAAACAGGAAAATTACAGGAAGAATATACAAATATATATCATTTTAATGAAAATTTATTTAGTTTTACAAAAAAAATATATAAAAGTCTGGGTTTTGACCATGGTTAATGTACAAATATGCGTGTTATTATGGACCATTAAGTTAAAAAAGGAGATAATTTGACCGAATTAGGAGTTAATCTTTAAAAAATACATACTTACCAACGGACAGATTTTTCTTAAAATTTCCACACTTACAGTATTTATAATTCTAAACAATACGAAAAAATAAAAATGGCACCTATCCATGCTTATTTCGTCAGAAAACAGGAATGAAGGTCACTGTGGAAGTTAATTTTTTCAAGGAAAAAATAGGATAAAAGCTCAGCAGACATAGTGGGAAAAGGAGAAATTGCTCATTAGGCGAGATTTCTCCTTTTCCCACAATAACTTTCAAAGTGGAAACAGCTATACTTCCACAGCTTTAAATTTCCTGCTTTTGTTTGCTTGTTTGGTGTGTAACGCTGTGTCAACAGTATTTTAATTATTGTACGGTGACAGTTTACAGATCCACGATTTTCTCTTTACTAATACTCCCCGAAGACAGTGGTACTTGTTTCAGTGCACCAATAATATTATCATTTGTGCAAAAAATACATAGGTGCACTTTTGATCCAGTATTCATGACAAAAACACATGTGCAGTAGGATGTGCACAAACATTTGTGATATACTTTGTAAAAAAAAAAGAAATGTGTCAATAGGGGAACTTGCACTTAGGTTCTAATGTTATTAAAGTAAAAAAAATATATGAGAATTGCTCTAATAAAAACAGGTTTAATGCATCTGCAGAAAGTATCAACCCAGGTCAGCCTGCAGGAACTAGGCCAAAACTGTTTGCTACAAATTGTCTGCATGTCAAAGGACCATTCTACCACATAAATGCTGGTTTTGAGACAAAATAGATTTTAGGGATCCATGATAATGTGATGACTTGCTTGGCAGAATGCATCAGAGAGATGCTTTAAATCCCCTTTTCACAGAGCATGGTTGCTGAATAATTTTGCTTTTAGTGACACCTTAATCATTTCCTTTTTCTATTTTGTTTTTTAAATTTTATGCTACATTTTGTCTGAAAAACAGCAAATACCTGTATCATACACTACATATATTTCAATCTTAGGGTTGCCCAAGTAAAAATTGTTATTTGTACCAGGAGTGAATACCTACTTGTCCCAAGAGTGGAAATTGGATGAATAGGTAACATATGAGCAGGGCTCTAAGAAAAGGGGATTTAATGTGTCTCTATGATGCATTACACCAAGCACGTCATCAAACAATTATGGACTCATAAAATCCATTTTGTTGAACTTCCAACTGAATCATGAGGTGGAACAGTTCTAGGACAGGTAGAAAATGTTCAGGCAGCAAAAACTGTCAACCCATGATCAAGTAGCAAAAAGTTTCAACCAATGTCAGTCTGTGTGGAGTGGACTGCACAGGCTGACATAGGTCAATACCTTTTAGCAGATGCATTAAACCCCTTTTTCACAGAGCATGACTGGCATAGAGATCTACTTAATGGCAGAAAATCTTTCAGTTTCTAGATATAACTTTCATTTTTTTTGTCTATTATTTGAAATACATACATACATACTTTCTTTGTTAAGCAGTAGAAATATGGTGAGTGAAGCTAGGTTTTTGAAATATATTCACACCTACACTGCCAAGCAGTAGTAATTGGCTGAGTAGGTAATTTCGGGGGGGGGGGGTGTCATCCACAGGGGGGGTAACTAAAATGTCTGAGCAGAGTAAGTTCACTTACTTGGTCCAGCAGTAGGAATTGGTGGGGTAGGTATTGTAGATAAGTGCCCTCCTGTAAATTGATACATTCTTTCTGTTTATATGTGACATGTCCACACTTAAAGATTGACCCTTAAGCAACTCACTGACCTTTTTTAGAAAGTGTAGATCAAGATCAGACTGCACATAATGTGCACAGAATGTGCAGTCTGATCTTCAATATATACTGACTAATCAGGAGATATTTTTTCCCAAAAAATAATTTGAAAGTAAGGTAACCAGCATTTTCTCCTTTTTCCACAATGTTTTCTACCCTTCCCTAAACAAATTTCAAGTTTTTAGTGACATTTATTTAGTCGTCTGCAATTGCTTGCAATTTTAACAAGTCAAAAATTTTGTCGGTTTGTAAAGAGTAAAAAGACAAATAACAGCACAAAAAATGCTCATCATTTTTTTATTTCCTTTATCACACTATTTACTTGTCTGAATCAACCCTTTATCTTCCTTGAGTACATTTTCTACTGAACTCTGAAATAAGACCATGTTGAAATAAAGCATATAAAATCTACGTCAGATAATAATTAGGTTAAACAGTGTTCATATAAGCCTTGACCTAGAGATTTCATCTGTTTCTATTACTAATCTCATCATTTGTATCACACTATTCTTCATCAAGCACTTTCCAAATGGACTAAAACTTTGTTGTTTAAGAAAGATTCATTTCCTGTATTTCTTGTATAAGGCCGAAAAGCCATAAAACCACTCTGGTAGACTTATATTTAAAAAGAAAATGCCCTACCTCTTTTTACCATACATATCCAACTATGTGGTGTATTGCAGCCATTGTCATTCCAGAGTTTATTTCGGTTCATAATGACACAGTCTTCATTTCCACCATAATCATTAGGTTCACCTTTCATAAAGTTCACATAGTTGACTGGTGAGTTATCTGACCATGCAAATGCTGAAAAACAACAACTTCCGCTGAACAAAGAGTTATATTGATAGACTTTAATTTTGGCAAGCCAAGCCCATATTCATTGATCATTCTTTATAATATTTATAGCCTTATTCTCAAAAAAATTTTAAATTTGAAATTAACACAGTTTTTGATTGACTAAACCATTTGCTTTAGTCAATCATAATCTGCGTTACTTTCAAAATCTAGAATAAGACTAAAAATGTGATTGAGATGGTTGCTAAATACTGCTCATAGAAGCTCTTTCCTACTGAATAATTCTAATGACAAACAGAAATAAGAAGAAAAGATAGAAATAGCTTCTGATAATTTTCTCTTTAGTGCTGAATCCACTAGAACAGTTATGGGTAGAAAGTACATAATAAGTAACAGTTATGGGTAGAAAGTACATAATAAGTAACAGCCAATGCAGACTCCTCTAATTGAGATCTTTTTCTGTACAAAAACAAAAGCTTTCTCTTCGTGATATACTTGGTAAAAAGTCAAAAGAATCTTTGAAACATTATGTATCTATATATTAATATCGACAGAAAAGTTTGCCATAGATGAAAGAGTAAAATTACTATAAGAAAGAGTTTAAAAATAGCGAAAGAGAGTCCTTACTGTTCTCTTTATTTCTGTCTGTTAGTCCAATCCAGAATGAGTCACCATTTCTAATAATAATACAAAAATGCAGTATTATCTTGTAATCATCAAGAAAATATTGCAGAGAAATAATCCATGAAAAGTTTTTTTTCCTTCATTTCTTGATTTCTTTTTTGCATACTGCCACATTCATTTTTGTTGCTTTATTCATCTTAACTTCTTGCAGTAACTTCCACTAGATTAAAACAAGTATCAATATCACAGGCTAATTAACGTTTTGCTCCTATCATACATTTTCTAGTTTCTCTGTCTTAACATATGAATATCAAAATGTTATGGTCCATGTTCAGCCATAAAAATATATAAGATATTACCAATACATGATTGTTTAGACAAAAAAAACTATAAAAGGACTCACATTCATAACATCATAGGGCATCTTTTGACAAAATAATAAGGAGGAATTACCTGTATAATATTACAGTATGATTCTTTAGACAAAAATATGTAAGATATCACCAGCATAATATCATAGTACATGTTTAGAAAAAAAAACATCAGTAATTACCACCATATCCTTATTGTACATCATTAGACAAGATACACGTATAGGGAATATTATCAGCATATGAAGGTTATAGTACATCTTTAGATAAAAACATACAGTGAATTACAAGCATAACATCATAGTACATCTTGAGAAAAAAATATATAAGGAAATACCGACATAATGTATTGTAAAGCTAAAATAAAACTTGTGAACTTTTGTTCTAGTTTTACAATATATTTTTCTGCCAGCAGCTGGAACTTCTATCGTAACACATCATCTGACTCAGATAATTTCCATATTTTTAAACTGTATGAATTAAACTTGTCTGCAATTTGACCTCATAATTATTTGCATTTTGCAGCTAGTGGGCCTTTAACCCTTTACCACACAATCCAGACTTTAATCAACCCTGAAAAAGAAAGCTTTTGAAAACATGTGGACAAGTGAAAAAATGCTGGTAGCCTTTTCTCATAATTTTTTCTGCTCTTCATAAATCAATTTCATTTCTTCAATCCTATATATTTTGTTGTCTGCAAGTGCTTTCAATTTGGACTAGTCCAAGATTTAGTCATTCTTTAACTCTTTACCAAATGACAAAATTTGGACTGGACCAAATTGAAAGCATTTGCACACGACAAATCAGACATGGGAAAATGATGATTTCTGTCTTTGATAGGGTAGAAAACATCATGGGAAAAGGAGAAAATGCTGGTTACCAGCATTTTCTCCTTTTCCCATGATGTTTTCAAAAGTCTTCTCTTTCAGGGTCATTGAAAGTCGGGATTGTGTGGTAAAGGGTTAAATGGTTAAGAAACCATGCAGAAAAACAAGACATACAATGAGTAAGAACTACTTACGCTGTAGTTAAATTATTGTAAATGATATCAAGTTCAGATGATTTGTGAAATGAGGCTAAGTCTCCTCCCTTGGAAACGCAATCTTGTCTTGCATCATCCCAGGTTTTCCTGCCCCTTTTTGGCTCATTTATCTAAAAGAAAGCATCAAAAATGGTAATTCAGAAAAAAAATGACAGTGAAGACTTTTTCTGGAAGAAACATATTTTAGCTCATACAAATCACATCACAAAGAGTGGAAAACTGGTGGGAAATGCCAATAAAATTTGACCTACATTGGAGTTCTCTTCTCTTTTTTTTATTAAAAGAGAAAAAAACATGATCGGAAATAGAGAAATTACAAGTTACCTGTTTTTCCCATTTCAAAAGCCTTTTTTCTTAAGGGCTGTTAAAACACAGGAACATTCTACAAAGAGTTAATTGAAAGAATCTACCTGATAGCAAGCAGAATCTGTCTGTACAAGACCTGGATCACAGTCAGGAAATGGGGGTGTAGTGGGGGGAGGGACTGGGGTTGTGTAACCAATTCTGGCCTTTTCACAAACACTGCCGAGTTTTGTTGAGCAATTACTGTTGAACCAGAGACCTGCATTGCCACCACTTCCAAGATAGGCACAACTTCCACCTGTGCTGCTGCCACCTACAGTGTAACACATTAATTAACCCTTAACCCTATACCAAACGACAAAATTTAAGACTAGTTCAAATATGAAAACATTTGCAGACAACAAACTAAATGTGACTCAAATGTTGAAGATTGTTTTAGGAAGAGTAGAAAACATTGTGGGAAAAAGAGAAAATGCTGGCATTTTCTCCTTTTCCCACAGTGTTTTCAAGAAGCTTCTTTTTCAGGGTCATTAAAAGTCGGGATTGTGTGGTAAAGGGTGTGCCTTTGAAACTAAAGTTGTCTTAGCAGCTGGCATACTTTAAGCTCTAAAAGTTAATTGTAAAGCACTTAAACCATGCATCAGTTGTGTACAGAAAGTGAAGTCTGATCTATGACCTACACCTTCTACTCCTTGATTATGACAACAACTATCTTCCATTGTGATGAAATTGCACATTTACACATTGATAAGAGTCAAAGATATTAAGCTGGCAGCAAAAAATTAAACTTGTATATCAGGTCAACACTTCACCTTTGGTCAGGAAACATATACATGTATTTCCTTCTGCAGTATCTCGCTTTGAAATGGTAATAAACAGATCCACAGTTCTGCTTACTGGAAGGAATTCTGATAAACTAGGAATTGACCTAAAAATGCCAATTAGATCTGCTTGCACCTTGCCTAATACTTTTTTTTACCTAACTTATCACAAATAAGACAATATGAAATTTTCTAGAGCCTAAAACATCTCTGTGTGCTTGTTTTGTGCATAATCCCATATATGTTAATGTTGTGTCAACCTCTTTCCATTTGGCTCTAGTTTTTGTAGATGGACACTTCTTAGACTCAGACTGAGAGGCTTGCCACAAAAAAATAAGACTTAGAAAGACATTTTGAAAATTACTTAAAAATGTGTGTTTGTTTCCAGTTGTGTGTTTGGTTCTAATTGTAAGAACTACAATGTATGTGTATATAACTAAATCTTCACATATTTTACTTTCACATTTAGTTCTCATTTAACTCTTCACAAGACTTCAAAATAAAATCACAATCATACAAACTGTTAGCATTTGCAATCTACAACTTATATGTAGTCTATATCCTTTATTCGACTTTTAAATGGCAGTAAACATTAGGGTAAAAAAAAAGGAAAATGCTGTTACTTACATTTTCTTCTCCTTTTACCACAATATTTTCAAAAGACTTCTTTCTCAGATCTATAGAAACATGCAACTGTCTGGTACAGAGTCAAGTAATTAAAACTTGTGAAAGAAGCTACCTGGCTGGTATGGACCCCAGTTACTGTACATAAGCTGTGAAGACCCATAACTGTACTGGAAGGAACCTGGATGTCCTACAGAAGTTATACTGGTCCAGTATTTCCCTGTCCGACTTCCCAAAATGCTTGCCAAATAGGCTTGTTCATATCTGCAATTAACACAGGAGTATACCATTTCCAAGATACTTTACTTTGTACTCTTCCACTACGAACAGTGATTTGAGCCTTTACCAAATAATCTGCACTTTTACAGACCCCATGGAAGAAAGCTTTTAAAACATTGTGGGAAAAGGAGAAAATGCTGGTGATTAGCATTTTTCCTTTTGCCACAAAGTTTTCTAATCCTTGACGCCAAGTGCCCATCTTTTTTTAGTCACACTGAATTTGTTGTCAGCAAATGTATTCATTTTGGACAAGTCTAAACTTTTGTTGCCTGGTAGAGACTTTAAAAGCTTTGATAGACTGCATAAAATCTGTAATCTGATCTTAGACCTACTTCGCTATCTGATGATAAGCTATGATCAGAATTATCTTTAATTGCTTTTGCAAATCTACTAATAGATCCAGAAAGAAATAAAATTTAATATGTAGGCAGCAACATGCTAAAAACACACGTCTTTGTTAGCCAATGAAAGATTTAATACTAGGCTAATATAACACCTTTTTATTTCTATCAATCCAAAAGTTCCATGTAAAAACAAGCCTAATAAGTAAACCAGTGTATGAGAAAATCTTTTAAACTTTCTTTAAATATATAATTTCTTGCCTCTACTGTACTTAATTTTGAAAATATGTGGGAAAAGACAGACTGCTTTGTTTAACACCCTGTTTTATAAAATGATAAACAAAATTTGAAATCTTTGTTTTCCTTTATATACAGAAGCCACTGTAGCGTGAGTAAATAAACATAGAGGGCATGCATATCCACAGCACTTGGCTCCGATCATAGGACCACAGAAAGCCAGTTTTCTACACAACTCCATGAAAATGTTAAGTTACACAGCTAACCTATCATCAACCCTGACAATATTTCCACCCAGAGTCTGACACACAGACACAGCCTGTCTCCATGCTCTCACAGCATCTGCCACTAGATAACAGGAAGCCCTATATCCCAGCCAGCCCGAGGGACATCCCTGTATTTGTGTGGCTTGACTGGGCTGTGCAGAGGGGCGCTTGTCTGTCTGACACACATACTGGTATACAGAATCACAAGTGTCACTCTCCCAACCTCCGGTCTGAAAACATATATACAGATACTTATCTATCCATTTACTAAACATTCTTGCTTTTATATGACCCTTAAAAGGAATATTTTTGAACACATTGTGTTAAAAGGAGAAAATGCCAGTATTAAGTAGCATTTTCTCCTTTTTTCACATTGTATTCTTCTCTTTCGAAAATAAATCCTATAGTTTTAGCCTCATTCATTTTACAATCTTCCATTAACATCCGTTTGGATGATTCAATAATTTTGTCTTCTTCAAGAAAGTTAACCCTTTCCCAAACAATCCCTGCTTTTCATGACCCTGAAAAAGAAACCTTTTGAAAACATCGTGAGAAAAGGAGAAAATGCTGGTAACCAGCATTTTCTCCTTTTCCGACAATGTTTTCTACCCTCCCAGAACAAATTTCAATTTTTGAGTCACATTAATTTTGTCGTCAGCAAATGCTTTCAATTTGCACCATTCTAAAATTTTGACGTTTGGTAAAGAAGTAAAGGTTGAATTTGTTTTGTTTGATTTTTGTTTACTTATGTCACTAATTGTCATCACTGATTGCCCATATGGACGACACCCCCAGAAGACTGTTAGTTTTGTTACGGGGAATAGTACATGATGCAGAACAAAACTCATCCTTAATTATGATTGCTTCTTTAACATGCTCAGTGTACTGCACTGATTACCAGCACTGTCTCTTTTTCCCTCAATGCTTTCAAAAATTTTCTTCCTCAAGGTAGTTACAACACAAGATCATGTGGTAAAGGCTTAAAGAAAATATGCAAACAAAATAAAAAAGCACTTTTGAATTCATCTGGACACAGTCCTGTTGATTGTTCACGCTACCGCTAGGCTGGTTCAAGCCCCAGTTGGTGTATTTGACCTGGGTACCATCTGACCATTGGAACAAAGATTCTTCCTGAATGTCATTAAAGCCAATCCATGCATGAAATCCAGCTGCATAAAAAAAGGTGAGATAGGATTGATGACTGTTCAAAATAGTGTGTACTGAAATATAATTAACTTAAAGAATTGACCCATACTCTGGCAATAAGGGGTTTAATGCATCTCTGTGATGCATTATACTGATCAAGACATCACATAATTATGGATCTATACAATCCATTTTGTCTTAGAACCCCCTGAATTCTGAGGTAAAATGGTCCTTGAACATGCAGAAAATTTACCAAATGCAAAATGTTGTGACCCAGGTCAACTTGCACGGACTGCTCAGGCTGACATGGTCTGATACTTTTGCAGATGCATTAAACCCCATTTTCACAGAGCATGGCTGAAAAGAAATAGCATAACCTTTCACAATTTGAATTCTGGATGTGCAATTTATCATTCAAAGTAGACCATCCAAAAAGTACCTAACTCAACTTGTGTTCAACACTCTGTATCAGACTTAAACAAACATCAAAGCATTATATGTTAAAGCCGTAAATTTTCTAAACAATTTTCGAAAACCAGTAAGGGAATCAGCAGGAATTTTATTCCAATACATAATACCAACACTCATGTCTAACTTTGTACACTCTTTGAATCAGAAATGTTTCTTCATGAAAAAATCTACTTCGAGTTTTCTCGCTTTCACTTAGTAATTCACATAATGCAGTAAAACTTCAAACACTGCACATTTCCAGTAAAAAAGAGGAGAATATGATATAAATTAAGTTTATTTGACCTTTCAAAATCACGCGGAAAAATCAAAAATCGTCTTAAATAATGGAAAAAATGGCTGGATACAGCGTTTCCTCATCTATTCTACCTTTCCATATACACACATCACCCTTTCATCAAGATTTAGCATCTTGCCTAGAAAAGCTTTCAATATTTAAAATTGTCATATAAACATGGCAATCAATCATTGCGACTTTTGACAGCAAAACTATTTACCGGTCCATATTCAGAGCCTGTGCGGCCAGTGGACTGAACACTGCTGAAATTATGTGAATTATCTTTGACAGGGTGGATAGCATTGTGGGAAAAAAAGAAAATGATGATTACCAGCATTTTCTCCTCTCCCCATGTTTTAAAAACCTTCTCCTTCACAGTCATGGAATTTTTTGGTCGAGGGTTGAAAATACAAACCTCCAGCTTGTAAGATACTGTATATATAGTCCTGTTGCTGTTGATTATTAGGAGAAGCCAGATCTCCGCCCAGCATGTGACAGTCTGCCTGTGCATCGTACCAGGACTTGGTGTCCAACATAAGTATATAGCACTTGTCCAGGTAACCCTTCCAGTTTGGTGGGCACACCTTGAATTGTGGGGCTGAAGAGTTAAAAATATGTACGTAAACACATGTATTTTATTCTTTATTAACCCTTAAAACACCATTCATAACTATAGTTGGCTTTGTAGATCAACATCAGACTGCACAAAGCGTGCAGTCTGATCTTTGATTTACAATGTCCGCTTCGCCCACACATTTCTGACAGGAGCAACCTTGAAAATGCAACTATTTGCATCATTTTTCTAGACTGACAAGGTCAGTTTGGTCTATTGCTCCCTCTAAGGGTTATAAACTGATAGTCAAAAGTTGTTCTGTCCCTTATTGAAATAAAACTTTTCTACCTGATGTATGATCTAGGACTCCAATTTTTTAAACTCTATGAAGGATCTTAAAACAAATGCAGTATGGCTTGTACCATTTAAGTATTGTAAAGGTGTGCAGTATGTTATTAATTTGTAGACATTTTTCAAGCAAATGTTATTTTCTCCTTTACAAAATTAATGTTCATTAAAACTTAAAAGGCCCAAACAAATTTTGTGAGAAACTGCAACGAAACTATTTTGCAGAATTTTCTAAGTTATGACAACACCAAGGATCCTTTTAATTGCTAGTCTATTTTATTTAAATGGTGACAGACCCCATTTTCAACATTATTTCAGTTTTATCTCAGCAGCCAGTGCACCTATTCACGCTTTCCTGGAGTTTCTTTCAATATTATGCCAAAGCTACTCGCTGCCATCTCACATAACTTTGTTCTAGCACTGAGCAGCAGAGAGAGGAATGAATCCTATCACAATGATTTTTACAAATCCTCTGATGCCAAGCTTGGGATTAGAACATGCACACCAATGGTTTCAAGCCCTGCACTTTACATCCTAAGCTACAGGGCTTGGCAGGATCCTCTTGAAATACTTGTTCACAATGTATATTTGAATCCTTACTCAATCCAGTGCTGTACACTTGATTAGAGGATGGTCCACCACAAAAGAAATTGTTTTTAGGAACACAACTCAAATCACAATCCGTTGCTGGTCCATAGAGTCCATAGGAATTTCCACAGAAACATTTAAACTGGTCCTGTCAAAAACATTAAAGCCATGTTCTGTGAAAAGGGACTTATTGCATCTGCAAAAAAGTAGTGATCCAGGCAGCCTGCACAGTCTGTGCAGGCTGATCTGAGTTGAAACTTTTTGTTATTAGTTAATTTTTTGCATATCAAAGGACCATTCTATCTCATAATTTAGTTGGTTGTTTGACAAAATAGGTTTTATGGATCCATAATTATGTGATGACTTACTTGGTGTAACGTGTCACAGAGATGCATAAAAACCCCTTTTGCCAGAGTGTGGCTCATTTAACCCTTTACCACACAACAAAATTTTTGCCTTGTCCAAACTGAAAGCATTTGCAGACGACAATTTCAATGCGGCTCAAATAGTGCAATCTTGCTTTGATAGGGTAGAAAACATTGTGGGAAAAGGAGAAAATGCTGGTTACCAGCATTTTCTCCTTTTCCCACAATGTTTTCAAAAGGCCTCTTCTACAGGGTCATGAAAACCAGGGATTGTTTGGTAAAGGGTTAAAATCTATATCAGATGACAGTATTTTAAAATCCTCCATCTTGGAGAATTTTGCTTGCAACAAATGTAGGCTAAATGGTGAGATTTGTCTCACCATTTTCTCCTTTTGCCATAACATTTTTAAAATACTTAGAATGCTTCTAATCCTTCTTTCTGGGAGTTTTTAGATTAGAACAAAATCATTCAATCATTCTTAAGGACTGTATATCTGTTTATTTGGATTTTTGTGTGGAATCAGATCTAATGCCATAATTAGATCTGTGCTCAGAGAAAAAATCAAATGTACGTGAAAGAAGACAAAATAACAAAAATACAAATTTATTTTTGAGACACATTTGGATGTTTATAGTTGCTATTCTCCATAATTTCTATAGTTAGTGTCTGACTTCAGTGGCAATGGAGATGAAATTTAAACAAGTCTAGTAAAGTTGAGCCTTTGGCGTGCACAAAAACAATCTTTTTATCAAAGATTTTTATACAAATGTTTATCACAAAAGCCAGTGAATGTCACATTGCAAGATAGAAAACATGGCTTACATGTAAGCCTGTTGAAATTTTATAAATGCGAGTCACTCGCATCTTGCAAAGATTGGTACATCAAACACTATTTCCAAAGAAGCGTACAGGTCAAAGATTTTAATGTAAATCTTTGGTTAAAAAATCACATTCATCAATTCTGACAGCTAAATTACACCAGAAATCTAGGTCTTGAATCTTACAGAAATTAGACTTTTGACAACAGCTGTGAGCAATGACAGCATAATCTGCATACCTGAAACAATTGTAAAATGAAATTATTTGTTGTTAGTAGCTACTTGACAATAACTCATCTAGTTTCGCTTACTTGAATCCCAGCATAATAAAAGCCTTTCCTAAAGCAATGGTGTACACACATGGGGGGCCACATCCCAACCCTGGGGTCTGTGAAGGGCTCAAAGGGGAGGTCCCTCTTCAGGGAGTTATCAGCAAAACATCCAATATTTGTACCCGAGTCTGATCCTATATATACAAACATCTCATATTACAACTTGATTATTCATGATTCACTCACAGCAGAAAACCTTTTAAAAATATATTTCTTGCAATAAATGTATTGAAAATTTACATACGTGAATGTTAGAAGAAAGAAAAAAAAATCATATTTACAGTATTCTACATGAGTCTTTTAAATTTGAAACACCCCTAAAATCATAAATGTACTTATTCAAACAAAGTAGTGGATGAATACTCCAGTACACACTATTTAAAGTGAGAAATTAATCACGAAAGACAATTTTGTCATTTTTCAGCCATACTGTAACATTAACTGGTAACCAGCATTATCTTCTTTTTTGCACAATATTGTCTAAGCTTCCAAGTAAAAATTCACTGATAACAGTGAAACTTATTTTGTCATCTGTATCTGCTTTCAAAATATATGAGCCTTTGTTGTCTAGTAAAGGGTTATTTAATACACATTCAATATCGTAATTATTACATTTGATTGATTAAAGCCTTTTCCTGTGAGACTAAAACCACTTTACAAGAAGTTCTACTCACACAAGGAAACATATATACCTGGACATCCATATACCTCCAATCTCATTGCAATTCTGTTATGCCAGGCCTGAGGCCATATCCTCACATATCTGGCTATAAAAGGCAATAACATGTATTGTTTCCTGGATACTTTGTTGTCCCAATTACCATCAAATACCTGTTGTACAAATACAGAAGTGTGTTATTAAAGACTCAATAGTAGCCAAACATAAACAAAGTGGGTGTTAAAAAGCATATAAATTTAAATCATACCTATTTCAAAGTATGAAAAATATTGTAAGATGACAAACTGTTACTGTGCACTTGGTCTAAGTATTAGTAGTTGGCAGAAAAATGAACTTTAAAATCAGGTAAAAAGTAAAAAAAAAACAGAGCAACCTGGCCACTTTTGACCTAGTTTTGAAATTCATTTTTCTGACAGTGACCTACACTTGGACCAACGCTACAATAACTTATTGTCATTTTCCAAACAAGTTCCATTCTTTCCAATGGTATGACTTAAATCTAGATGTATTTTAACAACGGCCTTTAAGGAATGGGAAAAAGCGATACTCTTTAAATGTTATGTTGAGGATATGGTGACAGGAAAATTAACATAAGAGATCAGGTAATTTTTTATATAATAGTGATAAAATTGTGTTGAACATAGTATACATGTATTTCTTCTTTTCCCACAGTGTTTTCAAAAGCCTCCCTTGGAATAAGAATGCAAATTAGAATGGTTAGTCAATTCAAATATAGACCTTGAATCCATTTCGACAATATTTCAACATTAAATATCATTTGTAACACTTCAACATCCATGAAATGACGAAATTAAGGTAAAAAATCAGTTCAAGCATGTCATGTTTTTCTGCACAACTTTCACAAAATATTAAAATTATTTAATTATTTACATAATATCTTCACAAATTTATGTTCACTGCTAAATTTTGGACCTACACTTCCTGGAGAGTGCTCTGCATTTAATCAACCTTTCAAAATCAAACAACACAATTTATTTCATGCTTTCCGGTAGCTTATCGAGAAATAACGGTGAAATATTTTTCGATATTTCATGGTTATGACCAGTGAAAAAAAACTGATTTTTAATATTCTAACTCTTCAATTGAAGGCGGAAACAGTTGTTCACGCGCACTAGTTACCTAGGTAAAATGCACGTGCCTCTCAACCAGATGGAAATAGACGTAATTTACTCTACATTTCTCGTACTTGACGTAATATTGTAATGTGTTGCTATGCAGTGGGGGGTAGGCCAGGGGGATAACCGAAAAGAACTGTGACGGATTTTGAAATAAGTCCCCCCAACAAAGGATTAAAAGCATGGAATACATAGAGGATATTTGTTTTTTACGTTGAAAGATCGAAATTTATTTCATCGAGTGAACATCATTGGTAATATTTTCACGAGAGGCACAGCCACAAGAGTGAAAATATTACCGATGATGTTCACTCAATGAAATAAATTTTGATCTTTCAACGTAAAAAACAAATATCCTCTATGTATTTGAGCCATGTTCTGTGAAAGCAGGGGCTTAAAAACATCTGCAAAAAGTATCGACCCATATCAGCCTACACAGTCTTCCCAGACTGACCTGGGTCAAACAAACTGTTTGCTATCAGTTAATTTTCTGCATGTCACAGGATCATTCTACCACATGATTCACAGTTATTAGACAAAATGGATTTTATGGATCCATTATTAAATGATTGCTTGCTTGGTAAAATGCATCATCGAGATGCATTAAGCCTCTTTTAGCAAAAACATGGCACATTTGATTGGTAAAGTCTATTAAACAGTCAGGGTAACTTCTTCCCAGTAACTACAAGTCAAAATCACACGAGAAGAATGATGGCTGGTTGACAAACCTTCAGACTACTCCAAACTACAAACATCTGCAGACAACAAATCCTAAAGTGGTACAAATGAACTTAAGTTTTTTAATAGAGTAGAAAACATTGTGGGAAAAAAAAGAGAAAATGCTTGTTATCAGCATTTATGCTTTTCTTACAATGTTTACAAACGCCATCTTTCTCAGGGTCATTAAAACTTTGGCTTGTCAGTCAAAGGGTTTAGTGACCAGTACATACAAGAATGTCCAACTTCAATGTTTATTGTGTTAGCATCTTTTGATACAGACCTGTAATACCAGTTTCAAGTAACTCTTAACCAGACAATAAAATTCTAGACAGTTACAACTGAAGGTATTGCAGATGACAAAATAAATGTGGCCCAAATAGTGATTTCTGTTTTTGGAAAGGTAAGATACATTGTGTCAAAAAGGAGAAACTGCTGACTACAAGCATTTTCTCCTTTTCCCACTATCTTTTTAAAAACACTCCTTCCTAAGGGTCCTTAAAACCTGTGACTGATTGATAAAAGGTGAAAGATTAGATGAGGTCAAATACCTACCCATACTTGACTGCTAATTCCATAATAGGATACCCAAGTCTTGGCATCGTCTGAATAACTCAATCTGTAGGTGGTTACCCAATCCTGGCTGTCAAAGGCACCTTGTGTTGCAATGGCTGAAACATGGACCATAAACCCTAAATCTACCTGAAATGCATAAAAGTCGATTTTTCAGTGTACTGTTTAGCATAAACTTAATGGTACATTGTATTTCCATTAGTATTTTGTTCAGTAAGTTTGGATCAATGATTCAAGTAAATGAGTATGTCCTTTAATTATAGAATAATTAAATATTTTACCATACACTTACAAGAACTTGAGTATTTTTGTGCTATCTCAAATACAATGTTTCATACTTTGGCAGCTCACGTTTTATATCAACTTACCGTTTATCAATTCATTTCTGTTAATTTAATTGTTCTTTTGATATTTTGAAACTGAGATTATGAATGGGGAAATTGCTCCCATGAGAATTATTTCAATTTTGTATGATTCATTCAAAAGAATCTTATCTCATATAGGATCTGACATAAGTGGGCAGCTGAGATTGATTGTTATTAAAAGATTCGAGACACAAGTTATTAAGTGAGCTTCTGGTGAGCTTAATCACCTTCTAAATGAGTTTAATGATGTTTTTATCTCAATAGCTAACAAATCTTAGATTCTGTTAATCACAATATGGTATTTCATATATTATAGGTCAGAATATGCAAACCAAAACATGTACACATGTGAAATACCTTCTCCAAAAGAAGTACAAAATGATGTGACATAACATGTAACACAATGCTTATATCAAATGTGTGTATGTTAAGAAAAATTTTAATGGATACATTTACACTAAAAGCAAGGGAGGTTATTTGATGACATATATGATGTAGGTCAAACAAAATGTACAAAGGTTTGTAATAAATAAAAAAGTCTGTAATAAGCATGAAAGTTCGCAACGAATGCATAGCTGAAATACAAATCACACCTGGCGGGATTCGAACCAATGCCAAAAAAGATCCCCAAAGACCAACACCATAACCACCAAGCTAAGGAGAATTCTCCCCCACGCAGCTGTTTGGTATGGATTTCATACGGGATGAAGCTATGCAGTAAGGAAGGAGTGATCTCCTGTAACACCCCTCCTCTTGAATGTCATCATTTTGACGACAGAAAGCCTCATTAGGCAGTAAGTCTATTATTTAGACAACAAAAAATGGCTCAATGGCCAATCCCGGATGCGCCCCCATCCTATGAACATGAAAGTTCGCAACAAATGCATAGCTGAAATACAAACTGCACCTGGTGGGATTCGAACCCGTGCAGAAAAAGATCCTCGTTTATTGAGGTTCAAAAGACCAACACCATAACCACCGAGCTAAAGAGAATTCTCCCCAACAAAGTTTGTTAGGTATTGATTTCATACGTGATAAAGCTAAGCAGTAAGGAAGGAGTGATCTCCCGTAACAATAGTTAGCCTTTTAAAGCCAGCTCTCACTGGCTAGAAACTCATTCCTTGTCATTATAGCCTAACAAAATTGCAGTAACCAGTGAGTTTTGTTACTAAATAGAAAGACCAACACCTTTTACCCTAGAGCACCAAATAAACCTAGCAGACATTTTCAGTCTAGGAATGAGAACCAAATAAGTGCTTCCATTTGACCAGAATGTCTCTGAGAAGCCGAGACAGTGTAGATCAAAGATCAGACTGCATGCTAAGTGCAGTCTGATCTTGATCTACACTGGCCGCAAAGGCAACTATAGTTGTGAAAAGCCCTTTATAGATTAAGTTGTATTTCAGCAACTTACTTGTATATATTGATGTATATCACTGTACTTGGGTATCCAAGCTCCACTATATGATCCATGAGAAGCTTGGTTTAATCTGGCTCTGAACGCAGCATGGTTGTTATCCAGTATACTGGATGCTGTGATCTGGTCATCAGGTATGGGCATTTCACCACTGACCAATGGTACACCATGGCAACCTAACAGAATAAAAAACAAAAGATTGTGCTGCTAAATCTAAAAGCTTGTCACATGCTTCAGAATTAAGGTTGTGTTGAAGTGTAGTGCTTTCTCTCTGACTTTTATCTCCTTCAATCTTTTCCCACATGGCAATATTTTAGTCTTAGGAAAAACCCAAAGCATGTACAGAGAGTAATTCTAACATGACACATGAATTCAGCTCTATAAACACAGTGCAACGAAAGCATGGTAAAATCTATGTCATTCTATGTAGAGTGACGTCATTCCGTATAAAGTAAGTCTCCTGTGGCTGTTCCATGCCTTTGCCCTCCGATGTTTTTAAAAATGTGTGTTACTTGACATAAACAAATCATCATTTTCCACTCCTTGACCAAAGACAAAGGAAAATCCTCAAGGATTTTCCGATATTAACTGTTTTTGATAAAAAATGACAACAATGGAACTATTGGAATTGTTATCAGTAAACATACGTAAATCTAGTGTCTTTTTCAAGTTGAAGGTTAGTTCAAAATTGACCCATGTTGCATTGGAAATGGGACTAGGAGTGGGTGGAGTAATATTCAGAGCATTCAAAGCAACTGGGACTCTAATGCTTGACAATACATTAATTCTTCTTTGTCATTTGAAAGGGAGAAAATATAGTAATAAAATGGTGCGTTTTTTTATGTTGAAGTTTGATGCCTAAGGTTTTATTGAAATTTTGATTTTTTTCATATTTACAGACTGGGCAGTGGGATTCTGTTTTGGTAAGTAAGTGGAACAGCCATTGTTTTTCAACGGAATATAATCCGCATCCACGTTTTTACACTAAGTATGAACTTGTTTTCTGTTGATTAAGAGTTGGTCATGTTTGAATCGAAATAATCTTCTTTCTATTGTGGTTTATCGTTCAATAAACCATGTTGTGAGTTATGAGGCGCAATGAATAAGCCACTCAGGCTATCGCCCTCGTGGATTATTTATTGTGCCTCATAACTCACAACAGTGGTTTATTGAACGAAAAACCATGATAGAAAGAAGATTATTTCTTAAATCAAATGTGGCTAAAATTATATCAGTTGCATTTGATAGCAGAGAAAATATTGTGGGAAAAAGGAGAAAATGCTGGTTACAAGCATTTTATCCTTTTCCCACTATGCTTTTTTTTCAGGCCTCTTCCTCATGGTCTTTAAAACTTGAGATTGTGTAGTAAAGATTTAAGAACATCTAAATACCAGTTCTGCAAGTATATTTCTTATAGTACCATATTTTGATTTGCATATTTTGTCTACAAGTTTGCTAGCTCTGTTTTATCTACAAAAGTACTGGCAAGTAACCTTGAGAAATAATGCTTTTGAAACCTTCAGGGAATAGCAGAAAATGCATCAACATCATTTTCTCCTTTTCAAGAAATGCTTACTGCCATGCAAAGATATAGCCTATCATCTGAACCACATTTGCTATGTTGTCTACAAGTCCTATTGAATTTATCTTCTTTTCCTGCTATGGTTTTGGCTGTTTCAAATACAGTTTTATCGTTTGAATCATATTTGAAATGTTCTCTGCAAGTGCTTTTCAATTAGGATTGGTCTAAAACTTTCCGGTAAAGGGTCTAAAAAAAAACAAATGTAGATATGAGTCATACTCTAAGAAAAGGCGGTTTAATGCAACTGTAAAAAGTATCAAATCAAGTCAGCAACGCATGCTGACCTTGATCAAAACTTTTGGCTACTGGTCAATTTTCTGCATGTCAAAGGACCAGTACTTTCAATTTGTTATCTCAGAAATGCTGCCGTCCGGTAAGGAGGGAAAAGGAGAATTGAATAAATGCAAAACTTCCATAAATTTCACCCTTGAGAAAAGAAACTTTCTGACCTAGATGTGATATAACTTTAGCGACAACTGAACCAGAATAAACTAAAAAATTATAAAGCATTTCCCAAAAATATTGTTTTCTGGATTTTTTACATCCAAGTTGTATGTTTTTTTATCTTTTCCTGCAGAAATCTTTCCATATGAGCTGTCAAAAATTACACATAGGGGGTTCTGTAAGGTTTAGACTTTAGACCAGCCCCAACAGCTCAATTGGTAGAGCATGAGACTTGTCAACATCAAGTTTTGGGCCACTTGTCTTGAGGGTGTCGGTTTGATCCCTATGGCTTGCCACCCAAATATGCTAAAAAGGTCTTTCAGATGAGATGCTACACCTAGGTCCTGTGTAACAGCCCTCTGTGTGGCGATGATAATAAACAAAAGTCAATCAAGCACATGAGAAGGGGGTATAAACAATTAACATACTCCAGAATTAGTGACAGAGAAAGAAAAAATGCAAGCAAGACAGAAGAACAGAAAACACTTGAATACCCTACCTGTATTACATACCAATACATCAAAAGCCAGAGCAATGCTTGCATTCCATGTGTCTGGATAAACCCTCACAAACCTGGCTTGGATGTGCATCTTGAAATAGTATGTGACAGGGGAGACATTGTCTGTATTCCCTTTTATATACTGAAAAACACATATTGGAGTTCATGAGAGGAAATATCTTTACCACAACAGCACTCAGCACAACTTTTACTGCATTTTTTATGTCCATAAATATTCTAAAGAACATATCAGTGTTTATTCAAGAGGGTTATCGTTACCCTTTACCAAACAACAAAACCTTAGACAAGTCCAAATTAGAACAAATTGAAGATAACAAAGTAAATATTTACTCAAATATTGAAATTTGATTTGGGAAGGGTATAAAACATTGTGGGAAAAAGAGAAAATGCTGTTTACCAGCATTTTCTCCTTTCCCATAATGTTTTCAGTAACTTTTTTTCTAGGGTCATTAAAAATCAGGATTGTGTGGTATAGGGTTAATCAGTAGAACACTGTGCACAGAGTTTGTGGGAAGTGTAGATCAAGATCAATCTGCACAGAATCTGCAGTCGATCTTAGATCTACACTGTTATCTTTTTTATGTGAAACACTCTAGAAAAATATTATTGCAATAATAGTGTGACAATATTACTTCTTGCACTGGAGAAAGACAATACAATGTACTTTGATTAATTTTGTGGGGGATCTGTAGGGAAGTGCCAGTGACAGTTCAAACATGTCACTTTAGATGAGGCCGCATAATTTCAAAACCCTGGCTTAGCAGTGGATGGTAGAGGATAAACACTTTTGCATCGTTCATAAGTTATGCTCTCTGAAAAAGGGATTTAATACATTTGCAAAAGGTATCGACACATGTCAGCCTACACAGTCAGCGCAGACTGAAAATGATAAAACTTTTTTGTTATTAATAAACTTTCTGCATATCCAAGGACCATTCTACCTCAAGATTCATTCAGTTGTTAGACAGAATATCTTTCATGGATCCATAAATATGTATTGACCTGCTTTGTATACTGCAATACCAAGATACATTAACTCCTTACCAAGTGACAAAATTTAAGACTTGTCCAAATTGAAATCATATGCAGAAGACAGATTAAATTTGGCTCAAATAATTATAAGCAAAGTTGTCTTAAAAGGGCTTTTGAAAGTAATGTGGGAAAAGGATAAAATGCTGGTTACCAGCATTTTCTCCTTTTTCCCACAGTGTTTTCAAAGCTTAGGGTCAATTTCGTGTCGGTATAGATTTAACTCTTTACTTACTGTTGAGATTGAGTGATTGATTGTATGGTGTTTAACGCCGTTTTCAACATTATTTCGGTTATATTGCAGCGGCCAGTGCACCTATCTATGCGTTCCTGGAATCTCTTTTACCAGTACTTCGCACAATTTTCTTTCCAAGCCACTGGCTGCTTTCCCACATAATCATTGTCGAAACAATGGTCAGCGGTGGGAGAGGAATGAATCCTGTCGCAGTGACTATCATCAATCCTCGGAAAGAAATTGGCCGAGCCAGGGGTAGTAGCCAGAGATCGAACCCTGGACCCCGTGTTCTCAAGTCCTGCATGCTACCGACTGAGCTACCGAGGCTCGGCCTTACTGTTGAGGACACCAGAAGCTTTTGTGGACAGTGTAGACTAAGATCAGACTGCACAGAATGTGCAGTCTGATCTCTGATCTACACTTGCCATTACTTTACTTTAAATTAGGGCCAAAATGTCTCTTCATCTTGCAGTTGAACTATATTTATAGGCAATGAGAAAGTGTAAATCATCACTTGGTCGTGAAAGCTTAAATGTGAACTTACATAAAGTTGACCATACGGCTCCTGGTAGTAAACATACTGCGACTCAATGTTTTTGGCAGCATACCTCACTGAGTATGTTGTCACCCATTCTGGGGCGTATGGATTTCCCTTAATGGTGATACCCCTAATGATCATAACATTACCGAGATCAACCTGAAATTTACAAGAGATCATCGTTCTACCAATGGCTTTCTCCTCCCAGTAGACCACAATGGTAATCAACATTTTCTCCTTTTCCCACAATGTTTTCAAAAGCCTTCTTCTTAAAGGTCATTGAAATTTTGGATTGTGTGGTACAGGGTGATTGTGTGGGAATGGCAGAAAATGTCGGTAACCAAGATTCTCTCCTTTTCCCACAATTTTTTTGGCCCTTTCAAATGCAATTTCCATTGCTTTAACAACATTTTGTTACAAGCAAATGCTTTCAATACTGACAAGCTGAAAATTTTTGTCAACCAGAAAAGAGTTGATTTATAAGCAAGGTATTAATACTTCATAAAAATACCCCAATTATCAGTGTAAGTTTTGTTATGACCATCACACAAAAACATTAAACACAAAGTACATGTAATTTACTAGCCATGATTTTTTGCAATCATATCTTATAATCAACTTAATATTTTTGAATATTCTGTACTACCCAGAAGCACAGTAGTAATTCTATACAAGTTGTTGCATTACAAAAACAAATAGTGTTACTCAAGTGCACAGATATTTCATATTTTGTTGAAAAGATGCAGTTGGTTTGTTGCAAGTATGTAGTCTTTTTTTTCCTGACCAAAAAAAATGGTCACTTAAAAAAAGTACTTATTTTCATGAAAGTATTCCTCCTGTTTTATATGAGCCATGCTTGGTGAAAAGGGTGCTTAATGCTTCTGCATAAAGTATCAACCTATGTCAGCCTGCACTGTTTACTATTACACAAGCTAACTTGGGTCAGACAAACCTGTATCCACTGATTAATATCTGAAGTCCTTGGTTTCCAACACGACGGGGTAATGCCGGGCATGACAGGACGGACTCTGGCCGAGGCAGCATCGTGCCCCACATCCAGTGTGGAAGACGCGGTCAGCTGATTATCCTTCACAACTAAAGGTCCACTTATAGCATAGTCCGGACTGCAATCCTCTGCAAAAATCAGAAATGTCCTTTTCCTATTTTTCTTTTTTAACCTTTATACAACACAATCCTGAGTTTTCACAACCCTGAAGAAGAGGCATTTTGAAAATATCACGAGAAAAGAAGAAAATGCTGGTAACCATCATTTTATCCTTTTCCCACAATGTTTTTTACCCTATTTACCCTTTCTCAAATAATCCATGCTTTTATGACCCTGATTAAGAGGTCTTCTGAAAACATTGAGGGAAAAGTAGAAAATGCTGGTAACCAGCATTTTCTCATGTTCCTACTATTTTTCCTACCCTGTCAAAGAGCCTGAGTTCACTTGCACCACTTTTAGATCTGCTGCATGCAGATACTTTCAATTTGGAAGAGTCTAAAATTTGTCATTTGGGAAGAGGTTAAAGACAAATTCTATCATTTGAGACCAGGGCCCGGTTTCACGAAAAAACTTAAGTCACTTATTTTGCTCAAGTCTGCTGACGGACCCCATCTGTGACTTAAGTTGAGTTTGTTTCTTGAAACTTATTTTACTAATATTAACAGACTTAAGAAACATTCTCAAATCCTAAGTTGACACAAAATTTTACCGTCAACTCAGTAAAATAATGGACTTAAGTCTGTGAAAACGACTTAAGTCCATTATATAGCTGAGCTGAGTCTGAAACGTTGTGTCAACTTAGGATTTGAAAATGTTTCTAAAGTCTGATAATGTCAGTGAAATGTGTCTGAAATAACAAAGTAAATTTAAGTTGGATGGGTCTGTTTGCTGACTTGAGTGAAATAAGAGACTTAAGTTTTTTCGTGAAACCGGGCCCAGTTTAATTGTCTTCTGCAAATGCTTTAAATTTGGACAAGTCTACAATTTTGTTGTGCAGTAAAGAGTTTATTGAACTATTTTCCAACTCTTTACCAGATGAATAGAGTTTAGACTTATCCAAATTTGAGTTACTTGCAAGTTATTTAACATGTTCCAAATGATTCATGTTTGCCTCTGTGGAAAACATTATAGGAAAATAAAAAAATGCTGGATATGATAACTTCAAAAACATACCTCTTGATACAAGCTGTTATCTGGTAAGGGATATATTCTTCCTGTTTACGTTTTTGGAATACAGTGAAACTTATCTTGAGTTCACACACCTAACCTCTACAAGCAAATGACTGTTAAATACAGACATATTTCAGGGGTTTCCCCCAAGACCTAGTCCCTTTTAATTTGAACCTCAACGTTTTCTAAATGTCCCACCTCCCCCAAAGTTTATATGCTTACCTTCTTTTACTCATTTGAAGGTGGTCATTTGGTAGCAGAGAACACTCTACACTTTATTTATAAACATGATTTGATGCTTAAGGCAAATGGCTGCAAATGGCTAAGATATCAAAGTATATAAAGATCTCTTTCATAAAAAAAAAAATCTTGCGTATTTGTTATAACCACAGCCAGAGCTCCAGATAAGACGAGGTGATGGTATTTTAAATCCATTATTTCTCTTCCAAACCCTATGTTATGGGTACTCGTTAGAATTGTCTCCATGAGACGATTCTAATGAGTACCCATAACATAGGGTTTAGTGGAGAATAATTAACATTTTCTATTTTGAAATCAAAATCACTCCCTCTATCTGGAGCTCTGACCACATCAGTTTTTCTTTACTATGTCAAGAATCTAATAAAAAGTCATTTCCTATGTTCTACAATGTCAAATGGTTGACATCTTGTGTCAGAAATTCAGACTTATACAGCAGAAGGTGTTGTCCATGATAAGCCTGAACTCTAGCTCAGTCTGATCCAGGTCTAAATTTTCAGCCTCCCTTTTGATGTAATCCAATGACATGTCAAGGACTTACCTCAACAAAAACCTACTTTTATGGTTGTTTATGTCATAGATTTTGCATGATATAGGTTAACCAAATGTGTCAAATAAACCAAAAAAATCTAGAATAAGACCCATGTAATTGTAATTTTCTGGCTGCCTTTTGTCTGTACTGTTTCAGCAAAGCCGACAGTGTAGATCCAAGATCAGACTGCATGTTTCATGCAGTCTGATCTTGATCTATACTGGCCGCAAAGGCAACAACAGTAGTGAAAGCGTGGTTTCCGTTCTTGTGAGATAGAGCATTGGCCTTGCAACCATAAGGTCCAGAGTTCGACACCCGGGTGAAGGTGTCAACTTTGGGATTGTTCATTGGTCACACAATCAGGGCAAATGCTGGTGCAGGTCTCAGGTGCAGAATTTAGAGAGATTAGTATAAGTTGTAAGAGCTTGTTTCTTAATCAACGTGAAATAAATATGTTTAAACTGGTAGTGAAAGTCACTTCAGGGTTTACAGAAGAAAAAAATTGCTTTTATCATTACCTTCAAAACATCCAAGAATCTCCCATCTCAAAGATATCCCAAAATGCCATTTCACTGGTACAAGTTTAACACCTTTTGCCTCAAACGGAAACAGAAGTTTGTTTGTGACGGGTGTTGTTCCATCTGTATTGCCAGTAAATATCTGAATCGTAAATAAAGAATCTTCACGTAGTTTATTGTATGTAATAATCTTTTAACCCTTTTTACCAAACAACAAAATTTTAAGCTTTCCTAAATTGAAAGCCTGTGCAGACGACAATGTGTGACATGACTGTAAAAGGGTAAAAAACATTGTGGGGAAAAGAGAAAATGCTGGTTACCAGCATTTTCTCCTTTTCCCACAATGTTTTCAAAAGTGTTCTTCCTCAGGGTTGTTTTAACTCTGATAGTGGGGTAAAGGGTTAAAGGCTTGTTTTTTTTGTTTCAAGAATACAGCACCACAAAAAGAAAAAAGTTGTACCTAGTGTTTGAAGTGAGGCCAAGCTCCAGTAGCGCAATTGGCAGTGTGCAGGACTTGAGACATGGGGGTTGCTGGTTTTGAACCCTAAACTCCTCCAATTTCTGTACAAGAATTGATGATAGTCATTGTGACCAGAATATTCCTCTCACACCACTGATCATTGTTTTGATGATGGTTATGTGAGAAAGCAGCTAGTGACTTTGGAAGAATATCAGGCAAAGTACTGGCAAAATGATTTTCTCAGACAGCTTGAGGAATCTTAAAAAAAGTTTAGACGGCTAAAAACTGAAAGCATTTGCAAACTACAAATTAGAGGTGGCCAAAATGACAAAATTTGTTCTTGATAGAGTAGAAAACTGTGAGAAAAGGAGAAAATTTTGGTTACCAATGTTTTCAAAAGCCTTCTTCCACAGGGTTGTAGGTTCTTGCACTGTGTGGTAAAGAGTTAAATTGTTGCACACAGACCAATGGTTGCCTTGTCATTGGTTCAGAAAAAAATGTCAAAGGGTCATAACCCCTGTAATAGTCAATTAATGATATGGAAAATTGCAGTTGCACAAGCTCCCGTGGTTGGAAGTCTTTAATTAAAATTTTAGCCATGCCAGTTGGGAACTGTAGGAGGAGGGAAAGGACACAAAGTTGTGTCTATAGACAGACAAATGTATAGAAAACCTGATTCGGGTATCATACCCTAACTCTGTTCAGCAGGAGGACGGATATAAAAAGAACTTTTACCTTATCTACTCCAGGTGGATCCTGGTAGGTCAACCAGTCTGCATAGTAACTCTTGCTGTACTGTATTTTATACTGAGTGACCCACTGGTTGTTGTCGGGACGACCTAGTGTTGTTATTCCCGTAACCACGATCATATTGTAAAAATTCACAGTAATATACTGATTAAAGTTTAATGTCTTTGCGGTCCAGCCACCTAGAAACAGATTCAAGAGGAAGTAAATGTACATGTATATGAACTACAATTACATTAAGTCCTTCATTTACCACTCTTTTAAGGACACTCAAGAAAAGAGCTTTTGAAAAAAATTGGGGGAAAAGCAAAAAACACCGGTAACCAGCATTCTCTCCTTTTCCAAAAATGTTTTCATCTCTTTCCAAGGTAAATCCCATGATTTGAAGTCAAATTCAGTTGTCATCTGCAAATACTTTCAATATGGACAAGTATAAAGTTGTATCGTTCATGAAAGAGATAATCATTTATTAAATGACAAAAGTTTTAACTCAACCAATTTTCAAAGGCTTTTGAAAACAAATTATTCGTTGTATAAGATTTAACTTTCGCAGTTAATTTAAATCTTATATGAATGGGAGACTTCCAATGAAATCAGGAGTGTTGGGAAGCTTGGCTATTTTAGACAATTTTCATAAGGGTTGCAAAGTTTTTTGGCATTTTATTCACCACGGTTTACTTTATATACTTACCATAGTTGGAAGATGTAAAATATCTGGAGTTATATGGAAGATGTTGAGGGTCTGCCGATGAACTGGCATCAAAGGCATCTGCATCTACACTGTAATTACCAGACATCATGGCTTCCCCTACACACTTAGCTGTGAAAAACAATAAAAAACCTTAAAATCTTAATATCTTGCTCAAGTTTAACCCTTTATCAGACAACAAAATCACAAACATGCCCAAATTCAAAATATTGTTGGTAACTAGCATTTTTCTCTTGCCATAATATTTTCAAAAGCTTTCTTCATCTGAGTCAAATAACATTGGATTGTTTGGTAAAGGGTTAATTGTATGCACATGTTGTATGAGGGCTGTTTGATAATTTTGTGGAATTTTGTTGTAAAAATTAAAACAGGAGACCAAGTAAGATCATGTTTTGCTTATGTTTTAAACAATCTACCTGTATATCCAGTTTTAAACAATCGACCTGTATATCCAAAGCATCGTCCAAATTTCATTCAAAATCATAAGGATATACATTTTCAATAAAGAATTACAAAACACATGTAAACCTATATGGCCCAACTTCAAGTATAAAAAAAAATCAGACACATCAAAAAGACAAGAGATCACCATACTTTTTCTATATAATCCCCTTGAACACCCAGCATGAGCTCACTTCAGATGTTCCTAGACGCTGTGTAAGGACACAATGTACTGTGGAACAAGACACACTTAAATCGCCTGATACGCCTCATACTTTTACCTGCCAGTAGTTATTTCCCTTGTCATGCACAGTACCCAAATTGGACGCTGTTACACTAACTGGCCGTCCATCACAAAGATCATCTTAAAGCAATGTTCTTCCACTCCTAAATTACTCATGCCACTTGTAGGCAAATGAAGTACCACAGGAACTTGAACTTGAAGGTGCCAACTTCTTAATTAATTCTATGGTCTGTTTTGGTGTTTTAACAAGTCTGACAAAGAACTTTGTTATTGGGCATAATTCAACATCCATTCAAGATGTCATTGCTCTGATTGTATCAAAAAACTACTTGGCACTGTCAAGACAAAAACTATGTTATTACAGCAACTGGAAGTGCCACAGCCATGTTTTTACGAAAATAATATAATGATTTTATTTGATCCCGAGCACAAACAAAGCCATTTTTACACATTTCTAAATGTTCATTTTACACAAAGTAACATGTTTCTAATCAGAGGAAAATTAGAGCCTGGCAATGCATATTGCAGAGGTTACTATGGTTAAGCATATCAAATGTTTTAAAACTGCATTATTTTCATAATTATCAAGTGTATGAGTTCATGTTATTATAGGCAAATGTTCAGCTTAAAGTATCAAGAAATATGGTTGTAACAACAAAATTCCTTGAATTTATCAAACAGCCTTTGTAATAAGAAAATAAAAATCCTACTTTTTACTGCTTACGCTTAACTGTTTATTCTTAAAAGCTCACTTTTCCCCGAATGTTAATTTGATCTTTAACCCTTTACCAAACAATCCCTGGTTTTTACGACCCTGAGATAGACGCCTTTTGAAAAAATTGTGGGCAAAGAAGAAAATGCTGATAGCATTTTCTCTTTTTCCCACAATGTTTTCTACCCTGCTGGAAACTACATGTAAATTTCAATTTTTGAGTTACATTAATTTTGTCGTCTGCAAGTGCTTTCAATTTGGACCAGTCTAAAATTTTGTCATTTCATAAAGAGTTAAGGCAATTGGAGGTAACTTAGGATGCTTTTGTGAAGAATGAGGATACAGATTTGACGGCAGAGAACATGCAGTATAATCTTGCATCTACACTGTCTGTTTCATAATACCAAAGCATGATTCTCAACATCTTTTCATTCGTAGAGGAAATGAAATTTCAGCCGTCAAGAAAATGGATTTATTTGATTTGAAATCAAGCTGTTATTCCATTGGGACATTATGCTATTATACACAAGACTTACGTATATGTGAGGCAAAATGGAATACAGTATATTCCAATTATGTTGACAAAAAAAAAAAAAAACAGGAACTGTTGCCTGTAACTAGGTATCTTTCTTATTTCCACCATTGTTTTCAAAGCTGTCCATTCCACAGTTAACAAATGTTGTTTTCTCATGGTAATGAATAAATGTAAACCTTACCACTAGGTGGCGTTCCTGATGGTGGGGTTATCCCTGTCAATGTTGTCATCACAGCTGTAAATAAGAATAGTAAGGCAATGGGATCATAGGATCAGAGATGTATCTGCAGCTTGCACAATGACCCCCATAGTTTTTCCAAGTAAGTAAATGTAATCACAAGGTAAGCTTGGGTGAGTTTTAATCAAATGAGACATGCTCTGGCAAATGTCTTGTGTTGCATTTTACCAAGAAAGATACTTTGCACAATTAGGGATCCAAAAACTCCATTTTGTTGAAGCAAACAACTGAATCAAGAGGCACTATTGTCCTGGGACATGCAGAAAATTTACCAAAAGCAAAAAGTTTCACCCGTGTCAGCCTGCTTTGACTGCAAGTAAAATGATTTATGCTTTTTCATTGGTTATAAACATATTTCGACCGCAAGATGAAGAGACAATTTGGCCTTAATCTAGAAAACAATAGTGGACAGTGTAGATCAGAGATCAGACTGCACGTTCTGTGCAGTCAGATCTTGATTTAAACTGTCCACACAAGCTTCTGGTGTCATCAAGAGTAATGCCCCATTTTCACAGAGCATGGTTCATATACATATACATGAAGATCTACAGGTAACCGTAGAGAAAAAACACAAGACAGTGTCAGTCAATGCCAATAACCACTTCAATAATCCAAATCGTCATGATGATCTTGTTTTACCCCAATCAATCAAGCACGATGATTTTATTCAACACTGCTGCCCTCTCCCCTATCAGATAATTTGATCTCTAAGGCAGTGGACTGTTTTTCTTAAAATAAATTTAGTTTTTTTTAATTTTTGAAAGGTGAATACTTTGCAATCTATAAAAAAAAGCAATTACAAGATTGTTACTTTACGTAACCCTTTACCACATAATCTCGGAAAATCCTCTTGAAAACATTGTGGGAAAAGGAGATGATGCTGGTTACCAGCATTTTTTTTCCTTTTCTCACAATGTTTTCTACCCTATCAAAGACAAGTTCCATAATTGGACCCACAATTAAATTGATGTCTGCAAATACTTCCAATTTAGAAAAGTCTAAGATTTTGCAATGTGGTAAAGGGTTAAATGCATGAAATTCAGGTAAACATAAGAAAAAAGAATTGCATGACATTTATAGTTACAAAACACCTTATCAGAACCCCAATGAAGAATACATACATGTAGCTGTATGGTTACTCTAAAAAGGATTTCAGTCATGCTCTGTCAAAAGGGGGCTTAATGCAACTGGTCAATTTTCTACACATCAAACTACCAGTACGGCTCATGATTAATTCAATTGTTATACAAAATGAATTTTATGGATCCATTATTATTTGTTGACTTGCTTAGCATTATGCATCACAGAGATGCAATAAACCCTCTTTTTTCAGAGCAAGGCTCATTTACATGTAGTAGCATTAGACAACATTGTGACATAAGAAAAATGGCAATAACCAGTACATTGAGTTTACTAGGCACCTTACTAATCACAGTACCTGATTTATTTAATCATTTAATGATTCATATTTAGTTGATAGATCGGTGAACTGTTGGCACTTTTGAAATGGCACTTCAAATATACTATCAAATTTAACAATCTAATCTTTATATTTTTTTCTTACAGTTTTACAAAATAAAAAGGATCCTGAGGAAAAGACCTGAAATTTCTGTGGAAAAAGGAGATTATCTGGTAAATGTTCTCCTTTTTCCACTGTGTTTGTTTAATTGTTTGTGCTAGAGTTGAAGTGATACTTACCATTTTTCTTACAAATATAGAGCTGCTCCTTGGTGCAATATCTGTCATTCCATTGATAATTCCATGCAGATACTATTTCTGCACAATTTTCTGGTTCTTTTCCTGTCAGAACATTGTTAGGTTCCCCTGGATACCAGTGTAAAAGTCTGCAAGTTTATATATCCCATCTCTTAGAGCACAAGACATAACCTTAAGTCAATTTTATGGACAACGGATATCAAGGTAAGAGTGACAGTGATAGACAGTGAAGAGCAAGATCAGACAGCACAGAATGGGCAGTATGATGTTGGATCTACACTGTTGGAAGTATAGTGAAACATTCTATCTCAAATACCCTTGAAATTGGAATGCTTTAGTTTGGTGTCCTGATTGAGAAAGTCCATTATATAAATTTAGCACCTTCAGCTTCAAGTAATTTTTGCTCACTTATGACGACCAAGTCTAACATTAAAAGTACTGACTATCAACAGTAACATGACAGGATGCCACAACCAAACATTTGGGAAATAATTAAAATTATAAACTTGTGATGGTTTTGCAGATTCATCTATATTTAAAACATTCAGTTCTTCAAGCCATCCCTCTTTGTCACTTTTGTCTATTTCTGATCAGTTAAGTCTTTACTAGACGACAGAATTTTAGACATGGCCAAACTAAAGCAGATGCAGAAAACAAATTTGACATTGGGACTGATGAGCTTGAGTCGTCCAATATGGTTGAAAACACAGCAGGAAAAGGAGAAAATGAAGGTTACCCATATTGTCTCAATTTCCAACGTTTTGTCAAAAGCTGTCTCCCTTGGTGTTGTTATAACATGTGCTAGTTTGGTAAAGGGTTAGCTCTTTGCTAAACAACTAAAGTTTAGACTTGCCTTAATCAAAAGCATTAATGCAGACTTAAGATTAAATGAGACACAGTTGAGGGTATTTGTCTTTTAAAGGGTAGAAAACATTGTGAGAAAAGGAGAAAATGCTGGTTACCAGCATTTTCTCCTTTTCCCACAAGGTTTTCAAAAGGCTTCTTTCTCAAGGTTGTTAAAACTCGGGATTGTGTGGTAAGAGATAAACAAAGAGAACCCTTCACACTTTTAAAGTTGAATACTGACCTAAAAGGTGACCCATCTGTCCATTCCCATCCTCCCTCTCTTGTCTGATCTGTAGCTCCTATCCAATAATTCAGCTCAATAGACCCATACTGGCCAGTGCTCAGCATCGCTAAAAACAATGAATGGGAAAAAAAAAAAAAACTCCAAAACTTTACAAAATGACAAAATTTAAGACTTGACCAACTTGAAAGCTTTTGAAGACAACAACTTAAATCTAGTACAAAAGATGATTTCTGTCTTTGGAAGGATAGAATAATATAGTGAAAAAAGGAGAAAATGCTGGTTACCAGCATTTTCTCCTTTTCCAACTATGTTTTCAGGATTGTTAAAAGTCAGGATCATGCAGTAAAGGGTTAAAAGTGACAACATAAGCAAAAGATTGGCCAATTCAAATATGTCACATATGCAGACAAAAAAAAAAGTTCTCCATTAAGTCATTAAAACTAAAGATTATCACTTTATTCAATGATGCTGAACAATAGAAATTTTGCATATTGGTTCATTAAATGGAATGAAAATGGTATTTTTTTTTATTGTTTGGTTCTGGACCAAAACAGATGAAATGGAATTTACACTTTCAGTGGAATACAAAGTAAGCATCTACCTAATTTGTGTGATGGTGCTTTAATAACATGACAAAAATAAAGTACATGTACATGAATCATTATTTTTTGGGGGGGTACCTGAAAACATAAAGAGAAATATTTCATTTTCATTTTGTTGAAATCAGACTGTGTCAAAATGAGGAATAATACGTTTTGAACTGTTCTGTATTCCTCATTTTTAAACTCAAAAAAAAAAGCAAAGGTCTATAAAATTCAAGTCATCGCCCATCAAAGAAAGGCAAATCATAAGCAGACAATTACCTTCCAAAAAATTCTGCTCTCTTTGTCCAGAGATACTCATCAAATCTCCACCTCGGGCAATACAATCTGCTCTTGCAAGAGGCCATGACTTTGGACTGTTGAGTACAACTTGGTAACAGAAGTTGTCTCCAGAGTTGTATACCCAGCCTGCTCCACAGTATGGAGACAAAAGATCTGCAGTAAGAATGATACATAGAATTTATCTCTAGAACTGTGTACTCACCATGAATCATAGTATGGAAAGAGAAGATTTTAAGTTAAGTATAATTAAAAAGAATTTCTAAACAATCTTTATCCAAACATGCCTCACAGAATGCAGAAAGAAGATCTGGACTAAAGTATGCATACAATCTGTTTA
The DNA here is from genome assembly GCA_946811185.2 of Hippopus hippopus. Taxonomy (NCBI): domain Eukaryota; kingdom Metazoa; phylum Mollusca; class Bivalvia; order Cardiida; family Cardiidae; genus Hippopus; species Hippopus hippopus. The sequence goes on from OX328100.1 coordinate 58,157,256, forward strand.
CCATGTGATTATCATTATACCAAGCAAGTCATCACATAATTATCGATCCATAACATCATTTTGTCTTACAGGCGGCTGAATCATGATGTAGACTGGTCCTTGTACATGCAGAAAATCTAGCAATAGCAAAAAGGTTAGAAACCATGGTGGGAAAGGAAGAAAATGCTGGCTACCATCCTCTTTGTTAACAAAGATTAAAATAACAAACTATTTAAGCATCAACTTAAACATTTACCACACAAAAAATTTCAAACTCGCCCATATTGAAAGTATTTGTAGAGGAGATCTTTTACATGACTTTGCTTTTAACAAAGTAGAAAACATTGTGGGGAAAAAGGAGAAAATGCAGCATATTAGCATTTTACTCTTTTCCCATGATGTTTTCATAAGCATCTTTCGTCAGAGTTGTTAACAATTGAGATCGTGTAGAAAAGGGATAAACAAACCAATCTACAAAGGACAATAAAATAAATTTAATACATTACTTGGAACTGTGGTTGGGTTTGTCATGCTTCCAGCGCCATTTACTGAAACAGAAATGAATCAAAGATTTACTGAAACAGAAATGAACCACAGATAATTTTCATCATAGTTAACCCTTAGAGAGCCGAATAAACCTATCAGACATTTTCATCCTAAAGATATGACCCAAATAATTGTAATTTCAAGTTTGTTTTTTGTCTACAGTGTTTCAGCAAAGTGGACAAAGTAGATCAAAGATCAGGCTGCACATTGTGCAGCCTGATTTTGATCTACACTGACTGCAAAGGCAACTGTAGTCTTGTCTTGAAAGGTGCTTTAAAGGTTAAGTTAGAAAGAAAATCTTCCCAAGTTTTACATTTCTTCAAAAATCAAAATAGAAACTGGCGAGTGAAAAAAACTGTAGTTAGTATAACAATTTGTGGTACTTGAAATACAAGCAGAAATTTTAAGAAACATACGAAAGGCTTTTCCTGCAAAAACATGTATGCACCCATTCTGCTGCTATGCGTGACATAGAATGCTCTTTGTCAACAGTGTAGATCAAGATCAAATTGAAAAGAAGGTGTAATCCAATCTTTGATATACACTGGCAGACAAAGTGAGATTTTTCCACCAAATAGAACTTTTAAAACTAAACATTTTTGGTTTTTGACATCAGGTTGTAATCCGGTTGCAATCAAAGTGTGTTTTACAGTTCACATTTCTCCTGATTTCAGCTACCTCCATTTGTCTTCTACCTGTCAAACAATCACAGAATTTTGTTTCACTTACCAGGATCTTTTTCACATATGAAAGACTTTCGTAGAGTACAGTTTCCATCATCCCAGCTACCTGTGTAATCTCTTCTCCCACCCACTATCTGTATACATTCTTGACCATTATTGATATCATCTGGCTCACCGGGATAAAAATTAGTCTCATTCACCTACAATTTAAAAAAGTCATCATACACAGAAGTTTCAATTATTTCAACCACAATAACAGAATATGTACTAGACAATGAAAGAGAAAGAGAATCTTCAATTAACCATTTCAGTGCCATAGGTGAAAACAAGGGGGCTTTTGGGGACAGCATAATAGATTCAGATCAGACTCGACAAAATGTGACATCCAACCTTCTATTATATTTTTCTAACTAAACATGAACAAAAGATGCACAAAACTCAGTCTAATCTTTGATCTACACTGTAGATATTCTTGGTAAAATGAACCTTAAAAATACAATTATAATATAAGCCATGCTCTGGCAAAAGGCTATTAAATGCATCTCCATGATGCATTTAACTAGTCATCATATAACTATGGATCCATAACACCCAGTTTGTCCAACAACCCTACTGAATCGTGTGGTAGAATGGTCCTTGGACATTCAGAAAATTGACTGATAGCAAAAAGTTTCAACTCAAGTCAGCCTGCGCTGATGGTTAACCTTTACCAAATGAGCAAAATATAGACTTGTCCAAATTAAAAGCATTTGCAGATTACAATATAGATGTGGTTTTAAAGAATGAATATGTCTTAGATAGGGTAGAAAACATTGTGAGAAAAGGAAATAATGCTGGAGACCAAATATGTTTTCAAAGGGCTTCTTTCTCAGAGTTGTTTAAAGTAGAGATTGTGTGACAATGGGTTAATGCTGATCACAGATCATTTATCACAGAGTATTACTCAAATTACTATAATTTATAGACTGAAAGTGTCTGTTTGGTTTATTTGGTTTTCTAATGGCTAATTTCAGTCTCTAATGTAAATTGTGGCAATTCACAATGTAGCTGCTCTTTAGTTTCTTTCAACTTGGTCATGTTAGGGAAACACCAGAATATCAGGGACAAAAAACTGGGTCTTGTCCTCATAATGATTGGTTCTACAGATTAATTCTCGACCACACAACAAAATTTTAGACTGCTCCAAATTGAAAGCATTAGGAGATGACACAGTGAATGTGTTTCCAATAATTTGTTTCTTTAGGAAAGAGTAGAAAACATTTTGGGAAAAGGAGAAAATGCTGGTTACCAGCATTTTCTCCTTTTCCCACAATGTTTTCAAAGGGTTTCTTCATAATTGTGTGAGAAAGAATTAAGAAATAAATATTACAACAACACTTGTTAACAGTGGTAAAATAAAATGTTCACTCACACTATTTTGACCTGGTGAAGTTTTGTCAACCCAGACCAGTTTCTGTAACTGCGTATCAAACTTCAGTCCAATCCATGTCACGGTGTTCTTTAACTGCTGAACTGTTTTAATAGTACATTAGTTCAACTTAAACTTCATCAGTCATGCAGCACGAAGGCTGTCCTAGTTTTCTGTCATTTTCAAGACAAAATAGTTTTCTAAGTTTCAAATGATTATCAATTATAATTACATTTCAGTGAATGTAGAAGCTTAGCTCAATTAGTAGTTGTTTCATTATTTAAGGAAATCATCAACATATCACTGAATTTTTTCTTAAAAATTAGGTTGCATACAGCTCATTGCTATGATCTAAAAGTTCACATGAACCAAATGTAGGTAGTACAAACACTACAAAAAGGTAAAAATATATGTAAAAGAAAAGAACAGTTGTAAACCCAGAAATTACTCAGACCAAGAAAAACTCTTGTTTTCCTATAAACAGCTTTAAATTCTTCATTACAAATCTGTGTGGTTATGTCAATCTGCTGGTATAAGAAATAAGAAAATAAACATTATTTTTTTATGCAATTTGATAAAGACAGAGGAAAAAGACATGAGAATGAATGATACCATAGTTTGCTTTACAAATACTTTTTCACCCTGATGTCACTGAGACCTATAAAACGTATCAACAGGACAGACAAGATGAAAACAATGTGGTATACCATCTACTGACTTATCTAAATGTATAACAGATACTGGGGCAGTCCAACTAGTAATGTATCTACATGTTTGTCATCAATATGGTATACCAACATTTGAGCTTTATTTAACTCTTTACTAAACGACAACATTTTGGACTTGTCCAAATTGAAAGCATTTGCTGACATCAAATTAAGTGTGGTTCAAACATTGAAATTTGTCTTTGAAAGGTTAGAAAACATTTTGGGAAAAGGAGAAAATGCTGGTCACCAGCATTTTCTCCTTTTCCCAAAATGTTTTCAAAAGCCTTCTTCCACAGGGTCGTTAAAACCCAGGATTGTTTGGTAAAGAGTTAAAATGCTGTCTGCAAATGCTTTCAAGTTAAACAAGTCTATATTTGGCTCATGTGGTAAAGAGTTTAATGACAGGATGACACATGTATAATGCAGTTTATCACATAAAACCTCTTGTGTATTAAAGCCATGACTTATTTTTGATAATTACTAGTGTATTATAATTTTTTGGGTTCCCTTTCTGATTGCTTTTTAGTCATGAGAGCATGAAGCCTGAGAAACCAACCACAGCATGTGCTGGAATTCATATTACTACGCTGTTTCACAGACAAATGACATCAATGTTGCTAAGAAGTGGGAAGTTTTTGATATTCATGTGCAATAAAAACTTACTAAAAACCAAGAGATGCAGCAAAAGTTTTTTAAAATCAACTAAATTTCGGAAATAGGTGGACCTCCCCCTGTAGAACTCCTGTTTTCAGTGTAAACCCTAAGGGCTATCTACTTGTGTATTTACACATTTGAAACCGAACTACAACTGTAAACATGGACAAACTGTATATAGGCTAAAGGTGATAATGCAGGATCTTTTTTTTCTGTTATTCGTTTTATGTGATAAATAGAATCTCACCAAGGTTCACGTCACACAATTCTAGTCAACTCATTTGATAAAAATGATAATACATAAACCCTCATGTAAAATCCTCTATATAGCAACCGGCAAGATACTGACAACAAACAAGATGACAGTAACATTTGATACCAACCAGTAATGTAGGACATTTCATACGGATCATTGATGACTACCAACTGTCCTCCTGATGCTTCACAAAAGTCCTTGGAATCGAGCCAATTTTTCATCGTCTGATTGCCGATAGGCCCAAAGTAGTAACACTTGTTTCTGTATAATTGCCAGTTTGGATCACAATGCACAGTCACTAAATGATATAATGTACACATTGAACTCTTTACCACACAACAAAAATGTACTTTTCTAAACTGAAAGCATAGGCAGACAACAACTTAAATGATGCTCAAATGATGGTACTTGTCTTTGATACAGTAGAAAATATCATGGGAAAAGGAGAAAATACTCCTTTCCTCACCATGTTTTCTAACGGCCTCTTCCTCAGGATCATTAAAACTTGGGATTGTGTGATAAAGGGTTCACCATAATTTAATTTAAATGTATTCACATGTGAACAGCAACTCTTACTTTGTATGTGTCACTGAATACTCACTTTATGCACTTTAATGCAACAGTAACTTGTTGGTGCAAAATTATCACTTAACATTTTTCAGTTAAAAAAAAAAAAACCGAGTGCATCTTCATTGGATGACAGCTGAACATTTACTTTAACTCTTTCCATACCGTAGATGACACTAGAAGCTTTTTGTGGACAGTGTAGATCAAGATCAGACACAGAATGTGCAGTCTGATCTCTGATCTACATCGTCCACTGCTGTATCCTAGATTATGAACGAACTGTCTGTTGATCATGCAGGGAAACTGTATTTATAGCTATCCAGAAAATGCAGTTTATTCATTCCGTACTGAAAGGGGTAACCATTTCAATGCAACAGTAACCTGTTGATGCAAAATTAATGCTATGTTCTTCAGTACTGTAAAAAAAAACTGGGTCATATTCATTGGATGACAAGGAAAATTGTGACAAATATGAAAATTTAAACTCTTTACTATTATCAAACAGCAAAATCTTAGAGCTTTCTCAAAACCAAAAGCATTTTCCAGCAGCAAATAAAATTTGGTTCAAATAATGGAGTTTATCTTTAAAAAGGTTAGATACATAACGGGAAAAAAAAAGACATGTAGTTGCCACCATTTTGCTTTTTTTCCCAAAAAGTTTTCAAAAGCCCTTTTTCCCTGGTTTGTTAAATCACAGGATTGTTAAGTAAAGGGTTAATGGATTAGGAGTAACCTTTTTGGTTAAATTTCTACTTAAGAGAGACAAAGAGTACATGAGCTGTGCTCTAGCATCTCTAAAATGCATAATACCAAGCAATTCATCACATATTTAATGATCCAAAAAATTCAGTTTGTCTTACAACCAACAAAATCATAAGGTAAACTAGCCCTTTGACATGTGGAGAGCGGACCACAGCAAGTTTCAATCCATGTCAACCTGCACAGACTATACACGCTGACATTTGGGTCAATACTTTTTGTAGATGCATTTAACCCCCTTTTCACAGAGCATGACAAATATATTTCTGATGTATTGCAATAGTATAAAATTACCTGGAGCTGGAGTAGAATTCAGTGGTACATCAGTCACCTTCATCTCGCAGAAGAACGGATTCATATTGAAACAATAGCCTGTAGCCCATCTTGAATCTGTAGGATCTGTTATACAAACATAAAACAATGAAAAAATTAATATCCACAGTATATTTACTAACTTTAATATTTTTTTCTCTTGTTCTTAGGGAAATATTTCAATTGTAAATGCATATTTCACACACACTTATTTTTCTTTTCAAAGCCAGTGCAGATCAAGACTTTACTGCACAAAAAGTGCAGTCTGATCTTCAATCTGCACTTACTGCTTTGCCAGAATGGGACATATTCTAAAAAGTAATGTATTAAGTGAGACAATTAACTTCCATCAAAAAGAGAATTCAAACCTTCCCTTACTCACCATCTCCTAACATACATCATTTAAATTGGATGCCATGCATACATGTAGCTTCTATGAAAACGATTTCAAAGAAAAGGACATTGATGTCTGCACCCATTCTGCATTACTATAGAAAGGTTCAACTCTTTTAGCTCTATCTTGACTATTTCATAAAGATCAAGTGTAAGAGAATGGAAACTTTCTCACTAAAGACTTTGCTCTCATTTTCATTTTCAATCAACAGATGGTACATTGACCCATTTCCAACAATTATGTCAAAGGCCAGTAAGACATTTCACTACAAAATTCTATGCTTTTTAAAAACACAGAGATTTAAAACATTTGATGCTGAATAAAAAAAAGAAATGAAATAGAAAAAAATACTTCTTGAAATCATCCCACAGTCAAAACGGTTGCCCTTGACAACTGGCTGACTATTTGCCCAATGTTTGTATGTAACTGTGGAGCCATCTACCCAAGTCAATGTGTCTGTCTGGATTTCATCTAAACCAAAAGTAAAACCACATGTCAATCTTGCAATATAAGTGTTACTCACAATAGTTCTGAGAATTTATCACAATGAGCATTCACCAAGTCATATTAGTTTCTAAAACTTGATTTGGATAAAACTGATTATCAAAGACACTAATTCAAATTGTGAGCTTTCCTTAGAACACTTTGTCTTGTACTGCCAAAGAGTATAAATTTTATTTTAATGTGAGCATCTTTAGTCTTAATGAAAATATTTGATAATCATCAGTGAATCCATACATGGATACGGTTGGCGGAATAAAATCTGATAAAATTGTATGAATCGTAAAGGAGACCAAGAGGCCAAAACACTTTTTTTATTTACTAAAAAAATACCTTCAATTTTGTCTGTCGATTTCAGCATCAATGTTATGTGATCATTATGTAAATCACTAGTCAAAACTTTAATTTTGCTGGTCTTAAAAATATTTGCTTGCTTCAGCTACTTCTTACCAGTGTTAAAAAAGGTTTATAATACCTGATAAGCCAATCCAACTCTTGTCAATATGGAGGTCATTCAATGTTTTACTGATAAACTGCTGTTCTGTATCACTACAAGCAAAACAAACAACATCCAAAAATCTTTTGTTATAATTTTCTCTTTTACACATATACATGTATGTACTTACACAAAAACAAATTTTGAAGACTGCAGTTTTTACTGGTGAAAGGAAACTGCAACCTTGTTCCTTTTCCTGAGATATTTTTCTCACAAGTCAAAAAAGGGATTCTCCTTTTTTTACAAGTTTCTTCATTATATTTTAGAAGCTTACAACATTTTCTACCCTATTAATCAGATGAAAAAAAAAAAGCCTCACCATTTTGATATCCTTGATATTGAAATTAATTAATCTAGTGCACCTTAATCTGTACTTCACATGGACGAAATGTGATGATTCTGATGAAGAGCTCATAAGCAGTTACTGTTCTACATGAGCATGCTCTCTGACAAAAACATGCTTTATTTTTCTTTTCCTTGACATAACCCTGTACAAAAAATCCCTGGTTTTCATGAACCTTGGAAGGAAGGCTTTTGAAAACATTGTGGGAAAAGGAGAAAATGCTGGTAACCAGCATTTTCTCCTTTTCCGAAAATGTTTTCTACTCTATCAAAGACAGAAATCATCATTTGAGCTACATTTAAATTTTTGATTGCAAATGTTTTCAATTTGGTCAGGTACAAAATTTAGTCATTTGGTAAAGGGTTAACCTTTATCCTGCTAAATAAGTTAAATAAAATTTTCAAGCCCGTGGTAATAAAACTATTCTAACATGACACGTAAATTCGGCTCTATCAACACAGTGGAACGAAAGCGTGGTAAAATCAGCGTCATTCTATATAGTGATGTTATTCTGTATAAAGTAAGTAAGTAAGTTATTCAATGGAATATAATCTACATCCACGTTTTTACTCCAAGTTTGAACTTGTTTTCCTTTCATTAAGAGTTGGTCATGTTAGAATCAAAATAATCTTCTTTCTATTGTGGTTTATCGTTCAATAAACCACGTTGTGAGTTATGAGGCGCAATGAATAAATCACTCCAGCTATCGCCCTTGTGGATTATCTATTGTGCCTCATGACTCACAACATGGTTTATTGAACAATAAACCACGACAGAAAGAAGATTATCTCTTAAATAATATTATTTCAAACTTATTTTTGCAGAAAAATATTTCTTTATTGGACAGTGTAGATTCAAGATCAGACTGCACATTCTGTGCAGTCTCATCTTGATCTACACTGTCTGCAAAAGGTCAGTAAGTCACCCTTAGCAGTTTAAGAGTTACTATTGAAATGCCCTATCTTTTTCTACAGTTTATCAACTATCTGTAGACATTCTCTATCTGAAATCATCTAGAAAGTTAATGTTTCATAATATAATAATAATGGCTGCACAAGAATATTACCTATTTATTATCAAAAGGCTAGTTCCAAGAGACTGACAATATAATTTTGCATCAAACCATGTTTTGATAGATCTATCTTCAGAGTTTGGTTTATAACATCTATCTTCATTCTGCAACCATCCTGTAGGGCATACACCTGGAACAATCAATGGTTTCAACTGTTATCAAACTGACACAAACAGTGACTTAATACCTCTGCAAAGCACTGCTAGCTAAACTCAATTAATCCGGGGTTGTAAAGAAGCTTTTGACAGCATTGTGGAAAAAGGAGCCAATATTTTCTCCATTACCCACAGTGTTTTCTACCCTTTCAAAGACAAATACCATCATGAGCCACACTAAATTTCTTGTATGCAAGTGCTTTCAAGTTGTACAAGTCTAAAACTGTGTTGCTTAATAAAGAGTAAATGTAGGTGTAAATGCAGATTTATTCTAAAAGAAATTATTTTTGTAATACTTTTTGACATACTCATTGAAAGTAAGGTTATCAGGGATTGTGTATATTTATCATTCACACAGATTCAGCCAAAAATATGTATGGGATGTTTTATCCACAAAATGAATGTGGTAAAAAAATTCTGACCATCAGAGCTTAAGCCAGACCAACTGACTGACATGTCATTCAGGGCACCACTTGCTATTATTTTGCCAAATTTTACAATATGCCACTTAATAAAATACCAAGCTATTGACTTATACGGGTGTTTTGAATACACATCTACAAAATCATATCAGCAATACAATACATACAAAGCCAGGTTACGTAACACACATAAGTTCCATTCAAATATATAAACCTTTTACCATACAATGCTGATTTTCATGACCCTGACAAAAAAGCTTTTGAAAACATTGTGGTAAATAGAGAAAATGCTGGCCACCAGCACTTTCTCTTTATCCAATAGTATTTGCTATACTTTTAAAATCCAACTGCTTACAAAGTACTTTATCTGTCTTCTGCAAATGCTTTGAATTTCGGAGAGTCCAAATTTTTGTTGTGAGCTAAAGAGCTAAAGTTACAGCTTTCCATTGTTTAAGTTACACTCATAAAGCTAAGTAAAACATATGAGCCCTGCCCTGTGAAAAGGGGGCTTAATGAATCTGAAAAGTTTCAGCCCAGGTCAGCCTGCGCAGTCTGCGCAGGCTGACCTGAGCCGAATCTTTTCGCTGTTGGTCCATTTTCTGTATGTCAAAGGACCAGTCTACTTCATGATTCAGTAGGTTGTTAGACAAAGTGGACTTTATGGGTCCATGATCATGTGATAACTTGCTTGGCATCATACATCAAGGAGATGCATTAAGCCCCCTTTTCCCATGGCATGGCTCAATTATAATTTCTCTACAAACACATTCAAGTTTACCCATACTAAATTATATTACAAGTGAAGGTAGTAAAGAATCACACACATACTTTCCCTACAAACATAAACACGAAGTTTTAACATGCATACCGATTGATCTGTTACAAATAAAACTAAGTCTGGTATCACACACAAAATTTCTCCAGCTCCAACCCTGTGAGGGATCGGCAGCGGCACAGGTAGAGCCATTCTTTCTGTAAAATCAAAATAGAAGCATCACCAATATAAGTCATACCTCTTGCCTTGGATACAGCATTCATTATGTAAGCTTAGATACACTTCACTAAACTTGAGGTAGCTACAAATGTATTTCAAAAGCCTATGTTGGAGAAAGTTTCCTTTTCTTAAGAAAAATAAAACATTAGTGAAAGTAACATAGTCATATGAAATAAAATGTTACTTTTACAATAAAAAAAATACTCACAGAATCTGGTTTCCATACGGGTACCACCTTGAATATCTCATTGTATCATTGTTTATCCATCTCCACTGTCTTGGCACAACCTTTAAAGGAGTAATCAATGGGTTGACGTGAATTACAAATACATAAAGCAGTTTACAACACTAGTTCAACTAAAAGTCCTAGATTCTTTTTATTAAAAAACAAATGAATAGAAATTATCAAACATATGAATAGGAAGAAATTTGGTTATCATGAAAAGTATATTTTTATTTATATATTCACTATAAACTACAGTTTCTCTCCTCTCCTTAAATCCGCTGTGTATCAGACAATTGTGTCTGTCTTTGATAGGGTTAATTCTTTGTAGCTGTAAACCCAATCTATGTAATTTAATGAAATTTATGTATCTATGAATGATATATACAATGATATATCATCAAATTTTAGTATTAAAATGTTGGTAAATAATTAACTTATGCTAAAAGTCTACACATTTCTGTGACAACCCTCGTACTTACAGTATCTGACAGCCCAATCCAGGCAGTATAGTTGTACAGTCTACAAGTAAGGAGGTCATTGAGGGCTAATAGCTGATCATAATTTTTGAATATCGTTAAATCCCCCTGATGACTCTGACATATTTGTCTGGCCTGCTGCCAAGTTTGGTGGTCATTGAAGTGCTTCAAACATCTACCATCAATATAATGCCACCCATTTTCAAGATCACAAATGTCTAACATGCCTGAAACATACATAGTAGAAATGATGGTATCTTAACTCTTTACAACAAGATGAAATTTTAGATTGTTCATACTGAAAGCATTTACAGACAATAAAACAAATATGAATCATAAATTGAAATTTGTTTTTGAAGGGTAAAAATATTGTGGGGGGAAAAGGAGAAAATGCTGGTTACCAGCATTTTCTCCTTTTCCCCCCACAATGTTTTCAACAGCTTTCTTCCTCAGGGTTGTTAAAAGTCATGACTGTGTGGTAAGGGCTTAAAGGGTCTTTTACAACTATAATTTCCAGGCCACTATAAATCAAGATTGTACTTCACAAAACATGCAGCCAGATCTTTGATCTACACTGTCTGCTTTGCTGAAACAAGTCTACCAGTGTGACCCAAAGAGTGTGTTTGTCCTGGCATTCCCCCTAGACTGAAATTTAGTGATACAAGAGGGCCATAATAGCCCTAGCTGGCTTACATAGGCCTTTATATCTTTGAGAGATAAATAATAAGTTCATTAAAAACAAGCTATCATCAAGACAAACATTCTTACTCTGTTTTATAAACACTGTTTATAAAGAAAATGACTTTAAAAATGGTACAAAACCTTTTGTCTTATATTTAATCTATACTTTTATTCAAGATGACCAATATTTCAACCCCATGAGAACTTAAAGTAACAATAAAGCCCAAAAGTAAACAAAGTGGGTGTTTAAATGCATTTGAATTTATATCATACCATTTAAAAGTATAGAAATTATTGTGAAGATCACAATCTGTCGTTGTACGGTTGGTCTAAGTGTTAGTTGCTGACAGAGAAATTAATTTCAAAAGTAGGTTAAAATCTGCCAGGTAGTTGTGTATTTTGTTTACTTTTTGCCTGATTTTAAAATTCTTTTTTACTGCCAGCGACTAACATATGGCCCAACCACATGATAACAGACTGCCATCTCCACAATATTTTTCATACTTTTAAATGGTATGATTTAAATTTAAATGTATTATGACACCTTTGATATTTTGGCCTTTACTGGGCCTTTAAATGAAAATGATATTCCTACAGTTCAAACAATGCTTTTCCAACATTTGACCTAGTGATCTACCTTTTGACCTAAGATGACCCAGTTTCAAGATGACCCAGTTTCAAACAACTTCAAGATTTATCCAGACAAATATTGTGAGCAAATGTCAGGATCATTTGACTGAAAATACTACCTCTCGCATGCACCCAAGCTTTATCTAAGAAATGAACATGTAACCTACTTTTTGACTCCAGGAAGCCTATTTTCAAACTCATTCAATATGTTATCAAGATAGAAGCTGTTTATCTGACAGCGAAGGCACTGATATTACTGTTACCATTACTTACCTTTAGGTCTTGTACAAATTGTTCCCCAGCCATCTCTACACCGCTTCTGCTGAAATTGTCCCGCTTGTCTATCATAGCCAAACATCGCAGCACAGAGCTGACCTGCGTCATTTTTGTTCCCTTCATGATTTCTGTACCATGGCCTTTATAGAAAAATTGTTTCATCCTCATACTGATTGACTGATTAACTCTTTACCACACACCAAAATTTTAGACTAATTTAAATTGAAAGCATATGCAAATGACAAGTTAAATGTTTATCAAATGAAAGTTTTGCTTGTGAATGGGTAGAAAATATAGTGGAAAAAAGAGATAATGCTGGTTATCAGTATCTTCTCTTTTTCCCACAATGTTTTCAAAAGCCCTTTCCATCATGGTGTCTTAAACTCAGCAATGTGTGGAAGAGAGTAAACTTGTGTTTTATACCATTTTCAACATTAACTCATTCATATTATAACAACAGCTTACTTACCAGGGTATGGCCAAAAGTTTGTGGACAAACGCCATTATAACGACACTGTTCGAGCCTCAGTGATAACATTTTAACATCATTTAAAAAAATGACTATGTGATATTCCAATTTTAGGTTACCGATTCTGGCAAAAAAAGGTTGATTCAGTATTTACCACAACTCTAAGAGGCCTTTTGAAAACATTGTGGGAAAAGGAGAAAATGCTGGTAGCCAGCACTTTCTCCTTTTCCCACAATGTTTTTCTATCCTTTTAAAGACAAATCCCATAATTTTAGAAATATCTTATCTGTCATCTTCAAGTACTTTTTACATGACAAACTTGATACGAAGGCTTCAAGTTTTCCACTGCATGAATTTAGATGGATTGCAACAGATTATGGAGTGCCTTTCGTTCACTTGTATGGTGTTTAACATCATTTTAAACATTATAGCTATATTATAGTTCCCAGTACACCAATCCATGCTTTCCTGGTGTTTCTTTTATCACAACTTTGCGTACTATTCTTCCCAAGCCAATGGCACCAATTTCCCACATAACCATCATCAAAACAATGATCAGCAGTGAGAGAAGTTTGAATTCTGTCACAATGACTATCATCAATCCTCAGAAAGTTTTAGCTAAGCTTGAGATTCAATCCATTGACTCCCAGGTTTCAAGTTCTGTATGCTGTATGCTACCAACTGCTCTACTGGGCTTGGGTTAATTGTCATATCCAAGGCAAAAGTTAGCTAGTATCATCAATTTCATTTATAAACTCTGTCTACAAAGAAATCAAGTGGTTTGCTGTTTTAAATATGAGCCATACTCTGACGAAAGGGGGCTTAATGCATCTCCGTGATCCATGGGACCAAGTAAGCCATCACACACTTATGGATCCATAATATCCTTTTTTTTTTTTTTAACAATTAAGTTAATCATGAAATAGACTGGTCCTTGGGCACGCAGAAAATTGACCAATAGTGAAAAGTTTCGGCCCAGGCCAGCCTTCGCGGACTGCGCGGGCTGACCTAGGTCGATACTTTTCGCAGATGCATTAAGCCCCCTTTTCACAGAATATGGCTCATATATATGAGCCATGCTCTTAGAAAAGGAGATTTAATACATCTCCCTGGTGCATTATACCAACCAAGGCATCATGATGATCATGGATCCTTTAAGTCCATTTCTGACTGGTCCTTCGACAAGCTGAAAAACTGATAAACAGTAAAAAGTTTTGACCCAGGTCAGCCTGCATGGACTATGCGCAGACATGGATTGATACTTTTTGCCAATGCATTAAACCCCCTTTTTACTCAGCATGACTCGTATCCATTTTCCTACACGGTAACCCTTTACCAAATGATAAATGTTACACTTGTCCAATTTGAAAGCATTTGTAGACTACAAATTTGGTTTGAAATTGGGAAAGTTGTCTGTTTACCCTTTACCAAACAATCCTTTGTTTTAATGAACCTGTGGAAATCTGGTTTGGAAACATTCTGGGAAAAGGAGAAAATGCTGCAAAACAATGCATTTTCTTCTTTTCCCACATTTTTTTTTAACCTGTCAAAGACAGCAATTACCTTTTAAGCAACATGTAATTTGTTGTATGCAAGTGCTTTCAATTTGGTAAAGTCGAAAGTTTTTGGTTACCAACATTTTCTCCTTATCTCACCATGTTTTCAAAAGCCTTCTTGTTTAACCCTTTACCAAATAACAAAATTCTAGACTAGTCCAAATTGGAGGAATTTGCAGACAACAAAATTAATAGACTAAAGAATTAATATATGTTTTTGGAAAGGAAGAAAACATTGTGGGAAAAGGAGAAAATGCTGGTTACCAGCATTTCCTCCTTTTCCCACAATGTTTTCAGAAGGTTTCTTTCTGAATGTCATGAAAACCAGGGATTGTTTTAGAAAGGGTTAACCCTTTACCATACAACAAAATTTTGGACTCGCTCATTTTGAAAGTGTTTGCAGACAACAAATCAAATGTGGCTGAAACAGAGGAAATCATCTTTGGAAGAGTAGCAGCATTTTCTCCTTTTCCCACATTTTTTTCAAAAGCCTTCTTTGCCTAGGTTGTTGAGGTAAAGGGTTAAAAAGCAAATAAAAACTTCTTCTGTGTCTTTCAAAACAAAATAGAAACAAAGAATTAAACCAGAAAATGCCAAGTTCACTTACACATTACTCTTTTGATAAGCTGTTCCATCCGCCCATGTCCAACGTTTGTTGACAATCTTCAAACCTGTCCACCACATTATCCGGGGCCCTTTCTTCAGTATATTTGCAACCCATGTCTGAAAAACATAATGACTGAGCTGCATTCCAGCAAAAGGGGATTCAATGTATCCCCCTGATGCATGAAACCAAGCATGTCATCATATGATTGTAAGTCCATAAAATCTAGTTTGTCAAACAACTGCCTGAATCATGAGGTAGAACAGTCCTTTGACATGCAGAAAGTTTACAAATAGCAAAAAGTTTTGACCATTTTGATACTTTTTGCAGATGTGTTAAACTCCCCTTTTCACAGATCATGCCACATATATTCTAAAATTAGTATAGTTTGTGATCTGAGATAATGGGATCATTATGCATTGTTGAAAATTGAGAAATGAGCTGTGAACTGGCAGATAAATACGGCCAAGCAAAACAGCAGAGTTGGTAAATGGCTTGATTAGCAATACATGTACATGTATTTCTTCTGAGCTGTTTATGACCGTATCACTTCTATCCTTTTTCCTTCCTTTACATTGTTTTCATCTTGATACTGTCTGAAATTGTAATACAGTTTCAATATCAATTGAACAGATTTTTCTCAGGTAGTCGTAAATACCTCACATAAATGAAGGAAAAGGTAAATCCCCCCCCATGCCTTGAATCTGAATTCTCTCTGAGAGACGAAACAGACAGACGAAGGGACAGACAGATGCAGACACACACACACATACATACAGACAGCTGCAGAGACAGACACACAGAGTGACACACAGACACACAGACAGACATGCAGACAGACACACAGGCAGACAGACACACAGACAGACAGACACACAGACAGACAGATACACAGACAGTCACAGATTACTCACAATTTCATCAGCTGAATGAGCTGTCCAAACAGTTGCATTGTGAAGGGTGCAGGTCCTCATTAAATCATTCATGTTATGCCGAACATCAGATATATAGTAACATGTGTCATAGTAACCATACCACCCTGTTTCACAGTCACAATTTACTGGTGTCATACCTAATATTAAAAAAAAAAATCAAAGAATAGCATGTGTGCTTGTTTTCTGGTTAATACAAGTTGTTTCAATGCAAATTATTTACCCAAACATTAGGCTGAAAAGACCTAGGCCCAAATAACACTCCCACAAGAACCTTGGGGTCGGAAAAATTCGGTATCAAAATGACTCCGTACCTTTCAAGATAAGCCCTAAGCAACTTAGATATTACTGCATAATTCAGGTTGTACTGTATGATTCTAGAGGCCCTTCAGCCGTCAAAAGTAAACAATGTGACAGTAAAAAATATATTCAAATATATATCATACCATTCAAAAGTATGTAAATTATTGTGAAGATGACAATCTGTTATTGTATGGTCTGTTCATTTGTCAGTCACGGAGTGAAAATTGAAATCTAAAACTAGGCTAAAAATTGCTAGATTGCTCTATAGATCTTTTGTTTACTTTTCACCTGATTTGAAAATATATTTTTCTGCTGGCAACTAACACTTGGATCTACTGTAAAAAAAATACATTGTCATCTTCACAATAATTTCCACATTTTTGAAACATATGATT
Organism: Hippopus hippopus; assembly: GCA_946811185.2. Taxonomy (NCBI): domain Eukaryota; kingdom Metazoa; phylum Mollusca; class Bivalvia; order Cardiida; family Cardiidae; genus Hippopus; species Hippopus hippopus. The sequence continues at coordinate 58,174,052 of OX328100.1, forward strand.
TAAATTCAAATATAACCTACTTTTAGCAGGTATACGGCCTTTCAATTGTGTGATATTTTGTAAGATATAATTGCAATATTTGGCTGTTTTTCCTTATTGAAAAGGTCCAGAAGATCCAGCTGGGGGAGGGAGATCCAGACCCCTCCCTTGAATTTTCAAAGTAACCGCTGTCTGCCTGAAATTTTGACCAATTATTATTCAAAGAACATTTCTTTGCATAGATTTTTCTGGTAATATTGTTCACGGGTATACTAATGTACCAGTGCAGTATACAAACTGACAGGAATTACAAACATTTAAAGTTATGCGGTAGTAAATTTGATATGAAATGATCTATTCGATTTTCCAGACCCCCCTCCTCCAGAAATAAATCCTGGATCTGCCCCTGTTATTGATAACCAGACATATGTTATGGTTAAGATAAAACTTGTAGCCCGTTATTCATCTTCGTATAGAGTGTTACGAGACAAGCGTAATGAGAAAGAAAACCAGCAACACACCTTTAACAATTAACAATATTTATTAATGAATAAAGACAAAATAGTACAACAAGAGTTGAATTTGAATGAAATTATGACAATTCTTAATCTTAGAACAAGAAATAGAATAAGTCCCTCAAAATTATGAATTAAGTTTAGACTACAAAAAGTATGGAATTTCTGGTTCCTAAAACCTAAATTAATAATAGTTTTAACTTGCAAATAGATATGAGCAACCTGTTTAAAAATTACCGGTAAGCAGTTCTAACTTACAGTGCTATATCCCAAGTTAAATCCAACACTATTCACTAATTCTGTATCCTCAAAGCCACAAGTCTAACTTCGAAATCCCAAATCCACCAAGTAAATCACTCCTATTTATATCAGCTTGGAATATTCTAGATTAGTCTTTTCTAAAAAGATGACATGTATTAGTAAACAACTTGTTTACTAACAACCTGTTACTAAAATAACCACAATGGAAAAACCAATGAATGTTCTTTATGTTTGTAGAATACTCTGAAAACAGTTTACATGTATATCCTATCTACATAACAAGAGATAAAACAGGAATCAGAGGTTACAATTCTTTGAGCTTCTACTGATCATTCAAAATCGCAGGCAATTTTCTGAGTATTTTGGAAGTCTCAATGGAGCGAAAAAGCCCAAACCTATTGAAAATATTACTTCAGAAAGCTGAAAATAGGCCAGTGCCTGGCCCTAGTTCAATAATAAAACCCACAGAATCCTTGTTTAAGCAAAATAAGCAAAATGGCTCCCAGGTCATCGGTTCAAAAGTTGGTTAGTGTATGGCAAAAAAAATTTAACTGTAACAATGTTCCCAGTCACATTCTTACGAACAATGTCCGTAACAAAGAAACAAATGAACAAATACATGGCAGATATACAGGGACCAGGCAGGATTTGAACCTAGAATGCCCAGACGAAAGGCCAATACCATAACCACTGACCTAAAGAGAATTCTCCCCAATGCGGTTGTCAGGTATTGTATTTAAATCAGGATGAAGCCATGCATGAAGGAGTGGTCTCCCGTAACACACCCCCTCTTAAAGTCATCATTTATTGATGAACCAAAACCTTATTAGGCAGAAAGTCCATTTTTGGACAACAAATGGGATTAATGGCTAAATAGCCAATCCCGGACGAGCCCCCATCTTACGAACAAAGTCCGTAATAAAGAAACAAATGAACAAATGCATGGCAGAAATACACGGACCGGGCAGAATTCGAACCTAGAACGCCTGAACGAAAGGCCAATACCATAACCATTGAGCTAAAGAGAATTCTCCCCAACGCAGTTGTCAGGTATTTTATTTAAATCGGGAAGAAGCCATACATGAAGGAGTGGCCTCCCGTAACAACATACATATGTATGTGAAACACATACAAATTGATTTAAACACGTAAAAAGTATAAAAGAAATCAAAATCTATACATGCAGTGCACATACAGAAAACCATGCTTGCAAGAACACCTTTTTATCGTTCGATTTTGGTGCCAATTCCTCTATGAAACATATTTCTCTTGGACTTCCAAATGTGTATATTGAAGTTTTTTTCCTAAAATAGATAGTGATAGCCAGCTTTAGTGTCATTTATTATACGATAGATGAAATATGAGACTGGTTCTCACAGTGGATTATTTATAGACGGAGATATGAATCTTTGCTGCTAACTTTATATTGACGGCATCCTTTTGTATTGTTTGTCGACTTTAAAATGTAAAACAATGTCATCCCAGTCGAAACTTACGGAACTGTAGAGGACACCGGCTTCAACACAGCCATCTATGCTGTAGATGACAGGGAAGGTACCAATATGGCAAAATCTCCTCAAAAAGGTCGGAAGAAAAGGTTCAGTCAATCTGGCTGATAGATTGACTTTATGGTGTTTAACACTGTTTTCAACATTATTTCAGTTATATCTCAGCGGCCAGTGCACCTATCCATGCTTTCCTTGAGTTTCTCTTACCAGTACTATGCAGATTATTCCAAGCCTTTCCAACATAACCATCGTTGAAACAATGGTCAGCTCAAACTGACTGAACATCTTTTCTTGGCTACAGTATGGTTTGATGACAAAACTAAAACCATGCACTACATAACTTAACACTATGTCTTGCACCCCCAGTTTTTACTGTATACTCCCAGTCTTTAGATTTTGCCAGTCTCAGGGGGTGCAAACAAAAACCCATGCTGTAAAAGGCATGTAAACACTATGTAATTTGAATTATTGACAGAAAAGTTAAAGGCTGATTGACAGGCTATCAGACTTTTGGAAAGTCTACCATTGTCAGACATATTTCATCATTTTTTATGATTAAATTCATGACGAAATCAATGTTGCAACAATGACAATAATTTATGCAGTGTTGCAGCTTTAGCATAGTATTCATGAATGAGAATACACTTGTTGAATAAAAAGTTAAAACTTCAGTAATAAAATATAATTTTGTATGTGTGGCCACAAGCTTTCCAAAGTGGCCTCTTATTTCAATGTCTGTGGCTGTGTGGGCCCATTTGGCCCCATTACAACTAATACAAGCAAAGCTTGATTGAACACTAGAGATGTAGATCTAGTGTGGATATGGAGCAGTGCATATGAGTGCGCGTTGCAATCTGATCTTAATGTACATCATTTGCAATTCTTCTAAGACTTGCTTTGTTCGATAAGACCAGTGCAGGGATTCTTCAATGTCCTTGTCAAAAAATAAACTAGCAATTTGCCTATAAAACGGCTCGCAGCACTTTGATTATTTTGATTGTTTCGTCTTAGTTTTCGACCCATTGTTTTGAAAAGAGACTGTTTTGAACTTTGAGGAACTGCCAAAGTTTATGATAAGTGTCATCTATTTGTTTTTAGATAACAAGTAGGGCGAATGTAATGTTTTTGTTGTCGTGGAAGATTCATATCGAATGATTGACAAGAAAACAAGAAATCGTTCGTCATTTACCAAAAAATTCGAGTAGAATCATCAGACGTAATTTTACGACGTTCTCCTCTGTAGAGTTTCCCGGTCCTACTAAATACCACAAAGACACCCTAAATACCACAAAGACACACAAAGACACCACAAAGACGTTAAAACATGTAAAAAACGAAAAAAGTTAGTTTTTTTTTATTTGTTTGCATTATGCTAGGGTAAAAAAATGGACAAAATCATGCAAATACGCGCGTGGGTTAGAGCATCTGCAGGGTCAGGTGGATATTTTTCTACTTGTTCTGCTGATTTCATATACATGTATACCAAATATTTCCTCTATTTAAACACCATGATGAATGATTGATAATGATGCTCTCATGCTCTCAATGATGATGACGATATCTTCTTGCTTGCATATTTCTTGAAAACATTCTATAAAGTTCAGTTTTGCATATTTAAAGGCAAAGTTGACAATTTATCATTTGTAAACCGTTTTCTTTTTATCTTATTCTGCACTGCAAAGCTTGTAAGCTATTTACAAAACGACAAAAATATCAGACTCCTCCAGACTCAAATTCGGAGACGACAAATCAAGTGTTGCTCAAATCATGAAATTAGTATCTGAATGGTAGAGAACATTGTGAAAATAGGAGAAAATGCTGATAACCAGCATTTTCTATTTTTTCCACATTGTTTTAAAGGCTGTCTTTGTCTTAGGATCGTTAAAACTCTGAATTGTGTGGTAAAGGGTTAAAAGTACCGAACGTTCCTTTGGTTACTGTATTGTTCTTGAACATTTCTCCATTTCGTGTTATTTGTAAACGGGAGTAATTAAGAATAAATCTATGAAAATAATGAAGGCAGTTGTCAGTTACTGGTGAAAAAATGTGCACTGAGTACTGGTTACCCGATAAGGAGGTCTGTCTATGAAAAGTATGTTTATAGAATGTAATCAGTATTCTTTAATCAGAATTGGATATCACGAGTAAATAAATAATCCAAAACAAGAATTAAACATATCACTCATCGCCAAATTTTACTTTTTACAGATCTAGCTAAACGTTCCATTATATACCGACATGCCTCTCTTTCATTAAGACTCAATGAACCTCATTAAATTTAATTTCGCATTATTCTCTTTCATCTTGAACTTTACAAATCAGTCAATATATTACAATAAGTTGTCAAACTGTTAGCCATACGAAATGAGATTGTACAGTTAATTATGGCCAAAGAACAAACCATGAACAAACTACGATTTACTAATAAACAAAATTTTTACGGTGCCGACTTGATACAGGGCATCAAAAGATGACAAGGCTTTTAAATTACTAGAGATTAAATGATTAACAGGAAAATTAGTTGCAGGAAATGATCCGGCGGATGCTCGGACCTACATGTGTGTCTGAGCGATTTTGTCATTCTTTTTAACCTAGCATAATGCAAACAACTCAAAAAACTAATATTTTTTTTTTTTTTTTTTTTACAACTTTTTACGTCTTTGTGTGTCTTTGTGCGTCTTAGTTGTGTCTTTGTGCGTCTTTGTGTGTCTTTGTGGTGTTTAGGGTGTCCTTGTGGTATTTAGTAGGACCGGGTCCATAATCTGAAAAGCAGAGTCTAGTATCTAGGATAGTTTATTGTACGGCTAGGACTTATTATGCAGCCCTGTAAGGTCACATGTATGCGACAACAGCACTTCTCTTTAGTGTGTTTCTCTTCTTCAAAAAACAGCATAAATAGCACACAAGTGAAACCTGCTTACTCATGACTGTTTCTTTGCATGAATTTGACTTTAGAACGCTTAAAGAACAGAATTTATATATATAGGGATCCATATTATCATTCTTAGCAACAAGAGTAATGTGCTTAATGCTTTAGAAAGCTGTAAGAATGTTCCCATCATACTTTTTCGTTATGACTGTGATGATAATATGAATACACACCACTGCAGTTAAAATGATAATTATTGTTGTTATCCCACTGAATTTAAGTTCTTCTCTGTTACAAAAATAGATTTCGTTAAGTTTACTGGCATTGGATTATGTTCACATGACCGAAACTACTGGTAGTGCAGCAAAGAGTAAAGAACAAGATTAGACTGCACGTATGTGCAGGATGATCTTCCTTTACACTATCCACTAAACATTCCGTTGTCGCAAAAGACAGGAGAATACTTAGTTATAGTACTGATGATTAGTGTTTGGTATGAAATGATTTCTAGAAAAAAAGGGGGTTGTCATCTGAAATTAGCCCACACCATGTCGAAGTCGTTTTGAAAAACATAATTGTTTGCTTATAGATCTTTTTAATGGAATTCTATAACAGCAAAAACGGCTCTAGAGTAAACCAAGTACAGGCCGAAAATTTATGAAAGAGTGACAGTCGTTTAGACTCTCCACAAACGACTTGTACTTTCAAAATTGTGTTTAGCCGGATAAGTCATATTTTTTATGTACATATCCAAGTCTATCCAGTGTGACATTTTGTTACATGTATGAGTTTAACGTATGAAGGAGCGTACAACAAATAGTTCACAAATAAAAGATTCTGGAGTTAACGCTTTCGCTTTGGTAAGACGATAGGGACAAAACCAGAAAATTTTGAAGTTCTAAGCAAAAGCTAGCTCTATAGCAATGCAGCACAAGCCCCAAGACTTTGACGCAACTTTTATCAATTACTTTCGATGATTGCCCCGCGAACACTGTTTCATTACTTGCACAGTGATTGATTGAATTTCCGTTTAGTTATCGTCGCTACCGGTTGTCCATAGGGACAACGCCCCGGAAATAGGGTTGACTATTGAGGCCAAAATCTACTATTGCAATAGTATTGACATTGGAAAAAATACTATTGCAATAGTATTGATATTGCCTGTTGCTATTGCAATACTATTGGATGAATTACATGAGATGAAATTTTACCAAATTACATCTTGAAACCATGTTTTATACTGATACTTTCTCTGAGTAGTTTAAATTCTACCTGAGTAAAAAAAAAAAAGAGGAGAAAATAGAGTTAAATGCAAGATGCTCAGTTAATTTCAATAACTATTTTCTCTAAATGCAGATGGTTCACTTACAATTAAACATACCTAATTAATTACTCTAAACTTTTTAAGAAGTCAGCTTTTAAGACATATTGTTATACAACAAAATGAAAAGCATAAAATGCTGACAAATGTAGATAGTTCATAGACACACCTAATAAAAAAGTAATTATAAAGTAACTCTAAACCAGTGTTCCCACTAGCTTTTTATTTCAAGGGTACAGATTTCATATTAGAGGGTATGACAATAATGGTTCTCATATAGAGGTAAAGCAATCTATATTGATGATTTGCAGCAAAAAAATATGTTATAGTAAGATATTTATGTAAATTTACTGCTTAAAGTCAGTAAAAAGCTGAAAAGGCAGTCTGAAGTGGCTTTGATCGTACAATGTCAAAGGGACACTTAGTTGTGTCATGGGTTTCCGCGTTTTTTGCACCGATCAGTTTTTCATGTCTTTTAATTTCTGGATAGGTATTTCCGCATGATTTGATAAAAATTGTCAATAAGTGTAACTAGTAACTTCAAAACCTGTCATTTTACACAAGATAAGCGGATAATGGCCTTTTTTGTCCATGTATTTTCTTACGTGAGGTCTCGCTTGTAACCAAACTTAGTTACGCGAATTTCAATTCTATGACGTGATTTACGCATCTATTTGCGCGAAAGGGAACACTGTAAACTTCTAAAAAAGTCAACTTTTGAATGTGATGGAACGCCCGTAAACTTTTTGAGTTGTTATTAATCAGGGATCTTATATACAAACTCTCGAAAAATTCGTGTTCATATCAATGAACATTGCGATGCAGAAATAAATACTATGCAGCCGATCATTATTGAAAACATATTCTAAAATATTACCTGGGAAATTAGCATTACAGACTGCCGGAAATTAAGGCAAACTTTCTTCGGGAACATTACTGTTCAGGGAAAGGGTTAAAAATAATTTATTTTTGAAAATAGTTTAACGTGTCCGAACATTTAGGGCGTCCGAATACATAGGCAAATCGCGGTATTTTTTCCTCTCTTTCTTGTCAGTGAAACTGTCGAAACTATCGATATTTGAGGTAACTATCGGCGATAGTTATCGATTTTTAACTGAGCAATCGATGCAGTAGCATCGACGTGCTCGCCATCGGGATCCATCGATAGTCCGATGTATCGTTACACCCCTACCCGGAAGACTGTTAGTTATGTTACAAAGGATAAAGCAAGATACAGAACGAAACCAATCCTTGGTTAAGCCTGGTTCTTAAACGTGCTTGGTGTATAGTACCGTCACACGGGACCTCGATTTAACCTCTCATTCGAAAGACTATTAGCAATTTTTAGATGGCCAGCCATGGCGCTCGAACCCACTCCCTCAAGTGGCCAGAGACGTTGGCGTTTACAAGTCCTACGCTGTACCACAGCAGCTATTCAGGCTAGAACTAATGGCGCAGTAACGTGGTTTGATTGACTGAATTTTCCGTTTAATTTCTCGTCACCAATGGTTTTTGTGGCATTTGTCGAAGACAATGCCACTATGAGTTCGATATTGAATATTGAAGACCACGTATCGCATTTTGTGCAAAACCGAAGGAAATAAACCCAATTAAGCTCAATTTTTCTCAGACAAATGAGTTTTTCGATAGCACTCAGATATATAATTAGAAATAGCGTATTGAAATAAACTGCATTAGGCCATCGATCGTGGAAATACTTCTTTTTGATTGAAAATAGCTTCACCACCTCGTAGCCTTCTATTGGCGGAATGACATACACATAATTTGTCTGCTGACCGCTTTGGTTCCGGGCTTGTTCGTTCCAAAATCAGTTCGTCCCTGGGCTTGTTCGTCCCATGATTGCACGCTACTCCATTGGATGATTTGATTTGCATGAATATTTACAGATCGAAAAATTTATTGTAATGTTGGGAATTAGATCCTGACGGCCAAAGATATCATAGTTTTCAGGTATAAACTTAATTTAATTCGATATATTTGTAACATGGTTTCTCTCTCTACCCATCATGCATCCTACCGTCAAGGGAGGTTACTCCTGACTCCTCCTGAATGATCAAAGGGAGACCACCAATACACAAATAATGCAAACCTTGGCACCAGTACTCTCCCTTTAATCAAAAAGTTGTATTTATTTGCTTAGGTGGTTGATTTTCAAGTTAATATTTGAATAATATTTCTCTTTTTTTTTTTCAATTTATTAAATCCACACAGTGGCTTCCTTGACAAATGCCACATCAGCGTTTTCAACGCTTTGATTTATTATATGGGCGAACGCCATGGGCAACCTGTTAATTATGTTATACAGGAAATAGTGCAGGATACAGAATGAAACCCACCCTTAGTTACGCATGATTCTTTAACCTGCTGGGTGTATAGCACCAGCGGAGGGGACCTCGGTTTAACGTCTCCCCCGACAGACATTTAGTAATTTTAAGGGATCAGCCGTAAGGCTCGAACCCATACCGTCAGGTGGCTAAAGACTTGACGCGTATAAGTCCTACGCTCTATAACTTGGGCTACACGTGGATAGCTCTTTCTTTAGAGCTTGGTCCCGCTAATGACGCAAATCGAACGCCAAACTTGTGATATATGGGATACCTACGATTTATTCCTTGCACAAATACGTTCACCCTTTATCACACAATACCGAATTTTAACGATACCGAGAGACAAAGGTTATGAAAGCTGGTAAACCGCATTTTCTCCTTTCCCCCCCCCCCCCCCCCCACAATATTGTCTACATTTTTAAAGGCTAATTTCACCATTTAAGAAAATGAATGTTGTGAACGTTGTCAGGAATTGCTCTTAATTTGAACAATTACACCAGTCTAAAATTATTTTGTCGTTTTGTAAAGAGTAAAATGTTATAATTCAATTTGAAATTGGACAGATGTACATGTACGTACCAGTAGCCATAAACACGAACACCAGTATCAGATCTTTTATACGAATTCCCATTTTAAATATTCGGATTAGTCCAACGAAAAAAAGAATATATATATATATATATCACATCTCTCCTGCTCTGATATAACACAAATCTTACTTAAGTACCCTGATATGTATGTACCCTTAATGCACTTTAACCCTTTACCAAGACAACCCCATGCTATGACGAACTGGGGAAGAAAGGCTGTTGAAAATGTTACGAGAAAAAGAGAAAATACTGGTGTCCAGCATTTTCTCCTTTTCCCATAATGCTTTCCTTCCTTTCAAAGACCATTCGTGTCATAAAAACCATAAAGATCCGTATTTAACTTGTTGTCTGCAAATGCTTGGGATTGGGCGAGTTCAAAATGTTGTGGTCTGAGATACATATAGTTGACATTTAAGGTTACACTGTAAGTCTCCGTACAGTTTACTGTATCTCTATACATTGACAACATCTCGTATTGACTGATAACAATTTTGATAATGATATCAGTGATAAAGTCTAGCTCAAGATTTTGTGGCGGGTTTCGGCTGGCTCCGATAACCCTCAACCCTTTACCTCGAGTTTTCACGACCTTTGGAAAAAACTTGTGGAAAAAAAAAAATGTGTGGAAAGGAGAAAATGCCGGTAACATTAATTTGTCCTTTTCTTAAAATGTTTTCTGGTCCTTCAAAGACAAATCACATATTTTAAGTTATATTTGATCGGTAGCCTGCAAATGCTTTCGATCTAGACAGGTCAAAAATTTTGTTGTTTGGTAAAAAATCAAATCGGCACAAAACTAGATTTTGATAAAGAAACAAGAGACACATGTATTTTATTTGAAATACTAGATGACGAAAGTGGTACCGGAATAAGCATGACTAAAACTCTTTTGTGGTCCACAGAGGCCCGCAGAATAAACCTGTCTACATTTTTGTCCAACCACAGATTGCTGTTTATTTTTCCTAGATTTATGCCAAGATATAGGTCAAAAGCCAACTTATACAGGTACACTGACAGAAATGCTTTGAAGAAAGTTGATAGATCTAGTGAATGATTAAAAAAAATCATTTAGACATGAAAGGTTGATATTTAGCTGGAAAAAATAAACAAAAATACCACAAAAATTATCTTTCATCGTTTGGATTTTTACCGACCACCTTCAAACCGTTTGAACCTTGCTCTAGCAAAGAGGGTTACAATGCAACTCTGTAAAAGATATCATACTAAACATGACATTATATGGCCTGCAACACGCGAAAAGGGGCATTCGGACATTTGAGTAAAGTATCGTCTCGGATCAGCCTGCGCAGTCCGCGCAGGCTAATCCAAACGACACTTTCCGTTTTTATGTAATTTTCTGTTTTGCGCAAGTCTACTGTAGCACAAAATCAAATGTAGTCGTAAAGTGCCGTCTCGGATTAGCCTGCGCGGACTGCGCAGGCTGATCCGAGACGACACTTTACGCAAATATCCGAATGCCCCTTTTCGCGTGTTGCAGGCCATATAATTATGGACCCATAAAACCCATTTTGTTTAACAACCGGTTGATTCTTGAGGTAAATTGGCCCGTTGACGAGCAGAAAACTGACCAATTGAAAAATTTTCGACTCATGTCAGCCTGCGCAATCCGCGCAAGCTGACTTAGTCGATACATTTTGCAGATGCATTAAGCCCTCTTTTCACAGAGCATGATTCATATTCAAATGAGTCTACCGAATGAGCTTGTAATAAAGGCTACTCAATTACAAACAGATCAGACACCCAACAACCCAACCCCTAAACCCACAATCCCCAAAAAAGGGTGGGTGGGCACTGTTTACTGAGATACATGTACATGTATGTTTCTCTTAATTGTAAAGCAATCTTCAGGGTCGCATAATAGATTATCAGTTAGATAGGTTATCAGATATTCTTTTAAAATCAAAACGAAAGCTGAACTGAATACCACTTTTACTCTATCTAAAGACAAAACTTTAGACTCGTCGATAATGAAAGCATTTACAGAAGATAACCCAAATGTGATTCCACTGATGACATGCGGCGATGAAAGAATTGAAAACATTGTGTGAAAAGGGGAGTATAATAGTTACCAGCATTTTCTGAGAGATGAGTAAATAAATAAATAAATAAATAAATGAAGATTTCTAGCCAGTGGTGAAGAACTGAAGTTTGCAATTTGAGATTCATTTTCGCAAAAAAAAACTCACAGGATCGGACAGTGAAGATCAAAGATTACACTGCACGTTCTGTGCAGCCTGATCTTGATCTATAACGTCCGCGAAAGGCATCGAGTCGCACTGAATAGCCTAAGGCCAAATGATACAGTATCAGAATGAAGAGATATGTAACAAGTTGACACGCTGGGTTTGTTACACAAGTGTTAAAGTTTGTAAACCCGGATGGCTGAAGTTTACAATCAAAATTTCACTAAAATCATTGCTACCTTCCGACTACAGTCCAGAGGTAAATGCATGAGAGATAGATAGATATATATATATACTGAACCAAAAAAGAAACTTTCCCTGTGTTTAAGTGCAAATGCAATGTTATTAAAAAAAATCAAAATATCAGATGACCTACATATATTCGGGCGAACGATTATGTGTCCGATAAAACAAATTTTAACTCGATTGAAAGCATTTTGCAAAATAAAACCCGCTGAAAGCGATTTTCACGTGCATGTACGGACCAGTATAATTCGTGTATATTTTTTGAAACCTTTCAGTCTAATTTAATAGACTTTCATGTCAATAAGAAAAAGACGTTGAAAAAAATTAAATTCTTTTTAGTTTTCTTTATTTTTGATATGCCTAGAATTCCGCAAAATTTACGCACACGTGCCATTGGCATGCTTAATGTTGGTATGACGATGAATGCTGTTGCTATGAATATTGGATGTTCTACTCGTGCTATTCGACACCTTAGGCAACGTTTTCAAGCAACAGGGCATACGGAAGATCGATCACGTAGTGGACGTCCTCGCGTCACGACGCGCGGCCAAGACCGCTATATTCGGAACACCCACCTGCGCAATCGCTTCCAAACTGCCACAGCCACTGTTGCTAACACCCCTGGTACACATAACAACCGTATATCTGCCCAAACTGTGCGCAATCGCTTGCGCGAGGGTGGGCTACGTGCACGTCGTCCATACGTTGGTTGTGTTTTGACGCGACGTCACCGCGTAAATCGTGTTAATTGGGCACGTACACACCAACGCTGGCTTAGACAACAATGGAATAGCGTTCTTTTCTCTGACGAGTCGAGGTTTTCCATTCATCGAGGTGATGGCAGGGTTCGAGTATACCGTAGGAGAAATGAACGTTATGCCAACTGTTGCGTACTTGAACGAGATCGTTTTGGGGGTGGGGGTTCTGTCTTGGTCTGGGCGGGCATTGCACATGGCTTTCGCACTAATCTCGTCGTTATCGAAGGGAATTTGAATGCCCATCGCTACCGAGATGAAATTCTTGCGAGGCACGTTATCCCACTGTTTCAAAATAATGCCAATATCACTCTTTTTCAGCATGATAATGCCACAAGCCATACAGCTAGGGACAATGTAAATTTCTTCAGGGCGAATAACATTGCATTTATTAATGACTGGCCTGCCAAAAGCCCTGATCTGAATCCCATTGAACACCTTTGGGATAATTTGGACCAGCGTGTTAGACGTCGCCCTATTCCACCGTCAAACGTCATTCAGCTAACAAGGTTCAAATTTAACAGTCGCAAACTCGCAAAATGCGAGCTGAAATGAAAAAATGCGAGTGCCAAATTCTAGCACTCGAAATAATTTGCGAGTGCGCCGGAAAATGGGCAAACCTACCGCTTAAAAATCTGAATTAATCCATAAATGCGATCGTTTTTCGTGTACACTGAATTGCCGTATGCGGTGTAGAACTATCCTTTGAGAGTATCACCGACCACGTGACCGGTATTCGTAGAGACGCTTATTGCGATATTGTAAATACATCTATCCGATATTTAAAGCGCGTAGATGATTCTGACGTTGTTTATACGTCTGCATTGCCTCGCTGAGTGTATGGAGCGGAAAATATCCAGTTTTTTCGGCAATAGGCCGGATTCCCTGACATCGCCGGAATATTTATTTAATATAAATTAATGATCAAACAGTTTGTCCAAACAAAGGATATTTCTTTGCCATGCAGAATGTGTAGAGTCTGAGCTATAATATTGTATGAGCAAACAGAGGAGACCCACTCAACAATATTTAGACTCTCCCAAATTGAAAGCGTCTGCATTTGGTACAAAGGAAAGTTAATTCTCTAATAATGTAGAAAACATTGTGGGAAATGGAGAAATTGCTCATTATGAGCAATTTCTCCTTTTGCCACAATGTTTTCATAAGTTTCTCATTTCAGAGTCGTTAAAACACGGGACTGAGTGGCAATGGGTTAAAATATTGCTAGTACAAAATTGATTTTGGCTAGTAGAAAAAATGGTCACTAGCAAATTTTTGCTAGTCGAAAAAAAAGTTAAATTTGACCCCTGGCTAAGACAAGCCTTAATTCAGGAATGGAACAACATTCCACACGCCGAAATCAATACACTTATCCGTTCTATGCGCCAACGATGCCAGGCAGTCCTTCATGCTGAAGGTGGTCATACCCGGTATTAATTTGTGATTTTGGTGAGCGACCCCTTCCGCATTTTAACTACCATTTCACTACTTTTGGATAAACCCTCAGCAATAATTTTTTTTCACTCAAAGTCGCAATAAAATACTCTTTCAATGCATATAAATCTAATTTAATCCTGATTTTCATATTTGTGTATATCTGCACTTAAACACAGGGGTAGTTTCTTTTTTGGTTCAGTAATGTGTGTGTGTGTGTGTGTGTGTGTGTGTGTGTGTGTGTGTGAGCCACGCTCTGGCAAAAAGGGGCTTAATGCATCTCCGTGATGCATTATACCAAGCAAGTCATCACATAGGTATGGATCTATAATCGCCATTTTCTTTAACAACCGACTTAATCATAAGGTAGACTGGTCCTTGGACATAAAGAAAATCGACCAATAGCGAAAAGTTTCGGCCTAGGTCAACCTGCGCGGTCTGCGCAGACTGACCTGGGTCGATACTTTTCGCAGATGCATTAAGCCCCCTTTTCACAGTTCATAGCTCAATCTACACACTAGGATGGATGGATGGATGGATGGATGCTTAACTTTTTTCAACATTATTTCATTCATATTATGGGGCCAGTGGACTGCCCGTGTTTTCCTGGAGAAAACACAACATTATTTCGAAGCCACTATAGCTGCTTCCTCACACCGTCTTCGTCTTAGCAAGGTTAAGTGGTGAGACAGGTTTGAATCCTATCGTAAAGACCGTCACCGATCATCGGAAGTGGTTCGGTGGATCTGTGTATCCAGGGATCGTATATACACAGGATCCCTGGTGTATCGAACCAGCAACCCATGCATTTCAAGCCCTGAAGGTTATCGCATGAGCTACAGGGCTCTGCCACTTTATGTGTGGTAGAGCGAATGAAGACTCTCAGAAATATTGTGGGAAAATATCTATATCCAGACAAGCAGATATACATAATATACAGAGAGAGAGAGAGAGAGAGAGAGAGAGAGAGAGAGAGAGAGAGAGAGAGAGAGAGAGAGAGAGAGAGAGAGAGAGAGAGAGAGAGAGATTTACCACTGATTTCATAGGTTTTTTAAACAAAAAGATCAAAGATTAATGCTTTGTTTTTAGTTAACAGGGCGTGAATAGTATAGAATAAGTGATATTGTTGGAAAGTAGAAAAGGGTAGTGTTGAAACAGATAACAATTCACTGTTAAACTTGTACGTTGTTAAAGTGTAACTCACTGAGCTTTTGAGAACAGCGAAGATCAAAGATCAGAATGCAATGAACGATCTGCTCTGTCTGATGAGGAGAATTTTCACGGCTAGAATAGCTTTGAAATCGCAGTGTTTTGAGTTTTTACTTTTGGTTGTAGTTGTCCATTTATTTTCTTTAAGCAGGTTAAGGATTAAGGCAAAATTTAGACAATAATTTCTTTTAACATACCTGCGTATTGCATTTGAAAAAACAACCCAGAATGTGTAGAACCGTGAAGATAAAGGAATAATGTCTGATTTCGTATAACAAGTAAAGAAATCAGTTACACACAAAAAAAGGTATTCTTGTCTCTTTTAAAGTGATGGATTTGTGGCTGTTTCAAATATTTTTAAGCTCTTCTTTTAACTAAAGCATGTGTTTGTGCACATATCAGAAACTATCATATACATGTATTACTGTATCATAATTATGTTCTGTTTTCCTGACAAATAGCTTTTTTTTGAAATTTTGATTGATTCACCTGTTTTTTTAGCGTAAAAGTCTGAAACTTTTACTACTTTTCATTTAAGAAAAATAAATTGCTCAATCGTGTTTATATCGTATTTCTCATTTTGAAGAGATATAGCATGGGAAGACGATCAAAGGAAATCGGTAAACAAGGAAAAATGTAAAGAAAAAGTCAGTATATTAAAAGGCTAAACTTAACTACCTCTAAGCAATTTAGTGGGACAGGCCTCAACAAAGAACTTAAATACGTAATAAGAAATACTTTCAACGTAATGCTTGCATTGAGCAGGCTTTTATTTGTCAATTGCTGGTAATTTTCTGTGAATATCGCAATATTTCGTTTTTAACTTTACGATTATAATTTCTTAAGATGATGATGATGATGATGGGGATGATGATGATAACAGTTAACCATCATCATCATCATCATCATGAATATAAATGATGATTCTATAAATAGAATGGTTAAAAAGACAGTCATAGAGCTAGTCACCGTTACGGTTGAAGATAAACTAGAGAGTAATGGTGCTTTACGAAACGTGGCTGTGAAAGACGCTTGGAAAAGATTTCGACAAAAAATCGAAGTTGTAAGTAAAATTCTTCAAATTATTAACTATTTGGTACGTACTCTCTCTCTCTCTCTCTCTCTCTCTCTCTCTCTCAGTATGTCTCTCCGTTTCTGTCCGTCCGTCTTAATAGAATCTTTTGAAAACATTGGTTCAGACCACCTGCTTGTTACGAGCAATCGCATATTTTTCCTTTAGACAATCAATATACAGGTGCCTTAAAGTAATAACAAAGGCCAAATGTAAACAAAGCGGATGTTTAAATGCATTTGAATTTACATCATACCGTTTAAAAGTATGGAAATTATTGTGAAAATGACAATGTGTCATTGTACGGTCGGTCCAAGTGTTAGTCGCTGACAGAGAAATTGATTTCAAAACTAGGTTAAAACCTGCCAGGTCGCTGTGTCTTTTGTTTACTTTTTGCCTGATTTCATAATTCTTTTTTCTGCCAGCGACTAACATATGGCCCGACCACACGATAACAGGCTGTCATCTCCACAATATTTTCCATACTTTTAAATGGGATGATTTAAATTTAAATGTATTATGACACCTGCTTTGACATTTTGGCCTTTACTGTGCCTTGAATAATTGTGTACAATCTCCCCAAATATGTCCTTATCGAAATAGATACAACGAATGCTTATTCTAGTAACCTTTGCAATAAAACACATATCCCTCCAATTCTCGTACGTAAAAGCTGTCTTCCGCCCTTTTTTGGGTTTCATGAGTGATCTCCTGGCACTCGGTTGTTATATACAGGATATTTGTTTTTTATGGTAAAAGATCGAAATTTATTTCATCGAGTGAACATCATCGGTAATATTTTCACGAGTGGCGCAGCCACGAGTGAAAATATTACCGATGGTGTTCACAGGATGAAATGAATTTCGATCTTTCCCCGAAAAAAAAAATATTCTATTTATGTCATGCTTTTAACCCTTTCTGGGGGAAACTTAATCAAAATCCAGTACAATTCTTTTCGGTTATTCCCCGTGGCGTACCCCTCCGCATAGCAACGCATTACAATATTACGTCAAGCGCGAGAAATGTAAGGTAAATTACGTCATATTTGCATCTGGTTGTGAGGCACGCGCATTTTAGCTAGGTTACTAGTGCGCGGGAACAACTGTTTTCGCCTTCAATAGAAGAGTTAGAATATAAAAATCGGTATTTTCACTGGTCGTAACCATGAAATATCGAAAAATATTTTACCGATATTTCTCGATAACCTACCGGAAAGCATAAAATAAACCATCTTTGTTTCTCAAAACCACCACAGTGCACAAGTTCTAAAAAAAACTTGAATAATTCACTATTTTCCTCTGTTTGTATCGTAAATTTTAGAAATTGAACAGGGTGCATTACCAACCCTTTACCAAACGACAAAAACATTTTACCATTCCAAATTGAAAGTGTTTGCAGACGACAAACGAACTGTAGTCAAGATGATGGGATTTGTGTTTGAAAGGGTAGAAAACATTGTGAGAAAAGGAGAAAATGCCGGTTACCGGCATTTTCTCCTTTTCACAGAATGTTTTCAAAAGTCTCTTTCCTCAAGGTTTTAAACACAGGATCGTATGATAAAGGGTCAACAAGTACGGTAAAGAGTTAAGGGGGTCCTGCTCAGTGTTTCAGTGTAGGACTTGTAACCTGGAGACCCGAGTTCGAGCCACACTGGACGCACGGGGGTTTTATCCTGGGAGTGCCCTTGGGCAAGACACTTCAGAGCCCTTGCTCAGTACTGGTTAAACTCAGGACATATCGAGGAGTGAATTCAAAACTATTCCATCTGCGTTTTGGAAAATTTTACAGGTGAGGCAAAAGAATTTCACATTCCTCTGTAAAGCATTGTTAGATCATCGTTTTAGATCTGTTATGTTGAATTCATTTACACAGTTCAACACAACAGATTTAAAAAAGATGATCTAACTATTCATTTCAGAGATATGAGAAGATTTTTCCCTCTCCTATAAAATTTTCCAAAACGCATTGGAACAATTTCGCATTCACCCCTCGATATACGAATAAGCGAGCTGTCACCGTGATATGACTGAAATAATGTTGAAACCGGCGCCAAACACCGTTCAATTCATCAATCAACGACAATGATCTTTGATCTTTTACAGTAACTTTTTTTTTTCCACACGAATTTTAATGTAAAACAGAAATCCTGGAAGGAAGCAGAGGATGTTCTACAGGAGTTGACAGACAGTTTACAGAAGATCAAGCTGCTTAAATCTGTATCGTCCTTTATCAACAAACTTAAAACAGCTGTAAGTGTTCCCTAATTATATACAGAATTGAACATAAGTTCGTACTCTGGATAGAAATTTTATGAAAGGTGCCTAAATATCTTTTTTAAGCGAGCCTTTGCCAGGCTAAGTTGATTTAATAAAAACTTTACTTTAAAAGCCACGGAATGTCACTTTTTTTTTTAAATCACATGACTGTATCTCAAGAATTATCGTTCATAATGTGGGAGTGTATTCAAATTTTCACGGGCTGCTTTCCCACATAAACATCGCCGAAATAACATTTAGCTGTTAAAGGAAGTGCAATTCTTTCCCAATGCATACCTTCAACCTAGAAAAGAATGTCGCTCAGCTTAAACTCCCATTAATCATTGGGGCGCCACATAAACCCAGTAGACATTTACAGACTGAAAAAGAGACCCAAATATTTGCAATGTCAAGGTTATTCATGTCCAAAGTGTCTCAGCAAAACGGACAGTGTCGATCAAAGATCAGACTGCACAAAACGTGCAGTCTGATCTTGATCTACACTGGCCGCAAAATCAATTACAGTTTTGAAAAAGCGTCAAGGAGATCTTAGACTGAAATCACTGGTTGTGAACACTATTGTCTTTGATTTTTTACAAGGCAAATAACTAAGTTGCTAAATGAGTCTGATTTTGTCCCTTTAGCGAAAGAAGGAAGACAAAAGAGAGAGAAAGGATGAGAGAGAGAGAGAGAGAGAGAGAGAGAGAGAGAGAGAGAGAGAGAGAGAGAGAGAGAGAGAGAGAGAGAGAGAGAGAGAGAGAGAGAGAGAGAGAGAGAGAGAGAGAGAGAGAGAGAGAGAGAGAGAGAGAGAGAGAGAGAGAGAGAGAGAGAGAGAGGGGGGCATTTAACATGAACATTGAAGAAGAAAATTTGAAATTCTTGAAAATTTTTGATAACCAATCAAATTTAGTGTTAAAGAAGAGGTATTCATTTACAAAGAATATATTAGCCATACTGGCAAAATGATGCACCGTGATGCATGATACAAGCAAGACATAACATAATCATAAATCTATGAAACCCATTGTGTTTAACAAGCAATTGAATAATGTGGTAGATTGGGCCTTGGACATACAGAAATTTACAAACAGCAATAAGTTTCAACCCACGTCAGCCTGTCCAGACTGCACAGGCTGAAATGGGTCGATACATTTTGCAAATGCATTAGGCTCCCTTTTCACAGTGCATGACCCATGTACATGTATTTATGCACGAAATGATAACAGAACAGTTTCAGAGAAGATGTAACTCTTAATATCCCTCCATTTCTTAAAGTTCCAGAACCCAGAAGAGATGGTAGACGAAAACGAATTTGCATCTAAAGATACACCGAGAGAGGACAAGAGTCGAACTCTGGAATTAGCAAAGTATTGTATTTTTTTTTGTCAAGTCGGAAGACGACGGGAGGGGAGGGAGAGGGCAGGAAGCGGTATCGTATTGACGAAATATTATAGTCAGTCTTTTTTTTTTTATCCTAGGAAGGGGGCAGGGTAGAGGGACAGCAGGCAAGGGCGACTGATTAAAAAAGTATTGTCGTTAAACTTCGTAAAGCTTTGTGTTAGAATTCGTCTTATTACGAAAAGGGAAAAGGAGGGGTATTGAAAAGGGACTTATTAACAAAGCATTCGTAAAACCTTTTAGTAGGAAATGGTCTTTATTACGTAATTTGTTATGTGCGGTTGTTGAAATGTACTTGAGCCGGCCTCTGTCAAAAGGGGTTTTAAGGCATATCTGCGAAGTATCATACCAAACAAATCATCACATACTTATGCATCCATGACTGGCTGAATCATGAGGTAGAATTGTCCTTTGACATGAAGAAGATTTACCAAAAGCAAAATAGAATAAATTCAGGTCAGCCGCGCAGGCTGACCTGGGTCAATTCCCTTTTGAAGATGCATTTACTTTTACCACACAATCCCCATTTTTAACGACCCGGAAAGAGAAAGCTTTTGAAAACATTGTGAGAAAAGGCGAAAATGCTGGTAACTAGTATTTTCTCCTTTTCCCACAATGTTTTCTATCCTATCAAGGTCAATTTACGTCGTTTGAGCCACATTTAATTTGTCATCTGCAAATGCTTTGAATTTAGACAAATCATCGTGGGGTACTGGATTAATTCCCCTTTCAAGCATGGGTGACTTGTTTTGTTTTCACGGATTTACGAATGTCTTAAGACAAAATCTCTAAACTTGAACATTTTTAAGAACTTTGGTCGTAATGTTGTCTTATTTTTTGCTTTCAGTGATTTGAAAAAGTCTTTGGACGAAATCTCGAAACTGGAAGATTTTCTTAGAACTGTGAAACAGAAACTCGAGAGTTCAAACGACCCTCCGCTCGTCTCTCCACCCGCCACATTCCTTTCCAGCGACATGAAGAGCTGTTACGAGTCCATATCTGCTATATCTGATAAATACAGAAGAACTGTCAGGTAGATAGAATATAATAGAATGAAACATAATAGAATAGAAGCAGTATAGGGTACTCACTTGGGACAAAATAGGCGATTTTGCCCCAAGTGACTACCCTTTAGTGCCCCATTCTGCTACCCTGACAGTAAATGGGGCACTGGGATAGCAAATGGGGCACTTTTGGAGACAAACCGGAAGTAGATATTGCCAAAAGTCCGCCATTTTGAATTCTGACGGATAAGCAGATGGGGCACTGTGACGTCACTTCCGGTTGCCCTATCCGACTTACCCTGAGAGCCCCATTCTGCCACCCTGATAGTAAATGGGGCACCGGGGGTAGCAAAATAGGGCATGTGACGTCACTTCCGGCTGACGTGACCTTCCGGTACCTACTCTCCTTACCCTGAGAGGGGGAAAGATGGGTGTGGCTTAGGAAAGTCATGTGACGTCATGGTTACAGGGCAAAGACCATTTCCGGTTGATCTTAGACTGTACATGTTGCAGAGATTGACAGTCCCTATCTGACTTACCCTGAGTGCCCCATTCTGCATACCCTGAGTGGGGCTGTACTGACTGAAAGTCTTGAAAATTGACAATTTGAAAGATCACTCTTTCGTGTGGAATGGTAGCCCTGAAAAGGGCTGTTTGTGGAGGTTGTGTTTTTTAGACACAACCTCCAACTTTTCTGCAGGCTGGACAGCTGCTTGCTGTCCGCCTCCTCAATCTCCTCAACTCTGTCTCGTCCAGGTTAAACTGGAGAGAGAACGCCGGCTCATCGTCGTCATCCCAGCATTCTGTCACTGGGATGACAAACTCCTTCTCTTCTTTGATAGCTGGTGGAGCTGAACCCCTTTTTTCCTCTGCCATCAACAGATTGAGCTGGTTGTTAACCCTCCCTAATTTCAAAGAGAGTGTGGATACAGCTCTCATTAAGTTTTGAACTGACTTCCGAAGATCTTCCATCGTTCAGTTGAATAGTGAAAAAATCGTCGGCTTTTATAAGCTGATGGGAGGATTGACCTACTTTGGTTCAGAATTAACGGTGACCAATCAAAATGTGTAATGATATAACGAACGAATCGATTGGACACCGTTAATTCTATGTCAAAGTAGGTCAATCCTCTCGTCAGAACTAGGATTGACCTACTTTGATTCAGAATTAAGAGCGCGTTCTCGGACGAAAGCACCCTCGATGAAGAGGGGTTTAAACGCTATGTGTTATTAAGTGTAACTCTTTAGAGGTAGAAATGCTAAAACATTTGTAAAGAATAATCTTTCAGAATTAACGTTTTTTGACCAATCAGAAGCTTCGTTGGTTTAATGTTGACCAATCAGAAGTTTCGTTATATTTCTTTCTTTGTGTGAGTAAAAAACTAGAAGGAGAAGATTCGTGTTATGCACAGAAATTTGGACTTAGTCTTTTTTTTTGATATGGAATACAGTGATTTTGAAAGAGAAAACTAGGTCTGTATTGGACTTAGACTTTTTTTGAGTATAGCTCTTTGACTGAAAGTCTTTTGACTGAAAATTGACAATTCGAAAGATCACTCTTTCTTGCTGAATGGTAGCCCTGAAAAGGGCTGTTTTGAGTCTTGTTGTCTGGCAAGGCTATTCATCGACTGTATAAACTACAGGTCTGATCTCTCGCCAGCAATATTTGCACCAAACCCCCTGGTCATCGTCTTCATCATAAAATCCCTCATCAGGATTTGGACAGTTGTGCTTTTGTCCAAGATACTGTAGGGGAAATGTACATTTCCCACACTCTATGTCGCATGCTTGAGCACACAAAGGGCTAATAAGTATCTGAACCATAGTGGAACGAATATGATTTGATGTATAAAACATTGACTTTTTATAGTTTTGCTGGATGGATTGACCTACTTTTGACTCAGAATTAACGTTGTCCAATCAAAAAGCTCGTTATATCTTTAGTTTTATTGGAAAGATGGCTTTTTCTTACTCAAAACTTATTGTTGGACTTAGTCAGAGGAACGATTTTGTTCTTTGGGGGAAAGATTTAGCTAGAGAGTTGATGCAAAGGACCTCTTTTTTGACTGTAACTCTTTGACTGAAAGTCTTTTGACTGAAAATTGACAAATTTGAAGAAAGATCACTCTTTCTTGGTGTTGGGTAGCCCTGAAAAGGGCTGTTTTTAAAAGAAATCAACTCAAAAAAATATTCAGAGTTGGACCTATTCGTCGAAAAACTCCCGGTGAAGTTCATCCATCTGTTCACGCTTACAGCGGGTATAGTCTCTGTACATATCGAGTGTTTCGTCAATAACCCATAATTTTATCCCAAAGTAACAGCAGTACAATCTGTTATTTGTACGTTCCGACATCTTGTATGCTTTCTCTACCACATCTTGACGATGTTCTAGCAAGTCGATCTGTTTGTAGGATTCCATAAATTCTCGTTTGGCAACATTCATTTTGCGTTGTATCTTGCGTTCACTCGAAGTCAGTTTTCTTGTAAACATGATGATTCGAATTGGTTATCTAGTTGATAATAATTGTTTACAATTGAGTCCGGACTTTATATATTCTTGCATAGGGATTGACCTACTTTGACTTAGAATTAACGTTGGCGAATCAAAATGTGTAATGATATAACGAACGAATCGATTGGACAACGTTAATTCTATGTCAAAGTAGGTCAATCCTCTCATCAGAACTAGGATTGACCTACTTTGACTCAGAATTAAGAGCGCGTTCCCGGGCGAAAGCACCCTCGATAAAGTGGGTTTAAACGCTATGTGTTATTAAGTGTAACTCATAGAGGTAGAAATGTCAAAAATAAGCTTTTTTGAGTATAACTCTTAGAGTGTATCTCTTTGACTGAAAGTCTTTTGACTGAAAATTGACAATTCGAAAAGAAAGATCTTTTCGTGGTGTTGGGTAGCCCTGAAAAGGGCTTTTTTGAAGAAAATCAAGTTGAATAATTATTCAGAATCAGACGAATCGTTGAACAGCTCTCGGTGAAGTTCGATAATCTGGTCAGCTTTGGAAAAGGCATATTCACAAAACATTTCAAGTGTCCCTTCAATGACTGAAAGCTTCATTCGAAGGTTATAGCGGAACGCTCTGTTGTTTGTACGTTCTGCCATCTTGTACCGTTTCTTCACCTGGTCTAAACGTTGCTCCAGTAAGACGATCTGATTAAAGGCTTTTCTAAATCGTCGTTTAGCATCATTTAAAGTGAAATGTTTGTCAAGAGTTCTTTTCTTGAAGGCATGTTGATGATTTGGTTATCTACTTGATAATAATTTTTTACAATTGAGTCCGGATTTTATATATTCTTGCATAGGGATTGACCTACTTTGACTTAGAATTAACGTTAACCAATCAAAATGTGTAATGATATAATGAACGATTCATCTGGGTAACGTTAATTCTATACCAAAGTAGGTCAATCCTCCCATCAGTCCTAGTTTTGATTCAGAATTAACGTTTTTGACCAATCAGAAGGTTCGTTGCTTTAACGTTGCCCAATCAGAACGTTCGTTACATTTTTTTTATCCAAAAAACAATTGATAAATCTGAAATGATAGAAGAGAGGGTTTATGCTTTTGACTTTTTTTGGTATGGAATACAGTGTGATTTTTTGATACCCGCACTGTCTCTGCTCAAAAAGGGTTGGGAATAGACTTTTTTGTCTGGTTAGAGTAAAAAATTTGCAGTGGGACTGTGGACTTAGGCTTTTTTGAGTATAACTCTTAGAGTGTAACTCATTGACTGAAAGTCTTTTGACTGAAAATTGACAATTTGAAAAGAAAGATCTTTTCGAGGTGTTGGTTAGCCCTGAAAAGGGCTGTTTTTCGAGTATTCATCTATCAAGACTACTGCTGTTCTAAACGATTTACTGGGATGATTTCACATCCACAGTATTCACAGCATACTGCCGAGCTTTCATCATAGTCATAGAATCCCTCATCAGGATCAGGACAGTTATGCTTCTGGCCAATATAGTCCAGAATAGTAAGACATTTCCCGCATTCTATATAGCATCTGCTACCGCACATCGGACAGAGAAGTATCTGTACCATGATGGAACGATAATGATTTGATGTATAAAACATTGGAATTTTATAGCTTGCAGGGTGGATTGACCTACTTCGACATAGAATTAACGTCGCCCAATCGAATCGTTTGTTATATCATTACACATTTTGATTGGATAACGTTAATTCTGAGATTGGTCAACGTTAATTCTGAGTCAAAGTAGGTCAATCCCCCCGTCAACTATAAAAACGAACTTTTTTTATGATCGGATTATTTTTCATTTCACAATGAAAGACACTAAAACATTTAGCAGATGTTTTGGAAGGAGAAAGGGTGAAATGATGAAGAGAGAGATGGAGGAGAAGCTAGATCGGGAGAAAAGAGAAAAAGAAGCAAGAAGAGAAGAGGCAGCGAAGATGAAAACTCTCTGCGAGTTTTTAAAGAGGCAAGGGCTTGAGTTTTCGCCCGACTTCATGTCATTGGTATGGAATTAATTTTAACCAGCCAGTGAATGGAGAAAAAACAGCCCTTTTCAGGGCTACCATTCGCCAAGAAAGAGCTTTTCTTTCGAATTGTCAATTTTTTCTCTCAAAAGACTTTCAGTCAAAAGACTTACAGTCAAAGGCTTAAAGTCAGAAGAAAAAAAGTCAAGCCCAGAATTATTTCATGTTTTTTTATTCAAACATTTTGTACAATGAAACAAGACATCAACTGTGAAAAAAACAATGGAATGAAAAAACAATATCTGTGCAAAAAACAATTTAGCATAAAAACATTTCGTACAATATAACATTTCATACAATATAACATTTTACAATGCAAATTCACAATGCAAATTCACAAATGCCCCGAGTTTTCCATTTTTCTTCATGTTCCATAATAACTGTATGCAATTGCTCATTACCCAAATACAATTGATATTCACTGTCCATCTCTCTGAATTCACGTATTCCTCTAAATGGAAAAACATGTTTTGTAACGCCTTTTGATGAAAGGGATGAATATACACTTTCTTCTGTAACATCTCTATCAAATAAAATATAGCCTTCCAAGGTATCCACTATTTCCTCATCGTTTTGAATAAATCCTCTTTTGTAGCGTACGTAAAAGTTAAATAAAACTGATTTCATTTTCAGAACGTTCAGAAAGCTTTCTTCTGTTCTTCCTATGATAATAAAGCACCAGCGACTTGTGGATCGGATTTCTTTACCGATAGCACCGTCTTTCCACCAACAAGATGCTAAATAAGCTTTGAGAACGAGATCTAAATCCGAATCGTCTACCATCATAGCAATAAAGTTGTGTATAGCATACAACTTGCAGGACGAATCTCCTTTTGCAAAACCTTTGTGCAATTTATCTATCCAAAGTTTCACACAGCCGAATTTAATGTGAAGTTGCGTTTGTTCATCGAGCGTATGCTGTTGAACGAATTCTCCATAAATCTTTTCACGTAGTTCTATTGGTAAAGGTAGCATAATTTTTTCAGTGATATTATTTTGCGTCTTACTCGGACCGTTCAGTTCAAAACAATGTAACATGGAATTATCTTCTCAACGTTTTATAGCCATAGGGTACAGTGTCAGTATCATTTATAATAACTCTCTTGGTGTATACAGAACGAAACGTTTTTGTTTGCGGTTCACTGGTGACCGTTCTATCTCTATGTCTTTTGATTCTACAATCATATTCAACTTTGATTTCTGTAGTGCGACTCAAAGCACATTTTGAATATGTATCGAAATTCACCACCTGACTTGTATTGTAATCCAAAGTAATTCCCTTCACTTTACATTTGCTTTTCACTTTTCCATCTTTTGTTTTCATTTTGTAAGCATAATTCTTTGGTCCTAGTCTTCTGAAATGAGTGATTTTACAATCAGGCTCTTCATCAGTCCATTTTCCTAGTCTGCTGTTAATAATGGGTGGGTTCCATAATTCAGGATCATGAATGTACATGCAACTATCTGTATCGAAATACAGAACTCTATCCTTTAACTTTTCAAGAACGCTGTACAATTCCAGCCTTGCATAAGCTGTTACGTAGGCTCCTACAATAACATTGGCTGTAGCGTGAGTATCAATATGTTCCAACTTTGTTTCGTAGTTGACCAAGATGAATGGACAGTCATCGTCAAAGATTTCTACATGCTTCACAATGAAATTTGGATTGGTGACCAATTCAAAATATTTAGACGGATCGTTGATGTATTCCGTCTGGGTCATTTTTTCACGCTGGGCTAATTTTCCCCAAAGACAGTTCAACATAATCTTAGCATAGGATCTTCTCCCATGATTTTTTTGAATACAACTTGGATCAAGACGAACACCTGCCTCCTCATATTCACAAATAAACTGTTCTTTTTCTGAATCTGATTGACACCAACTGGGATATCCGCTAGCTTCTTGCTTAATTTTCAAGAAATTATCCACATAGCCTTTAAAGAACTGATCCGACACAGAATCGAATTGCCAAATTTCATACACTTGCAATAGCCGATAACCACAGTCAAGAGCTTTGAACAGTTCAAAAGTAACCCAAGTTCCTACCAAAGCCCTCTCTTCTTTGTTATGTCTACAAATGTTCGAATTTTCTTCTGCGCATTTCATACAGAGTGGAAACACCATTTTGTTGTTACAGTGAACTGGGAGAACGGGGTGAAACAAATCATCTGGAGGTAAAACTTTGCATTTAATTATTCCTTCATACTGACGAATATTCTTCACGTCAATATTCTCAGCCGTTAAGATTTTTGGTTGACCTACAGGATAAGATTTGTGTTTGCAAACATAAGGGTACAGAGAACAAACATCAATGTATTTGATTTCCTTTTTACTTTTTTCCTCGACATCATAGGCAATTTTTATTGCATTACACCTTCCTTCAGACAACCCCTCCCTTGGATCGATGGGATCCCAAGTTGGATACAGGTTTTCAATGAGTTTTTTGTACTCTTTATCCTTCTTCATCTTAGCATCGAATTCATGTTCCCATATGAACTCTACGTTATATCCCATTTTTTGGATAGCTCCTAAACGTTCAAAAGTACGTTCGTACAATTCAGACATCGATCTTCCATTGATGGGATTGATCTGTTTTCGATCTGTATAACATACGGGACAGCCATGAAACAAATCCCCAAGAAATTCGTAGACAGTGTTTGATTGACGGTGAAATCCGTCTACACTGTATCTCTCGATTTGAACTTCACCACCATTTTTTGCATGGCGACTATTGATTCCTTTTTCCATAGCTACGCTCTGGATCCAGCGTATTGCTTTCATGGAAAAGCGACGTCTGGATGAATCTTTACTTGAAATGATAGCTATTTGATTTTCAGGCAAATATTTGCTTCGCCAAACCTTGTTACACGCATCGGCAATGGTAACCGCCTCTAGAAATGGGCAAATGCCACCCTGTTCAATAAACACTTTTCTGAATTCACCACAACGTCGTCTTAGGATATCAACATCTGACCTACAGTACATTTCCATCTCTTTTTGAAAATTGAATTCCTCATCCCTTTGAACTTTATCATTATACCAGACTATGAAATTTGACCTGGCCTCTTCAGACACTGAATCGGGTTTGTAATAAGACATGTCCAAATAGGGACCAATGTAACCCCAGAATTCATCTGTATTTGCCCAGTGAGGGAAGTAACCTTTTTTCATTTCTTGAAGACCAAATGTAGCTGGAAATTTTGCCAAACCGAAGTTCATGAAATTAAAAGAATCGATCAAACGCACTCCATTCAGTTTTAACTTCATAATGTTATTGCCATTCATGATCAAATTTGGAAGTTTTAACCCAATTTTGATAACATAGTCAAGAATAAACTGTCCGTCATAGCCTTTGAAATTATGCGCAATAGCCGTGACTCGTTTATGATGTTCTGAAAAGAGCCAGTTGCAAAATTGACTCAAAGTTTCCTCACCTTGAAAAAAACTTCTCTTCCTTCTTCAAATTCACTACATGTGGAACAATGAAAATCAAGTGGTTTATCGATACATTCATCACATGCTCTGTGCGCAATACAGTAATTCGGGATATGTATCCCTGTGTCTTGTTTGCATTCAAAATCAAAGAAAATGAACAATGGTTTTTTGACTACAGAAGAACTCGTCTTGTCATCGGTGTTTGTCTTACTTTGGTAAGGCTGAATATAACATCGATGAGAAAAGTCAACAAATTTCTTGCAGATATGACACTTTTTCTTTCCATGGCAGATATGATTTTTCTTTCTGAGATAATATTGTTGACCACATTTTAAACAGAGTTTTACTAATTCACAAATGGATTTCTTTTCTTTACCTTGAACAATTCTATGATTTGCCAAACATGCAGCACTGATTAATCGTCTATGACACCCACTGCAAACATATTCTTTTGATTCTGATGCACATTTTCCTTTGCGAAAACAACCTTTACAGATATTTGAACATGCATGACTTTCCCGTCCCGAGTATCCCACATCACAGAACTCACAATAATATCCACAACTAAGAAAATCTGCAATGGATTTAATGTAATCACAGTGGTTTTGATGAAAGTACAAATGTATGATTTTACTATCGTCTTTCACTTCTGGGTGTTCAAATACTTTTTCCACTTTTGAATGCTGTTGATGAACTTTAATGACATAGCCCTTTTCATACAAGAAAGATTGGATTTTTTTGTATTCGTCAATTCCTACAGACCGAGTTGGCGAAACTCCAGCTTCATTCAACAGTTTCTCAGCTTCAGTCTTTTGAAGTATTCTATCTGATTTTCTGATGCATGACCATCTTCTATCCCATGCTTTTGTGTTTTCACGTTCACTGTGACAAATGCCCACCACAACTGCTCTTGCAAAACATAGGTGATCATGATTGTTAATTTGAATAATTGATTTTTCTTCCGGGAAAAAACCTTTGAATCCAATTCTGATGATCTTTTTCTCCCGTTACCACTTGGAGGTATTGTAAGTGTAATGTCAAATGTCACGAATCCATCGTTCAAGACGAAATCTGTATTCGATTGTAAAACTCGTTCAATCTCATTTAACATAGTTTCGCCTTTCAGCTGTTCTGTAGGTAGAAAGGGAATATGAATCCCTATTTTCAATGAAGGATGGTTGATACTAATTCTAATCATATCCGTCGGTTCAGCATTTAACTTTTGAATGATTTGATGGGTAACTTCATCAAATAATCCGATCAGTTGATGGGGTGGTAATTCTTCAAATTTCTTAAAAGACGCTATCAACAGATGTGATTCTGTTCTAAATTTCCTCGATTTCTTTTTTCCCTTCTCCGTTAAGTCATACAGACTTTTCATGTCTAAAGTAGTGTTGTTACTTCCTTCTTTTCGGTCCTCAATTTTTTCGAGGAGATATCATCTTCACTTTCACTTTTTATGATCGTTTTTTTCTCAGGTGTTTCATCTTCACTTTCACTTTTCACGTTCATTTTTTTCGAGGAGATATTATCTTCACTGTCACTTTCTACGATCATTTTTACAGGTTTTTTCTTGGGTGAAGAGAAATCATCTTCACTGTCACTTTCTTCTTTTTTCATTTTTTTTTTTTGGTGGTGAAAATGACTCATCGTCACTTTCACTGTCTGAATAGGGTACTATTCTTTTTCTTTTACCCATCGTTTATGTCTGAATGTAAGACAATGATACGGTAAGTCAGAAAACTCGACATTTTATAGAGCCTTTCAGCTCGATAGTGTATAAATAGAGACGATAGCTACGAAATCTATATCATTCTTCTGATCAACTTCAGACAGTACAGTTGATAAAAAAAATGAGCGAGTTTAAGCTACAAAATACATCACTGATAGGAAAGATGATGTATCTGTACGTTAACCCATACACCCACGATTACGAGATCAGCAATGTTCCGTTAAAGTATCAAGTTCAACATATCGGGAACTATGTGGGATCATTTTTATCCCATCAACATGTAACAGAAAAAGACGTTTACCGTATTACCAGTTACAGAGTTTTGAATCAAGCAGCGATCAAAAAACGATATGAACTGGATGGAAAGAGAAAAGATATTTGTTTTACATGCAACAAACCAGGACACTGGGCTAGAAATTGTCCAGAAAAAGAAAAGCAGACAGAAACAGTCGTTTTTGTCTATGTGAACCCAAGCAGTCATGATATCAAAATTTCACCAACAATGGGATTTTGTGGTGAATTTCAGAACATGAAATTCGTTGGTGTTCTGAAATCATTTTGCAACGAAAATAAATGGAAAACAAGCTCACTACAGACTACAGCATCATCGACTGAAAATCAGATCGAAAATATGCAGATCGACAACACGACTATCGGCGATACAGAGATCTGTAAAATAACAGAACAGATAGAGAAAAAAATATCTACAAACGATAATCTAAGAAAACAACCAACTTTGGAACTAAAAAACAATGAACTTTCTTCAGAGGAGACTCTTTCACCAAAACAGGAGAAAAAGCAAAACAACGAAAAAAGAGAAAGCGAAAAAAAAAAAAAGAAGTGTTTCTTTTGCAAATCAAAAAAACATGGGGATAAAATCTGGACCTGTCCAGATATGGTATTAAAAAATAATAAAAGGGGAAGAAAACGAAAGAGTGAATGTGAATCTGAGATTCCAAAGAAAAAAAGAAAAACACACTGAAAAAGTTTCAATAAAAAAGTGGTTGTTGAAAAACTGTTGCAAAATATTGTTTTAAGTTTTTTTAAAAAAAATGTTTTAACAAAAAAAAAAAAAAAAAGGCTGTCTTGTTTAAATGTTTTCATTCCAATGTTTTTAACAGATGTTGTTTTTTTTATTCCATTGTTTTTTCACAGTTCATGTCTTGTTTCATTGTACAAAATTGTTTGAATAAAAAACATATGAAATAATTTGGGCTTGACTTTTTTTCTTCTGACTGTAAGTCTTTGACTGTAAGCCTTTTGAGAGAAAAAAATGACAATTCGAAAGAAAAGCTCTTTCTTGGCGAATGGTAGCCCTGAAAAGGGCTGTTTTTTCTCCATTCACTGGCTGGTTAAAATTAATTCCATACCAGTGAAGGATATAACTTCTGTAGCTTCTTTTGCTACCCACGATGCTCGGTGGGTGGCATGAAGTCTTTCAGATCGGGGTAAATATTCCCCATCTTGATCTTCGGCGTACGAGTATAAAACTCGTACCCCCTCCTCTCAAAAAAAGCACACAGCGCTTTAAACTTCAGTCTCTTTCTTTCTTCTTCTCTTTTCTTCTCTATCTCTAACTGGTCCTCCATCTCTTTCTTTTTCTCCTCCTTAACCTTTGGCTTTCCAAACACCCCACAGAAAAAGCTGCTGCCTTTCATTGTGAAATAACCCGATAATAAAAAAAGTTCGTTTTTTATACGTTTGCAGGGGGGATTGACCTACTTTGACTCAGAATTAACGTTTGTCCAATCGAATCGTCCGTTATATCATTACACATTTTGATTGGTCAACGTTAACCCAACTGCATTTTCCTCTATGCAAAACACTATTCTCAGTGATCATAGTTAAAATACTTTGTAGTCACTATTTTATAGCTCTGTAGACTATAAAAGACAATCGCAAAACACATTCATTCGGAACTCAGCTGCTGTAGAGTTAAAACCAAATCAGCACAATGTTTGGACTGACAATTTTACTTACATTGCTGTACTGGATAGAAGAAAGAGAACGCCTTAGACGTATAAGGCGTGAAGTTGAGCATCTATTCCAAGTAATAAATGCGATGCAAAATATGAGAATAAAGAGAAGAGGTTAAAAAAGTGAACCTGTACAAACAGCCCTTTTCAGGGCTACCCAACACCACGAAAAGATCTATCTTTGCTCAAATTTTGTCAATTTTCAGTCAAAAGACTTTCAGTCAAAGAATTACACTCTAAGAGTTACACTCAAAAAAGCCTTCTAATTTTCACTTTTCTGTCTAGGTCGATTGAATGCTTTTCTACTTTATTCAAAATACATCTGTTCTAAAGAGAATTTTCCACATATGTATGCATTAAGCTTTTTTTCTCAGAACTTTGCTCAGGATGCTTTCTACCAGGTTCGCGCTCTTAATTCTAAGTCAAAGTAGGTCAATCCCCTGTAAACGTATAAAAGTCGTCGATTTTTCCAAATAATAAATCAATCGACACTCAGTTCTCGAATAGCACGGTTAAGTGTTAACGAAAAAATGGACCAAATGAATCATCGACTTATTGAAGCTCTCCGAGTCTTTCTGATTGGTGGTGATCAAGTACTGATACTAAAGAACAGGATTGAAGAGAATAGAATACAACTAGAACAAATATCACGCACATACGTAGATCTTGGTGAGAAAATAGTCGAACTAGTTCTAGAGACAACACCTGACGTTATCTTGGTTGATGTGGAACTCGGGAGACGGATTACTTTTAATAATGGAGCAATGACAATCACGAAAAGAGTCGGAGCATGTCCAATCTGCCATGCAAATTTTGGATGTTGTCATTAAAGCTGGAAAACATTCCAACGCAGAAAAACAGCCCTTTTCAGGGCTAACCCAACACCACGAAAAGATCTTTCTTTTCAAATTGTCAATTTTCAGTCAAAAGACTTTCAGTCAATGAGTTACACTCTAAGAGTTATACTCAAAAAAGCCTAAGTCCACAGTCCCACTGTAAATTTTTTACTCTAACCAGACAAAAAAAGTCTATTCCCAACCCTTTTTGACCAGAGACAGTGTGGGTATCAAAAAATTACACTGTATTCCATATAAAAAAAAAAAGACTAAGTCCAAACTCCTGTGCATAACACGAGTCTTCTCCTTCGAGTTTTTTACGCACACAAAGAAATATAACGAAGCTTCTGATTGCTCAACATTAAACCAACGAAGCTTTTGATTGGCCAAAAAAACGTTAATTCTGAAAGATTATTCTTTTCAAATTTTGGTATTTCTACCTCTAAAGAGTTACACTTAATGACACATAGCGTTTAAACCCCTCTTCATCGAGGGTGCTTTCGCCCGGGAACGCGCTCTTAATTCTGAATCAAAGTAGGTCAATTCTAGTTCTGACGAGAGGATTGACCTACTTTGACATAGAATTAACGGTGTCCAATCGATTCGTTCGTTATATCATTACACATTTTGATTGGTCACCGTTAATTCTGAACCAAAGTAGGTCAATCCTCCCATCAGCTTATAAAAGCCGACGACTTTTTCACTATTCAATTGAACGATGGAAGATCTTCGGAAGTCAGTTCAAAACTTAATGAGAGCGGTATCCACCCTCTCATTGAAATTAGAGAGGGTTAACAACCAGCTCAATCAGTTGATGGCAGAGGAAAAAAGGGGTTCAGCTCCACCAGCTATCAAAGAAGAGAAGGAGTTTGTCATCCCAGTGACAGAATGCTGGGATGACGACGATGAGCCGGCGTTCTCTCTCCAGTTTAACCTGGACGAGACAGAGTTGAGGAGATTGAGGAGGCGGACAGCAAGCAGCTGTCCAGCCTGCAGAAAAGTTGGAGGTTGTGTCTAAAAAACACAACCTCCACAAACAGCCCTTTTCAGGGCTACCATTCCACACGAAAGAGTGATCTTTCAAATTGTCAATTTTCAAGACTTTCAGTCAGTACAGCCCCACTCAGGGTATGCAGAATGGGGCACTCAGGGTAAGTCAGATAGGGACTGTCAATCTCTGCAACATGTACAGTCTAAGATTAACCGGAAATGGTCTTTGCCCTGTAACCATGACGTCACATGACTTTCCTAAGCCACACCCATCTTTACCCCTCTCAGGGTAAGGAGAGTAGGTACCGGAAGGTCACGTCAGCCGGAAGTGACGTCACGTGCCCTATTCTGCTACCCCCGGTGCCCCATTTACTATCAGGGTGGCAGAATGGGGCACTCAGGGTAAGCTGGATAGGGCAACCGGAAGTGACGTCACAGTGCCCCATCTGCTTATCCGTCAGAATTCAAAATGGCGGACTTTTGGCGATATCTACTTCCGGTTTGTCTCCAAAAGTGCCCCATTTGCTATCCCAGTGCCCCATTTACTGTCAGGGTAGCAGAATGGGGCACTAAAGGGTAGTCACTTGGGGCAAAATCGCCTATTTTGCCACAAGTGAGTACCCTATACTACTAATAGAATAGAACATGGTTTGACCTATTAATAATGCATCAGTATAGTGCAAATAAATAAACATATTGAAACGTACTGGTAAAGTAAGTTTTACGGCGGCGACAGTCACGGACATTTAAATTTTACTGATATAAAAACGAATAACTAATGTTACTACGTATCGTGTTATAAATGAACGATACTAATTTCAGATATTGTAGATAGAAACTATGTAGCTGTCAAATAACGCCAAAAATAGGCTCTTATAGCGGAAAGAATACGGCAAGTTCATACTTACTGAGAATAAATGTACGAAGAATTATCAAACATTTTTTAATAGGACATGTGACAAGTACAGAAGAACTGTCTTGTACATAAAATAAAATAGCAAAAAATTAAATGTGACTTTACCAAACGACAAAATTTTGGTCAAGTCTTAATCGGAAGCGTTTGCAGACGACAAATTAAATGTGGTTAAAATGATTGAATTTGTGTTTGAAAGAGTAGAAAATATTGTCGGAAAAGGAGAAAATGCTGGGTACCAGCATTTTCTCCTTTTCCCGCAATGTTTTCAAAAACCTTCTCCGCCGGGATTGTTAAAACACGGGATAGTTTGGTAAAGGGCTAAACAATCGTATACGACCATATTGATAATAAATTATCAAATATGTTCAAACTTGACTTACATGTTTAAGACAATATCTAAAACTGTTTTTCGAGAAAAACAGGAAGAGTTTCAACAAGTCTGTATCCGGTATATGTGATAAATACCGGAAAACTGTCAGATGGAAAGATTAGAAAGTAATCTTACGTACATGTGCACAAATCGTATATCATCAAATTGTTACAAACGATTAAACATCCATATATGGCTTGCAACACGCGAAATGGGGCATTCGGATATTTGAGTAAAGTGTCGTCTCGGATCAGCCTGCGCAGTCCGCGCAGGCTAATCCAAGACGGCACTTTACGACTTCATTAGATTCTGTCCTAAAGTAGACTTGCGCAAAACAGAAAATTACATAAGAACGGAATGTGTCGTTTCGGATGAGTCTGCGAGGACTGCGCAGGCTGATCCGAGACGACACTATACGCAAATATCCGAATGCCCCTTTTCGCGTGTTGCAGGCCATATTCAGATTTGACATTATTTAGGCTCTATATAAAACTGCCACACAATTGTTTCAAGGCATATGAAGTTTTCATGAGTCCGTATCGGTCATACGTGATTATCTACCAGAAAAAGCAGGCCTGACATTTTAAGGCATATTTTGATCTGGTTCTTCCGTAATTCCTTATTTCTCCATCCTAACAGGGAACTTGAACAAAGTAAAAGTAAGATAGAGCACATAGAATCCAAAATGAAGGACACAGAGAAAAAACTAGAAGACAAGGAATCCCAAATTAACCAGTGAGTAGCATTGCCTATTTTCTCGCTCAATTTACAGTGCAGGCAAGTGGGGACAATGGAAGTTGGATGGATGTGTCATCACCTATCAATTCTTTATCCGGCTGTAAAATTTTAGACTTTTCTATTTTGATAGTATATGAATTTCCAAGTGACAAAACAAGTGTAACTCAATTGATAGGTTTGTCTTTGAAAGTATAGAGAATATTGTTGGATAAGGCGAAAATGCTGATGACCGGTATTTTCTTCTTTTTCCGCAATACTTTCCACCTTTCAATGACGTACCCCATCATTTGAGACATATTTTATTTGTTGTCTGTAAATGCTTTCGAATGGAAGTAAGTCTAAAATTGTCTCTTCTGATAAAGAGTTGTGAACCCCCCCCCCCCCCCCCATTGTAATCACACTTTGCTTACAATGTTGCGCTACAACAGTTTGCACTTTATGCGAAGGAATACGGTAAAAGCTCGATTAATTGTTTGTTGTTTATGGCCATTTCAACTTTATTGTAGTTATATCACAGCAACTACCACATTTATTCATATAATTTCTTTTACTAGCATTCAGTATAGGAATCGCTTAGGAAAGTGCAGATCAGACCACGGAGAAAAGAAAAACGCTGCATCAGACAGTATAGATCCAAGATCAGACTGCATCTGCTGTTCAGTCTAATGGTGGATCTACTCTGTCCACAAAAGCGCATTGAACTGCGCATAGCAGCTGAAGAATTCCCAGAACATATAATAATAGCTCTAATCATATTCTTGTATCGTTTAAAAGTCTAACAGCCGCAATCGACACTTTAGAGAAGAAACACAATAACATGAAAGAGCAGAAAATGGACACATTTAAAGATCAGATGAAGGTGAAAAGTCTGGAGCGCCAGGTTGAATCTAAAGACGTGGAACTGAAGAAAGCGAAGGAGGAGTTATCAGACATTAAACAGAGGTATGAAACCTGCGTGAGAGTCATTATCGTTGGTCGTCCCGGTAGCAGCCTATATACAGTAAACATTATTGTGAAGATGAAATTCTGTTATAGTACGGTCGGCCAAAGAGTAAGCCACTGGCAGAAAGATGTAATTCAAAACCAGGTAAAAAGAAACCAAAAAATAGAAAGACCTGGCAACTTTATCCGGTTCTGAGATTCATTTTTTCAGCCTGCTACTGAAAATTGGACCAAACGTATACAGAAAAAGAAAGATTGTCATCTCAATAATTACCATACTTTTAAATGGTATATTTTCAATAAAATACGTTGTAACATCCGCATTGTTGACTTTCGTTGGTTACTGGATCTTTAATTAAACATGCGTATTGTACCAACTGCAGCACACATGTATATCTTGATATGCAATTTATTCCAAATAGTCACAATCGGGCAGAGGGACGGACGGACGGACGTGTAGGTGGGTGGATGTTTGGCACTCAAACGAGCCTGCGGGCGGGCAGGCAGACAAAATCGGCTGTGTGTTTTTTTAGGATACTTCACAGAATGAAAAAACAGAGAGTGTAGGCTGCATGTTCTGTGCTGACAAGGTCTTGATCTACAATGTCCGCAAAAAGCATTATCAACAACTTTTGGTTGTGCTCGGTGCCTTACGCGTTTCCAGAGTTCCTAGGAAGGTTCGAACCCAGCACAGATACTACTGGTAGACCAACGACTTTAATAAAATCGCGAAAAAAAAAAAAAGGCATAATGTTTCTTACAGGTTTGATGCACTGATGAAGTCCAAAACTGGAGACACAAGTGAGGCAAACAACCCGTATCCACCGACAAAAATTGCTGATAAGTATATGGAACTTTTTAAGGCCGAGCGAGCTGCAGTGGTTAACTTCTATAAAACAACAGAGAAGAAGAACGATAGAGATGCTTCAGCTAGAGCTATAGACATACTTAAGGTAGGGTCACCTCATTTCGATAGACATACTTGAGAAAGACTCTCCTTCTCATTTCTATAGACATAGTTTACCCTTAAGTTGCTAAATTAATTAAACTGAGGATTTCCAGCGAATTGTGAAAACATGAACTTTACGATTTCCAGCGAATCGTGAAAACATGAGCTTTAGGATTCAAAAACTTTGCTTGTCGGAGAAAAATCACCGTATAGGACAGTGTAGAACGTGCATTCTGATCTTGAACTACATTGTCCGCAGTAGCCAACAAGGTCGCTCTTAGCAGTCTGAATGTTCAATAATGGTCTCCTTCTCATTTCTACAGACATACTTGTACTTCATGTAGATACTCTTCCTCATTTTTAATGAACCTACAAAATCTAAAGTCTCCTTATTTTTGATCGATAAAATTGGAGAACTTTCCTTCTTATATTGTCCACATTCTTTAACCCTTTACTACACAATCCCTGTTTTTTTACGACCCAGAGGAAGAAAGCTTCTGAAAACATTGTGAGAAAAGGAGAAAATGCTGGTAACCAGCATTTTCTCCTTTTCCCACAATGTTTTCTACTCTTCTAAGATCAAGTTTCAATTTTTGAGCCACGTTTATTTTGTCGTCTGCAAATGCTTTCAATTTGGAAGGGTCTAAAATTTTGTTATTTGGTTAGTGGAGAATCTTTGACTCATTTCTGTAGACACCAGGTAGAGTCTCCTCTGCATTTCAATAAACAAATTAAATCTGTTATACCCTTCTTGTTTCTACAGACGTCTTTTTCTCATGACTTTAATCATACTTAGGTAGCAGAACACGGTTTGCAGCTAAACTCGTCTCGGTCGACAATAGGCCAAACACAAACTCCTCGAACAAAGGTCTATAAAATCAGCCTGAAAATATAAGGAGCACTTAAATGCAACAGCACAATCCTAATTCTTTAGATTTTATCAATAAATCATGTTCAACTTGTGAAATAGAGATATTAATGATCAATATAGGCAAGAGGCATGGTCGGAAAAAAACTGACAAAATATGCCATTTTAGCCTATATTCCAAAATTCACAAACTGCAAACCCACGAAGCTAGCCTGAAAATGCCTAGCTTAATTGAAACTCAAAACAACACATAATCTGGGGATAAAAGCCAAACTTTGATAGCACGTTACCATGCCGTTTTTTCGCAATCTTTCGTGCCCTGACCCTACCCTTGTTTTCGCGGCTAAAAACAGCCGCTAGCTCCATGACCCCTCACTTTCGCATTTGGGGTCAAAACTATAGAACAAAGAAGGAAAGGTCATGACCCCCTGTTTCACAGACAAACCAAATGCTTCTTTTCCTTAATCTAACAAAATTCATGAGTGTAAAAACTACTCTTCTTATCAAAATTGTATTAAAAACCTACCTTACTCAACTATTTGTAATTTTCACATGGCCAATTCGAAGTAAACTGTTTACATGTACCTTAAGGTATACATAGGTATGTATGTTTCCATCATGGACCAATATCTCTTTAACTACTGGACAAATTTTATGAAACTTCATATGTATATTGTTTATGATAAGCCACAGAAAATCACTATTTTTTTTTTTTTTTCATTTAATGAAATGCCATATCATGGAGAAAGGGGGCATAATTTATGTATAATTTTATTATGGACAAATAACAAAAAGGCCATGTGTACATGCAAAACACAATACCGCTCATATATTTCATAAAAAATGTCTTTTTTTCTTCGGCGGGAGATATCATTTCAACGAAATAACTTGTTCTCATTTCCATGGGCATGCCTATTTCTATAGACGTAACTAAGATAGGCTCAAGTCTTATTTCTATAGGAATAATCAACCCAAACGACATGTTTCAGACTCTTCCGATTTAAAAACATCTGCAGGCGACATATTCAAAAACGGTACAAATGACATTAAAAAAAGGACTCACTACATCAAACAGAGTAGGTTCAGTTTCCGACTGTATATTCTTTGCAGCCTGGTCTTTGATCTACATTGTCCGCACAAGCGCCTCCAGTCGAGCTTATCAACATTTTGGTTAATTTTTCTCTTTTAAATATGAGGAGTGTTACATGGTATGTGAGGCGATCAGTTCCCAACATCTAGAAGCGCTCACAGCACATCTACTGAACCCCTCGAGTACAGAGCCTAACAAAGTAAGTCAGCTTTACATTTCACTCTATACTGTTCTGCGCGACCCAAAAACGTTTTCGTGGATATGATAAATTAAGATCAGACTGCACATTAATGGGCAGTCTGATATTTAATCTACATTGTTCGATATGTGGTCTTTGTCTTATTCTCCAGAATTTTCTACATTTGAATGTAACATAACTCCTGATTGGCTAAACTATTTGGTTTAGCCAATCACCATTTACCATTTGGTTTAGCCAATCAGGAGTTGTGTTACTTTCTAATTTGGAAAATTTTGGAGAACAATACTAAGAATCTTGTTAAGGATGGTGGTTGAATACGGACCGAGTACTTGTGCCTTGGTGTGGGTAGTTCCAAATGTTGACCACGCTCATCACGGTGATCAGAATCAAGAACCTGTGATAAACTGGACTTACTTTGGTATCATAGATTTGAATAGATATACTGGAAAAACAAAATTTGATACATGTGTGAGCTCTATGAAAAAACATAATGGAAGGGTTGCATGCCAGCTTTAAACAGTTCCTAGGACCCAAATCTTCGTCATCGAATTATTATTTCATAAGACCCAAAATAAGCATTTAAAAGAATGCTGTTATCCCAAGCACAAATTCAGTTGTATTTGCGAACTTTGTACATGACAAAACAACGTTAAAAGTGCTGACTCAAATCTTAGTTTTTTCTCATAGAAGAAAGGTCCATTGCATACATTTCAATGCTGTGCGTGGAGAGTTAGATGAAAAAAATCCAATTTCGTTTTCAGCCCAAAACTAAACTAGAAGACGCCGAATTAAAAGCAATAATGAACATTCGACGAAACGCGTGTAAACAAACCGTAGAACCTGTAAAGAGTGTAAGTATTATTTTTTTTTTCTATTTCGAACAAATGAAAGTAGGCATTAATATCAGACACAAAAGCATTTTTTTCTCAGATAAAAATGACTTAACCCTTTCCCAAACAATCCCTGGTCTTTAGGGCCCTGAAAAAGAAACCTTTTGAAACATCGTGGGAAAAGGAGAAAATGCTGGTAACCAGCATTTTCTCCTTTTCCCACAGTGTTTGCTATCCTTCCAGAAAAAAAAAATCATTTTTGAGTCACGTTAATTTTGTCGTCTGCAAATACTTTCAATTTGGACCAGTCTAAGATTTAGTCGTTTGGTAAAGGGTTAATAGACAAGTGATGTGGATGTATTAAAACATCCTTGTGAGAATTTAAGTGTCAGTCAACCAGATAGATTCTAGTTCAGATTACAGAAAGGAAACAGGAGAAAAAATGTATATCTAAAAAGTATATACATATGAAATGAGGAAGGATACAAAAAGTACGGGAAATAACCATGCTAATTACTCTGTTTTCAGACTCAATTTCAAACATTTTTCAATCTGAAAATTAGACCTTCTTGGTACAGTGTATCTAAACCTTTTCCACACAATCCCGAGTTTTAACCCTTAGGCTGCTAAGCGCGACTCACCGAACGTGTAGTCTGATCTTGGATCTACACTGTCCGATAAGGACATATTTTCCCTCAATAAAATACCTTTTAAATAGCAAGATTTTGGTTTTAACTATCGCCTTAAAAGTTATTTAGCAGGATAAGAGTTAGCGACCCTAGGGATTAAGGCTTTTGAAAACCATCTGGGACAAGTAGAAATGTTGCTAATCAGCATTTCTCCATTTCCCACATTTCTTTCTACCCTATCAAAAACAGAAATCGTCATTTAGCTACATTTGATTTGTCGCCTGCAAATCCTTTCAATTTGGTCGAGTGCAAAATTTGTCGTTGTGTAATAAGTTAAAATTCTTACTGTAGATTAGGGTATTTATATTTACTAAGCTTTCTTAATAGCATTCTTGGTCTTACTCTCACGAGTTTTCTAAATTTGAAAGAAGCGTAATTCTGATTGAATGAACCAAATGGTTCAGCCAATCAAAATTTGCGTTATCGTCTTAATCTGGACTTAGACTTCGAATGAAATTAGGAATAATTTGAAAATACTGACCTAGGACTATACCCATTCTTCGAGTAGAGCCTAAATAATCTTTCATCAAAGATATGCACTTCAGACCAAATAGATTTTTGTTACAGACTGCTAATTTGTCTAGGCCAATCAAAAAGAATGCCGTAGAAACTTAAAACTCGAATGACCTCTTTTTCGTTTCATCGGTTGAAAAAGCATTTAACGAGACAAAAATTAACATTTAGAACGAGACTCAATCGATTATCCGGTGAATTATAGTGATCCTCGAACTCATATCATCTTTGCAAAAAGGTAAACAGATGAACGGCGCAATGTGCGATTTCATAGACCGTCATGTTTTACTGCAGCAAACGTTTTTGACCATCTTTGTGAGCCTGTCATAGATCCTAAAGAAAACATGTTTTGTCACATAAAACATCCTCCGGCAGTGTATTAAACCCATGACTTATTTTTGATAATACACTAGTGTATTATCGTTTTTTGGGCCCCGGTTCTGACCAATTTTCAGTCATGAGCGCGTGGAGCCCTAGAAACCAACCACAGCAATGCGCGGGAATTTGTACTGCTAAGCCGTTTAATGGAAAAATGACGTCATTATTGCCAAGACGTATCCGCGTGGAAAGTTTTTGATTTTCATGTTTCATAAAAACCAAGAAATGCAGCGAAAGTCTCGTAAAATCAATATATTTGCGGAAATAGGTGGACTTAACCTTCTGTAAACTAGTTTATTCTTCTTTCGGTGTAAATTTCAAAGAACTATCTACTTGTGTATATACACATTTGAAACCAAACTACAACTGTAAACATGGACCCGTGAACGGTATAGAGGCTAAAGGTGATGATGCAGGATATTTTTCTGTCAGTCATTCGTTTTATGTGATAAAAAGAATCTCACATTCGTGTTTATGTATTACCATTTTTATCAAACTCGTTGACTAAAATATATTTGACGCTCGCCAAGGCTCGCGTCATACAATTTTAGTCAACTTGTTTGATAAAAATGATAATACATAAACACTCATGTAAGATCCTCTATTTATAAAACCTACACAAGGATTAAAATAATGAATCTAACTGATTTACACTTTTGAAGGTTGTCATATCGCTCCTAGAAGAAACACACGATCAGAAGTTTTCATTAGCAGAAATAAGCGGTTGTTTGACGTACATCGAGAAATGTGTAGAAGTGTGCTGGCCTGCGGTTCTTCAGTCAACTCCACTTTGGATAGATTTTGATACAAAAGCGTCAGAGACACCAGAAGCGAACTCGTCGAAACAAGAAATAAACGCCGCCATGTTTGAAATTGTGGAAGGCAAAGGAAAGAAAGTAGACTATATTGTTTGGCCTCCACTTCTGAGCTATAGAGGAGGTCAAGTCCTTAGAAAAGGTCAAATCAAAGTTCAATGAAATGATTTTATACCCTTTAGGCTTCTTAGTACGACTTCACGACGTATATGACAATTTTTTCTAACGCACAGATTTTTTTAAAACTTTGAACATAAAAAGCTCATTATGCCTGTAGGAGATTACAATAAAAAAAATGTGGGTCACCGTGCTCGTTTCTGAGAAATTTGCCTTTGAAAAAAGTATACACAGTGCCAAAATCCAGCTTATATTGGATTTAAAGCGCCTTTCTTTAATAGTCAGTTAAACAAGAAAAATATACAAATATACACCATTTTCATGAAAATACATA